>VZSV01000340.1:270171-318746 GCA_013398735.1 Nothocercus julius
GCGGGGGACCCAAAGCGGCCGCAGGGCCACGCGCGAGCGCCGCTCCCCGCGCGCCCGCACCAGGGCGGCCTTTGTCACCGCGCGCAGCCCCCGCGCTCGGGACCTGCCGGGGCTTGTCCCGCTGCCCGCGACGGTGCCTCGGAAGCCGAGGAAAGCGGCGGCAGAGCCACAACAAAAGGGACAGGGCGGGCGGCAGGGATGGATGCGCACGGAGCCTCCCGGCAAGGACTTCCCGGGAGGTTGACTTCAGCTGCTCGCTGTGCTTTGTGACGCGCACGGACACCCAGTATTCCCGTCCCACAGCCCGGCAGGGCTGCAGGGGTCTCGAGCAGGCAAAGCCGCCAGGGTCAGCGCAGAGACGGGCAAAGTTACGGCCGTGCCGAGTCCGGGATCGGAGACTTATTGTTGCGGAGCTCGCGCTGCTCCTCCGGTGCGCGGCCGGGCTCGGGCACCGCCGCTTTGCTTACGCCGAGCAAACGGGGCGCGGAGCAGCGACGCTCAGCCCGGGCACGGCCCGGGCCAGCAGAGCAAGAAGCTCAGGAAAATAAAGCGCGAGTCGCACGGTGAAGGGAGCACGGGCTGCAGGCTGGGACGGTGCCCCCGAGCCGGCAAGAACAGTAAAACGGCCCGAGCTGGGGGGCCCAGCACCCCTGAAACACCTCAGGGAGCTGCAGGTTACATTTACTAAAGGCAGGACTGTATTAATTAAAATAACCGCAGATGATATCCTCAGAAATAACATGTTTAAGACAATCAATACTGTCAAGATAGGGTGGAATTAAAATAGATTACTGTTTCCTCAACGCACGGGGGGCAGGCGCAGGGTGAAGGCAGCCGGGCCCAGCTGCTCTGTGCGGGCAGTGGGAGCCCAGCCTGCCAGCCCGGCCTCTCTCCCGCTGCCCTCACCGCTGCCGCTCTTGCCTGCAGATTTAAATGCCCCAGAACCAGGAATCCTGCGGGAGGCCGGGCGGGAAGGAAATGGTCCGGCCAGGTCCGCCCTCCCGCAACGCTCCCCAGGATAAATCTGAGCCACTGCAGTCAGTGAGAAAGCTCCTGTCCCGAGTGTGTGTTTTCCATTGCAAGCGGATCGTTGCTGGCACGTGTGGTGTCCCTTTGAGTAGGATCCATTCAGAAGCTTCTACACGCAAATGCTTTAAAGCCAGGGAAGTCTCAGCTGACACAGCCGTTCATTGTAACTGAATACGTGAGCGGAGAACAGCACCAAAGCCGGGCTCCCTGAGCCTGGGTCCTCGTCCCGGCGCCGACACCAGCCCCGGTGCAGTTTTCCAGCAAGCCATGGCAGCTTTCTGCCCCTCGCCAGCTTTGTTTGTAAAATAAAGGAGACCTTATCCACCTCCTCCGGGAAGTATCTTGACATTTATGGACAGAATGTGGTATGTGGGAATTCAGATCGTTGGGTTGCAGGCGCTGACCGCTCTGTGCCCTCCGTTCGTTCGCTCAGCTGCCTTTGTGTGGCAATCGCCAAGTGTGCCAGAGTGTACGAGTCTTCCGTTAATGCAATTAAATTCAATCCTAAAAGTCCTTATCAGCTGGATTCTAGGTCTGCAAACATCATTCTGAGGCATTGACATACAATCCCAGCTAAAAGATCAGATTTAACAAGAATCATCTTGCGCAGGGATTAGAACGAGGCAGTTTCATTTCCGTGGGTCACTCTGTGGGTGTCATTACCTTTGTAAACAGGGATTGTTTGCATTTATACATAGTAACATCAGCATATGTACAACAGGATTGAGTTTTCAAGGCTCTTCTGCAATAGGAAGAATAAATCATTTATTATTTATCAAGGGACTGGTAAGTCTTTGGCATAGATTTATCCTGCACTTGGGGTTTGTTTGGCTATAAGGGGTGGTGAGGGGTCACAGTCAAGTTAGCCACAGTTGTAACTTCACTTTGAGTGCTTTGATCTCTCTTGAGGAAGCTATGGAAAATCTAGGCTTTGCACTGGTTCTGCTAGGAGAAAAAGTGTTAAAGTAAGGCTTTTTATCCAAAACACCACTTTAACTTTTGAACATTCCCCCTACACATTCATCATGCGCCGAATTGTTGAGTCTGATAGAGAGTCTGACTCCCTTCCTAAAATAATTCATGTTCTGATAGACAGTCTAATGCTTCTCACCATGAACATTTTACAGGAACAGAACATTTGGTCTGAGCGAGGAAGTTCAGCCCCTTTATTTTTAACCTGCGTCTCCTGTCCTGGTGACTGTCGTGCTTGAGAGGAGCTCTGCTGTCCCGGCCCTGCCGCTGCTCCTGGAGGAGCAGCCCCTGCTCCGTGCCAGCCCAGGCCTCAGTGCCACAACCTGGAGGGCGAACGCGGCCGCTCGCAGCTCGCACAGGTAGCGACGGGCAGTTGGGTTGTGTCCCGGCTCGCGGACTGCGCCCTCTCCGTGTGGATTCACCTCCTCCACTTGCGAGAGCATCACACGTCTCCGGGGCTTCCCAGAGCCTTTTCCTTGGTGCTGCCTGCAGGGAAGCGGCTGTGGAGCCTCCAGCACTGGATTTCCTGTCACATGTAACCTGGGCAGAGAAAAAGCAATTACAGGCTTTTGTTTGCTGCTTATTCCCCAAGAAGACTCCTAAGGAAGCACGTGGATTATTTTGGAATTGCAGCTGCACATTCAAGAACCTAAAAGACCAGGTCGTGCAGGGCAAGCAGAGCACAGGGCTGAAACCTCCAGGTTTTACCATCACCTTCAAGAGTGATGCAAAAGCAAAGCCAGGTGCAAGGGCAAGCTGGAAGGAAGTTCTGTGAGCCGTGAAGTGCTCCTGCCGAAGAGTTATGCCCGGCTACAAATGCAGACTCGTTAAAGATTAATCCCATCAGTTACCCAAAGGAAAACACAGAAACAATATGATCAGCTCAGCAGTTCTAAAATAATTTTGCTCGTTCTTATGTCATCCTCTTTAAATACCAATTGTTTGTTGCTGGGTCTGTTGCCTATCAGCACTATTATTACAAATTGCTATTTGCCATTTGCTCTTTCCTGTTCTCTTAGCAATAACTTCCTCTCATTGCATTGCTTTTACCTAAGAACTGGACATCTGTCTTCCTCCTCATCACCACGAACACACTCAGAGCTCTTCTTTTCAGGGCTCTGCGCTCAGCTGGATGCTCTGATGTACTCGCTGGGCTCTTTTCTTTTCTCCAGTCAGCGTCAAAAAGCTGCTGTAGTCCCGGGCAGGCCAGATGTGCAGAGGGACTGGGAATAAAACCAACCGCGGCTCAAGGGGCTGGGTCGGAACTGAGTTCCGAGGTGAATGCAGACGCTAGTAGGAAACCATTAGTTCCTGAAGGGTGTTGAAAATGTATTTGTTTTCCTCTTAAATAGGAAGTGGCAAGTGGATCTCCCCTTTTCGCGTGCGTTTGGTTCTGAGTGTGACGAAGGGCTGTGGGAAGAGGGGCCACGCCGAGCGCCGCCGCAGCCCGCGCACCGAGGCACCCGGGGCTGAGGTCCGAGCTGCACTTGGACCTCAGCAGGCCCAAGTGCTGCCTGGGGCTCCGCACGAAGCTCCTGCAGCTCCGAGTGCTCGAGCTGTGCAGCGCCAGTGCGTCTGCGGCTCTTTTCCTCCCTGCCCCGGGAAGGAACGCAGTCACTGCGGGTCAAATGCTGCTCGCGCTGCCCGGGCAGATTGTTGTGGTGACCTCAGTGGCTCTGGCAGACAAGCCGGCCCTGTGTGAGCAGATTAAGTCATAGAGCAGTTCGGGCTCTCCGTGGCTTTTCTTGGAAGCTGAGGTGCCAAGCAGCTACTTGTATTGAAGCCCAAAGCACCTCCAGTTAGGCACCCACACCTGCCTTGCTGCCTTCTTTGCACACCTGGGGCTGGAGACCGAGTCCACGGAGGGAAGACGCTCACGAACACGAGACGATCCCTGACAAACCCAGAGCCTTGCAGTGACCGGCACCTCCCCTGCGCTCTGCTCTGCAGCACGACACGTTGCGGGGGTCATTCAACAACAGGTTTGGGATTTACAGCTCTCGAGCACGCGCAAGACAGAGCATCTCCCGCGGGCCGCGGGGCTGTTACGCAACGTCACTTGCATAATGGCAGCGAGCGCGGCTCGTGTCTCTCTCGCCACGTCACGTTAAGGCTCTCTGGGGTTTCGTGTCGCATTCACGCTCTGTTTGGAATTGCACTTTGGTTCGTCACGAATTCTGATTCCTTCTACCTGACGCGTGCGCCCGAAGATCCAGCAGGGCCGCCAGGGTTCCTCGTTTCGCCCGTCTCCTTGCAGTCAAGGCTGCGGTTCGACTTCCTGCCCACTCTGCAGCATTATTTGCAGCATTATTTGCGGTCAATCTTCCCCCGCCGCGGCCCAGATCACTTAACCTTGACCCTTGCTGGGGAGCTGATCTCCTTCCTCATCTCCTTCCTCCATCTCTCCATTGTTCAAGCCTGGAACACCTCGGGGAAGCCGGTCTGGACTCGGGTATCCCGTGTGTCCGCGGGCAGCAGGAGGGAGCTGCCGGGCAGCACATGACGCCCTGCGCAGCCTCGTCCCGCCCGAGGGGCCCACGCGGCCCCGTCCCGGCACTGCCTGCGCGGGGATTTGGCAAGCGGGGCCCAATGAGGGGCCCCCTGCCTCCAAATCCAGCTCCTCGCAAAGCCCCAGATAGAGCAGATGCCGTTAATAAGGCGAGCAAGGTTAGGAGGAGCCGCATTACTGCAAAGCTGGAGGTAAGGTGATAGTTTTGTCTGAGGCTGGCAGAACATATGGCCTGGGCTTTTGCAGCGGAAACCTGAGAGCTCCGCTGTGTGCAAGGGGGGAGTATTTGCATATGTGCAGATGTAGAGCTTTATTTGCTGATGTTAATAAAATTAGATAGTCGGAGAGACTTGATAATGTAATCAGAGAGCTGAGCACAGATCTTTTCCATATTGTCATAGCTGGGGCGTTCGTTTGGGGAAATCGGTCTGTCTCTTGGGGGGAAGCTTTGAAAAATCTTTGAAAATCAGGTTCTGGGCTTTGAAACGGAGCTGGAGGTTTGTTCAGAAACGGCCGCGAGGCTCCCGCGTTGGGCAGGCTCGTCGCACGGGATCACAGAGCTGGATGACTGCTCTTTCTGCCTGGTCAGACCTCGGCAGAGAAACGGGCAGAGAGCAAATAATTCAAGTAATTTAGCACAAGCGAAGGCGAGGGAAGAAGAGAAAGCCTGGCAATGTAGAGCAGAACATAAGATGCTTCTCTCCTCCACCATGAAGAGATCTGTTGTTGCACAGAATCGCGACAGACCTTGGCAACTGCTCGTTTGCCACGACGTCGGCAGCAGCTTCTCCCAGGCAGCAGCAGCGTCTTCTGCAAACACCCTGCAGCAACCGCCGCTTCTTCACCTGCAGCGCTGCCCTCGCCTGCTGCTCCCCTTCGTCCCCATTCCCGCCGGCTGCCAAGAGAGGGGCAGCTGCTGGGAGCAGAGCCCAGGGCTCCGCTGCTGCGCCAGCTCCTGCACAGCGCGCGGGAAGCAACGGCAGGAACGGCAGGAGAGGGGCACTTGGCAGCTTTGGGAAAGAACAGGCGTATCTGGAGTCTAGCACAGAAAGTTAGAGCCTTACTGCGCATTTTGGGGATGCAGCAGGACTGTTACTAACGGTCTTAGCTGGGAATCAGCAAGATTGTTTTCTATGGGAAATAATTTTAGAGGTTGTTGATTGCTGTTTTAAAAATATTCAAGTGCATTTGAATTTATTTGATTGTCCTCTGGATGAGAGGTGCCTGTAATTAGATCACTGAACTCTTGAGACATATTATATAGTAACATAATGCGATTTTTATTAGTGCTGATTATTTCATTTTTGCATTTTCGCTCTGCGCTGCAGAATGAGATTCCTAGTGACAGGTCTAGCCATTATTGCAGCTCCTGATTCCAGGGAGTTGCACAGCACAAAAGGAACAAAAGCAGCAGAAAACACTGAGCGGGAGGCAGCCCGAAGCCTTCTCCATGCTACGCCTTGGGCTTGTGCCAAGCAATTAAGGGAAACTCAAATAAACTGTTTGTTTTTGTTGTCAGGTCAGAAAATCCACTACCTCTGTGAGCTCCTCTTATTCCGAAAGGGTCCGGAACGTTTCCAGAGCGAGGGCGCTGCAGGATCTCGGCCGCACGTGGCTGCGCTCCCGCCAAGCGGCCGCTCCGCAGGGCGGAGGCCCCACGCGGAGCGGAGCTGCTCCCGCCACCGCTGCGCGTCCTCCCCGCGTCCCCGGCCCTAACGCAGCCTCTTCTTCTCTCCCTCCGCAGCTGTCCATGAAGGAGGTCGGGGACGGGCTGCACGAGCAGATGAACTGCATGATGGGGGCACTGCAGGAGCTGAAGCTGCTGCAGGTGCAGGCGGCGCTGGAGCAGCTGGAGATCTCGGGGAGCCGGAGCGCGGGCCCGGAGCAGCCCCAACGCGGCCCCGCCGCCTCCGCCCGCCCGCAGAGCGGCCGCCTTAGGGGCTCCTCCTCCTCCTCCCGGAGCTCCGGCGATGAAGACGCTTATCCTGCCAACGGCCCTTCCTTAGCCTCGGGCAGAGCCGAGCGCGGCCGCACTGGGACGCCGGAGCCGGGCGGGAATCGGCCTTGCAGCGTCCGCCAGGACGGGCCGGCGGGGACGCCGGGACGCGGGCAGTGCCAGGGCTGCGACGACGCCGACGACTGGACCTCCTCCCTCATGTCCCGGAGCAGGAACCGGCAGCCGCTGGTGCTGGGGGACAACATCTTTGCAGACTTGGTTGGGAACTGGCTGGATCTGCCGGAGCTGGATAAGAAGGGAGAAAAGAGCGAAGCGTCCCTGGCTGCGAGCAGATCCCAGGAGCTCTACAGGAAGTTCTCCCTCACCGCCAACATCTTCAAGAAGTTCCTGAGGAGCGTTCGACCAGACCGAGACCGGCTGCTCAAGGAGAAGCCCTGCTGGCTCCCCCCCGAGGACAAACAGCCGGAGATTTCCAAGAGACCCAAAAAAATGAGCAAGCTCAAGGGGACGTTCTACTTCCCGCTGCACGGGAACGTGCAGAACAGCCACGGCAAAGCGGAGAGGTGCCCAAACACGGACAGCAATAGCGACAAGGCCAAAACCAGCACCAAGGAAGTCCACGACACCATCGCCTACCCTCAGTCCGGCTTCGACATTAACACAGCGGTCTGGGTGTGAGCTGGGCCGTCCCGCGCCTCTGCCCACTGCTTCTCTGCACTGGAGATGGGCAGGACGCCCCCGAGCCCCTGACCCGGCCCGAGGTGCCAACGGCTCCTCCGTGGAGCATCGGCTGCTCCGAGCAGCGTTTTCCAGAGAGGCCGGCGGGACGGGGGCGTCCCCGGCCGCAGAGGCAGCGGCACCGGCGCTTGCCAAAGTCACCAGCGTCCTCGGCAGCTCGTGGGGCCTTGAGGCCTCCAGCCGTGAGCTCCTGGTGTCCGCCCTGTGCCGAGGACCTCGGGCTCATTCAGGCCATCTAAAATAGCTACAGCACCTCAAAGTCACTGTGTGTGCGCGTGTGTGTATGTGTGTTCAAATATATATATAATTTTTTTAAACCTACTCCTACTGATGTGCACTTAAAGTGGGGTTACGGAGCAGGCGACCTCAATGTCGACCTCGTAGCACTTGTTATTTAAGTTGAAAGAAAAAGAAGTGTGACTTCACGAGACTGCAGTACCTGAACGATTGCTAACTGCAGCTGTTGGACCCCACGTCTGCTGAGTTTCAGCTCTTCCTTTTGCTAAGCCGCCTCTGCCCGGTGCCGCTCCTTCCCCAGGCAGGTCCGCCCGGAGCGTTTTGCTCCATCCGCTGAATTCAGAGGTTCCTGGGGACATCCAGAGGTTCCGGCCAGGTTGGCTGCCCCTTCCACGGTCCGACCCGGGGTGCCGCGCCAGGACACGAAGCTGCAGCCCTGTCGTCGTCCCTTGTGTCCGCTCTTGTGTACAGATCTAGTCTCGAGAGAACAAAGTTCTTTGGCGTCGAGCCCTCTAAGGGCACAAATAAAGTGACGTCGGTCCCCGAGCTGGTGTCGCATGGTCTCTGGTGGTGGCAACCGTGACAAAGCTCCTTTCGGGCCCCCCAGCGTTTTCTGCCCCACGGAAGCTCCTGCGCTGGCAGCTGCCGCCGGGAGCAGCCCGAGCAGCTCCCCGGCCGCAGCCGGGAGACCTCGTGTCCCATCCCGGCGGGGCGAGGGCGCCGCGGCTGCTCCCATCCCATCCCATCCCATCCCATCCCATCCCATCCCATCCCATCCCATCCCATCCCATCCCATCCCATCCCATCCCATCCCGCGCGCGGTCCCAAGGACAGGGCCGCTCCGCGTGCCCTGGGGCACGAGCAGAGGGTTCTGCTGCACAAACCCCCTCGGCTCGCTCCAAGTTTAGGAAGCGCCCGTGTGCGCAGAGCCTGTTTTTATTTATTTATTTATTTTAACATGCAATTCCATTCCTGATTTAACTTCCCAAGGCAGAGGCCAGTGGAGCAGAGGCACGGAGAGAGATTTTTTTTTCCCTTGGAAATTAATTATAGGCGCAAGGCAAGGCCTGGCCGTGCCCATACAAGGAGAGGAGCGGGGCAGCAGCTGGCAGCCGCGCTCAGCACTTTGTCAGGAGCCCAACTTGCAGCTGAGCTTTTGTTCTCCTCCGCTCGGGATTTAGGGCCAGTTGTTTTCTCTCCCCTTCAGTTTTCCACGGCTGTTTCTGCAGGATTTTTTTTTTTCTTTCTTTTATGGGTGGCTCACCCTGCTTGTGGCAAAGGGTCCTTCCAGCTCCACCAGCTCCTTCTAGAGGATTAACAAACCGGGAAGAGCAGCAGCACAAGCGGCGTCCCAGCCTTTCCCAGCCTGATTTCCCTCCTTTCCCAGCCAGCAGCCCCTGGCCCTTCCCTTCCCGGCCGTGTCCCGCAGGCTCTTCCCTTCCCTTGTCCTGGCTGCGGAGCGGGACCTGCTGCTGGCGCTGGGCAGAGCTGGTGCTTTTCCAGCCATTCTCCTGGAATGACAATGTCTTTCTCTCCTCTCTGTTCCACGAAGCTGCCACGAGGTAGCTCTCCGTTATTAAGCATGAAATCTACCTAATTAGCACAACGACCGCCGCTAATGAGGCCCTTGCCGCGTTCTGCAGCTTTGATAAGAGCGGCTAACGGCGCTCACGGCGCCGTAACCGTCCAACACGCCGCCCCGGGGACGCGACAGCGCAGCCGAGTGCTTAGAGCTGCACGGATTTCTATTCTTGGGCCGTGTCAAGTCCGGGCAGGATCAAGTGCACTGCGCTTCCTATGACACTGATAACAGCCATTCGTATCCCAGCATTACGAGAGGGGGGCAAGGAAAGCTCCGATTCACCGTGCACCTGCTCTTCGCGCCCAACAGAAGGTTATTCCCGATAAACACGATCCTGCCTGCGGCAAACGCCCCCCGTCGCTGCCCGAGACGGCGGCACAAGCGCCAAGCCCGGAGGGCCGCCCTGCTCTTCACTAACCCATCCCTCTCCTGGCATCCGTCACGGAGAGCCTGGGCTGCTGCTGGGACCGGCTCCGGGGACTCCTGGTCCTCGTCCGTCTAGGAAGAGCAGCGCACGGCGCAAGGAGCCTCCGGCACCTCCGCTTCCCATTGGCGCCAGCCACGGCGGGACACGACAGGAGAAGAGACCCACTTATATACGTGGCGTTATAGCAAAAGGGCGATACGGGGCCAATGAGCTGGGTAAAAATGAAGACTAAAAGGGTCTCGGGAAGCTCCGGGGGCAGCTGCGGAGCTGCAGACAGAGCCGCAGGCTGTGCCGAGAGCTCCTGCCCCTCGCGCCGTCCCACGGCCTCCCCGCGCCGCTCCGGCCCAGATGGCCTCCAGAAGGCTCTCAAATGTGCCCGTAATTAAAAAGCTCTTATTTTCAAAACCGTTTCACAGCTTATTCCTCTGACACCAGGATGGGGCTTTGCAGGGCAACAGCAAAGGAAAACACAGGGGCCAGGTGAGCTCAGGAAGGCGGGACGGGGCTAAGCGCGGCCTCTGGGCAGGACAAAGCCACCAATTCCCTCCCAACCCGCCGCTTATTTGCAGCACTTGTGCATCGCCCCCAGCTGCGCGGCCTCCGCGGCTGCTCCCGGGATTCCTGCCCTTCCCGCGGGCGGAGGGGCCGGCGCTCCCGGCTCCCAGCTGCCGCCTGCCCGCGCGGGGGCCGCGGGACCCTTTCCAAGCAGCTCCTCGTCTCCCCCAGCCCGGCCCCCTCGCGGCAGCTGCGGATTAATTGGCGCTTTGATAGCGGCGCTTTCTGCCAGCGCCGCTCGCTGCCGTCTCGGGGGCCGCGAACGGGCCCCCCCGCAGGTTTTCCTCCAAAACCCCCGGGGCAGCCGCCGCCCCCCAGCCCTCGGCTGCTCCCTGTCCTTGCCGCCGGCAATGGTGCTTTTCAGCGCGCTTCTCCTATGCGATACACATATATAGGTATTCGAACGCCGCCGCCCGCGGCTCGCAGGGCTGGGCACCCCCCGCACGCCCTCGTTCGGCTCCTCCGCGGGCTTTTGTCAGCTCCCGCTCTCACCGGGACGCGCGCGATCCAGCAGGAATGTTGAACGAACATCGCGAGGCGGCAGCGGCGCGCAGGGGCGGCTGCTGCTCCCGACGGGGACCGGAGCCCTTCTCCTGCAGGGCCCTGCCACGCGCTCCAGCGCAGATTCCCTTGGAAAGCCCCAGGAAGGGGCCGCTCTCACCCCCTTTCCCAGGGAACCCGATACCGCTGGCCCAGAGCCGCCACCTACCCCGTCCAGCTGGCAGGAGGACGCGCAGGAGCCAGGGCACCGTCGCTCTCCTTCCCACGGCACCGAGCGCATCTCCAGCTGCTCCGGCTCATCGTCCCAGGGCTTCCTCGTTGCCCCCCATTTATTCCATTATCCCTTTAGTTCTGCCCCACACTGGAACTTCTGTCCCCCGCAGCCGCAGCTCTGTTAGGGAAGGAGAGACCCGAAGCTGCCGGGCGCTGTGAGAGAGGGGCCGTGTGCCAGGGACACGGGGGTGACAGGGAGCGCCCCGAACCCGCGGCTCGTCCGGCAGCAGCACCTCCCACCCGCGGCATCGCTCAGACACCGTCAACACCGCAGCCTGCCGGGGGGTGGCGGGTACCCGGCGGCACGGGAACAGCTTCCTCGCTTCTTCCAGTATTTTCAACCCAGTGGGTACTTCCTAACACCGAAAGTTCCACAGGAACTTAAGGAAGAATTTCTTGCCAGGGAGGGTGACAGAGCCCTGGTACCGGCTGCCCAGAGAGGCTGTGGAGTCTCCTTCTCTGGAGACCTTCCCAACCCGGCTGGACGCAGCCCTGAGCCACAGGCTCCAGGTGACCCTGCGTGTGCAGGGGGCTGGACTGGATGATCTCTAGAGGTCCCTTCCAACCTTGAGCACTCTGTGATTCCTTGTCCTAGAAAACCCCATGACATCTCAGCGAGGGAGGAGTCAAAGCCCCCGTCTCCCAGGGGCTCAGCTGCAGGGACTGGCTCCGTTCCACTCGGAGCAGAGGCTGGGAGACGGGGGCGGCCGGAGCCGCGCTTCTCCGGGTGAAGAAGAGCCAGGTTGCTGCTGGGGCAGGGCCGGCTGCTCCACGGAGCCGGAGCAGCCCCACGGAGCCGGAGCAGCCCCACGGAGCCGCCCCGGGCTCCTCCGCCTGCGAGGCCGGGCAGAGCCTCCCTGCCTCCCGCTGAGCTGGGTTTCCGGCACCGCAGTTGCAGGGCCGCCAGGCAGCGGCGAGCACGACCCAGCTGCCGCCAGACACCGGGATTATTTATCCTCGCTGTGCACCGGCCGCCTATGGATTTTTGTGCCAGAACCGAATCAATACACTTAAATGAGAAAACTTCACTCCAAACCAATAAAGCATGTGTTATCGCTGGCTCCATTAGGGCATGTGATATACTGACAGGACAAATATGTCCCTGTATTACAGCCATGGAAGAATATGGATGCTTTTAGTTATCTCCATGGAAGTTGGGGTGTGTAGGGGGAGGGATTCTGGAAAACAGGCAGCCCTGTTCACCTGGGCGACTGGCCAGATCGCTGCCTCTGCACTGCACGGTACTGAGAGCCGCTTCCTTAAGCTGCACATCACCGGAGAGAAATCTGTGGGTTTGTGTCGTCTTATTGTGCCGGATGCTCCGGCTCAGCTCGTCCTTGCTGCGACACTCCGCGTTGACTCCGCGCAGGATTTAGCTGCCTCCTCGTCAGAGCGCAGCCCCTGCCCTCGCGGATCCGCAGTCGCGCTGGGCACCGTCCGCTCCGCGGATTGACGCGACTGCCCCGCGAGGTAGCCAGGGGAAGGTCTCCCTCATTTCCAACATCATTTCTCATAAGGGACTATCCCACAGGGGCTCTGGGCAGTCACATTTAATAACCTACCCTGCTTAAAATTGGATGGTTTCTCCTTTGAATTTAAGCCACAGTAATGCAGCAGCTTGACACTGCTGCTTCAAAAGCTAAGTGCAAAATAGCAGCAGTGCACTGGCCCTCGGCTACCTCGAAGTGTTTGAGCAGACACTGAGCGGTGGGAACACTGAGTAACGGTATAAAGTGTCCGCAGTTACTCTGCCCAATGATTTGCAATAACCTGCTGCTCCAGCTGGGTTTGCTACCCAAAGCGCCGCGACGCTGCTGCCTCTCATTGGGCTCCACCACCGCTCACTCAAAGCAGCTTGCGAGAAACCCAATTTAGATGCAAAATGCTTGGAGAGAAAGGGCGAAGCCCGCGCTAAGCCCCGGCGTGCAGAGGGCGGCTCAGCGAGCCGGGCGCTGCCCCTGCGCGCTCACCCCGGCGGATGCCCGGGGACGGCCCTGGCTTCCTGGCTGCAAAACCGGGCCCAAATGCCCCGGTGCCGGAGCGGCCGGCGCCGTCCCGCAGCAGCGGCTGCTCCCCGGCCCTGCGCAGGCTCCGCGCCGGGTAGGACGCGCTCGGCTGAGCCTCGATGCCGCTGCGGCCCCTCCGCGGGAGGCAGGGCGGGCGCGGGGCCGGGAGCAGCTCCACGACGCGCGGTGAGCTCGGCCGCCAGCCCCCGCATCCATCCCGAGGGATGGAGGGGCGGCAGGGAGCAGCTCTCCGGCTGGCGGCCGCCCGGCCCCACGCCGCGTCCTCACGCCCTGCACAACGGGCTCCTCATTCACCTCCTGCGCGTTGCCCCCGTGACTTCTGACCACGCAAGGGAAATAACACGGCCGCTGGAATTCCGGCTTCTGCCGGGCGTCTGGAAGGGGGTGGCACAGGGCGCACGACCAAGGAGGTGATGAGAGTGTCCGGGTGCCCGAACGGCTCCTTTCCAGGAGGGCAGCGTCAGGAGCAGGAGCAGCCGCGGGACAGCCCCTCCAGCCCGAGGGCTGGGCCACAATTCCTGATTTCCTGCAGTCTGTGACAGTCTCCTCTGCTCCGTGCGGTGCCTCCTTGCAGAGATGGGCACAGGCTCCCTGGGACACCTGCTCAGTTTCCGGCTGCTGAATTCCTTCACTAGTAACTAATTCACATTAAAAATCCAGGGAATCCCAGAGGTGCCAAACTCATCCGAACAGCCCTTTCCCACTGAGCTTTTCCTTTCTCGACTCTCGCTGAACTTCCCCCAACGAGACTCGCAGTCTATTTAAGCACCTACCGCATCCAAAACACGCGCAGTCTCTGCGCACGAGCGCATTTGGAGAGCCCGAGGCGCAGGAAACGGGCGGCAGAGCCCGCGGCGCTGCACGGAACAGCGAGAGGGGCGCAGCCAGGTGCCGGGGGAGCCGCCGGCCGGAGGGCGCCGCGCGGATGCTCCGCAGGGAGCGCTTCCCGGGGGGCCTCGCCGCGCGCCCTCGGGCCTCCCCGCAACACGGGCCGGGCCGCAGCTGCGAGCGCAGCACGTTCCCGGGACGCCTGTTCCCAGCGCGCGCTCCCGCGCGCAGTAATCCCTGCGGGATCGCACAGTTGCTTCCACAGATGTTCCAGGATGCTGCTCCAAATGCCCCGGCCGCGTGACTTGGCGGGAGGCCCTGGCTGCGAGCGCTCTGTGAATGCCCAGCTGCACCTACCCGAGGCGAGGGGGACCCAAGGGGCTTCCACGGTCCTGCGAAGCGGCGCCGGGACGGCCGCTGCACCGAGCGGAGCCGAAACGCTGCCCCGACGTCTGGACGGGGCCGCCCCGCAACACGAAGCCTTTGCATCCTGCAACCACCGTGCGAGGGCAGAGGGCAGGGGCTTGGCGAAATCGTTTTCCCCATCCGCTCGCCCTCACGAAGAGGCTCCAGGGTCAGGACAGGAGCAGCCGAGGTCGGAACGGATGCAGAAGGATTTGCACCCACGGGGCTGTTGGGTTTGACCGAAACATTTAACATTCAAAAGCCGCTGCAAATGCCCAGAATGACCCCACAAGCCCAGTTTCTGAAGAGATCACTCTGAAAACACCCCTCAGGCGTGACAGAAGTTGTATTTTACCTGGAAGATGCTTTCTTCACAAATTAGTTTGTATCTCAAGTAAAATACTTCACGTGTGGAACTAGTCAAACCTTTGGGATTTTTTTTTCTTTGAAAAACAAGAAATGCTTTTCTCCACAGACTGTTCTGTCATCTTAGCAAGGAAACAGAAAACCTTCGAGTGTTTTATCATTGCCCATGCAATTAAAACGTTCACACAGTGTTTACTTAAGATTTTGCAAAGCTTTTTACTTATATGGCAAAACCTGCTGCAGAGCTAGAGCAGCGCGTGCAGAGCGAGGCAGGGCCGGCCCCCAGCGCCGGCTCCTGGCTCAGCCGCTGGCTGAACCCTCCCTTGGGGTTATTTACGGCGGGGTGAGGCCGGCGCCACGCGGGGCGGCCGTGCCGGGGCAGAGCCCGGCGCGTCCCCACGCAGGGGGCATCAGCGGCCTCATAAAAACTAAGTTTTACAGGCTCGCTGAAGTGCGGGATAAAACACTGCAGTAGGAATAAGGCTGGTATTCCGAAGATGAGGATTTTCGTGCTTACCAGAGCAATCCCTTACCAAGGGATCCACCGTGATTGCCCCGTGCAGGATCCAGCCAGAGCCTCGGCTTCCTCCTCCTTTCAACGCTTCCCTTTGCATCTCCCCAGGAGCTGTTGGCAATAACAGAGCATCCTTAAGCATCAGATGTAATTTATCAGCAGAAATTTAGTAAAAGGTGGTTTTCTATGAAGATTCCTGCCTGTTTTTTTAGCAGCATTAAAACACAGGGACCGGAAGCTGAACCCCCTTCCCTGTTTTCCTCGCTGCCCTTGCGAGGCTCTGCAGGGGCAGCCGTGCCCGCGGGCCCCGCTCGGCACCCCGGACCCGCTCCCGGCCTCCAAAACCCCGGCGCTGCCCTGAGCGGCGGCCGCTCCGCAGCAAAACACAGTCTGGCTCCTCCAGTTTCTAGCGCTGGCAATGCAAACGGGACACACGTTAGTTCTGCAGCAGTTAACTGAGCTTTACATTCATTTTTCTCGTGCTCCGGCTGGACGCAAGACCCGCCGTGCACCACTGTGCAGCTCCAAGGAGCAGATCCAGTGCACCAAGGCAGCCTGACAGCCCCTTCCACAGCTCCTGGCGCTGCTGTGCACTTGGATTAAAATCAAAACTTGCAATTATAGCTCTCTTGTAAGGCAGATCTTACAAGATTAGGCAGTTATCATCTGATCTGACATCAGATGGGAAAACATGTTTCAAAACCTTTACATAACACAGAAAATGAACAGATAAGTACAGGCTGATGAAGTTTAAAGAACAGCGCATTTGCAGAGACAGCAGTGAATCACGTAGGCTGAATTTGTGCATAACGCAACTCAAATGGGTGGAATTAGATCCCCAATGACTCTGGGGCCTGTGTGGCTTAATTGAAATTTCAAATGTGCTCCTTTCCTAGCAGCAAAATGTTGCTTTATATGCTCGGACGCGGGTCGAGACAGCAGCCTGCAACTCCCCTTCCGGGGGATTTGTACTTTAACCTCTCTTTAGGACATTCTCGAGTAAACCCATATTGCAACCAGTAAAACGTTAAACATCAAATGCTTGGGGATGATTCTCTTTGGAAATAAGACTAAGTAGCATCTGCTGGAATATATCTAGGGGCAGAATTTGGGCCATTGTGCTAAAATCCATTAAATACAAAAATATTACCCAGTGAGAAGACAGATTCATGGTAGAACACAAAGCAAGAGCATCCTGGCCACCTACCAGGGCATTCTCCACAAAAAAATGCATCTTCCCCAGGCTCTACAGTGGCTGCAGCTGAAGAGCCACCCGCACCCTGCAGCTCATCGGTGCTGCAGCTCCAGCACGAGGCAGCCCTCACGCCACAAACTATTTTTATTCTTGCATAGCTGGAGTAATTAAAGCAGCTCTTCATCCACACCCGCTTCATTTTGCTCTTGTTTGCAGACACCACCACCTAGTGGCAAGCTAAGATATATTTAACTACTACTGAAACCTCTCGTTTTTCTCTTGTGCCTGGATTATTTTCCATTTTGCAGCCCATCCACCCAGGTCCAGCACCAGGTCCGCCCCGATCTCTCCAGCTCTGAGCCCTTCCTCAGGAAGGGGCTCACACCATCAAGCTGGGATTAGGTTTCTACTTTCATAGAAGAGACATCTAATAATAATTATTAAAATCACTTTATTACTAAAATATTTTACATTTAGTGAAGGTAACGAACCTGCCAACATCATGCTTCTGCTCCTCCTGAGAAAGGAAGTGCCCACGCAGGTCGAAGGCAACCAATAAGCAACTAGCAGTTGTCCTGCTAACGTGTAAGAAGGCAGATGTTCTCACATTGCCATCCAAATAATTTCATCCAGTCTCCTCTGGGCTTCATTTAGAAACTGGGATCTGTTACAATGCAACAGCCACATCAGTTACACAACTTCATAAAAAAAAAAATTAGAAATCTCACACCTGGTTTCCAATAAACTATAGAAGGGATCCAGGACATTCGGCACAAAGTCCATCCTGAGTTTTCTCCACTGTGAAGATGCTGTTCTTCTCACTTACTCCGAAGCGAAGCGGGAGCAAGCTCCCCAGCACTGATGCCATTTCAGCAGTGCCAAACTGAAGATGCAATTTGGGCCCAGCAGGTCCCCAGGACAGCAGTGGCTTCAGTGGTAGCACAGGAGCCCTGGGGCTGAGCACCCATAGGCCCCTTCACACCCTGCTCTTAACGCCATGAATTAAAAGCAAAAATAAAAGGCTGGGAGGGAAAAAGTGGGTAGGAAATGGGGTAACACCCAGAATTAGGAGAAAACCCTGTAGGCTCACTGTGTAAATCAGGAAATATTAGTCAGGTGTAAAGCAGCTGCTTGCTTTGTTGAAACTATTTACTCAGAGCCAACTCTGAAATCCAGTTTCATTCTGAGATGTTGATGGTAACGCGTCACTCTTGGACTTGTGCCCTGCAGAATAACATCGGTAAAACAAGGGATCTGCCGCTGACGTGGGTAACTGCGGGGAAACTGAAGAGCACAGCACAAGTCAGACCTCGATACAGCATTAAAACAATTTTGTACATATAAAAGTAAAGAGGAAATTTTCAACAGAACACAATCTTTCAACATTCAAAAAAAATTTACAGAACTAAGAGTATCCCTCTGTACTTGTGTGCAGTATGATTATTACACCCAATAAGGAGGGTATGTGAAGACATCTCACTGATCTAATGACATGTTGTTGGTATTTGTTATACCAAAATACTTTATCTACCAGAATTGAAAGGAACTCACAAAACATTTATAAAAACAAAGCCTGGAAACCGTAACAAAAACACAGAAACAAAATGAAAATGTACTAAAATTTAATCAGTCATAAAAGCTGTAATTTAATCTGTGACAGTAAAACACAAAAAGCAATATTAGAGTTGGTTTAGTATATTATATATTTCTGCTTTTAAAGCCATAGAAATCAGTTACCCCATTTTTTTCCTATAAAAGACCCATTTTTCCAAAGCATTATGCACAAACATTTTTAATTAGAATATAATGGCAGAATGAAATAATGATATTCCATAACTTTTAAATATAAAATGAAGTCAATGACTCAAAGTTATTTGTTGCAGTGAGTTCAAAGGGAAATCTCAGATAATATATATCTATGCAGTTATAGATATAAAATATAACGGTTGGAACATTTTTAGTGCTTGATGGGGAGAAATTATGATAAAAAGGTCAATATGAATTTTTAATTATAATAGCAATATCTAACATTTGAAATGCATCCATGCTCCTTTGTATAATCATACACTAGAGTCAATTATATTTATTTTCACATCTGTTAATTGCTATTGCAAAGGAGAAATACTATTGTCTTAAATTTCCAAGAGATATACACAGAGCAAATTCTTTTTCCAGGGACTGTGTGCAAACCATTTTAAGATCTAAATTCTTCTCGTAGCATATAAAAACAGGAGAAGCTTCCTCAGATATGTTGTTAATTTCTGTAAGGTTTTGAAATCTGGAATGCTGGCACTTTCCATTTAGGCAACAGTTCTTCATTCCTGCGATCTACAAAAAGTAAAAGGAGATGATGGGGGAAATATTTCTCATGCTCTTGAGACAAATCTGAAAGAAGGTCTGAACATTTCCCCAAATAACTGCCCACAAACATGCTTGTAAAAACATGCAGCATTTCATCAGGAAAAGGTTATCTTACTTCATTATTATGATTTGTTCCTACTGTCCTTTGAATTCTGAGGTACAAAAAGGAAAAAAATATCACTTTGGAGACAAACTCCTTCAGAGACAAATTCTTGTTTTATCATGAACGTAAGAAAAAGCAAGAGACAGCTAAGAGACTCTTTATTCTACAAAACATTGAGAGAGGAGTCAGCAGGTTACTACTGACTCCTTCTGTCCTACACCTAAGCTAAGCAAATGCCCATCTAGGCCACGAACCTCGGAGAGGGCAGAAAGGCAGAGAACCACTGATTTACAGTTCTCCAAATTTCTGAGTGTTTCTCACTTTTGTGCTGGGGGGGCTATTGCCCTTATCTCAGGGTGCCCTGCCGCACACTCGGTGCGACCACACCAACAGCTCCAGCCTACGCTGTATTCCTGAGAAAACCTGGGAACCTGAAGTTACAGAAATGTTGTCTTCCTTCAGGGGTGCTTTGTAACAGCTGTAAGCACACAGCATGTCCTGCCAAGATACACAGGAAGATTATTTATAGCACATTTCCAACCTTGGTTTTCTTTTCTTTTCTTTTTTTTTTGGTGGGCAGCTTTTCACTTCTCTACCGTTGAGATCCATGTCCCACCCACAGAAAGTCACAACTGTCCTCAGGTCACCTCAGACTGAGCCAACAGCTGCAACTACACCACGTTGCAAAAAGGCTACTAAAAATCAGAGGAGAAAAAGGAAGTAAAACTGAGCCACGGCTGCTCAGACCGTGTGTCACAAGATGGAGGGAGATCCTACCAAGCGCAGGAAACCCTTGCCCATTTCTATTTGGCTGCCAGATCCCTCTCGCTGTTACTGGTGAACCCAAGCAAATGCGAATGAGTGAAACATGCTGTTTTCTGTCAGAGGAACAGCCTTCCAGGAACATCCAAAGGCAACAGAACAGGAAGGAATCTTATATGGGAGCAGATGGAGGGAAGAGGAACAAGACCCCATCAATCAGGAGTAGTTCACCTCCAGATTAACAAATCTGGACACCTCTTACCTGGCTCAGAGCTGCTGCACGACGGGAGTCTAAAGCAGCAGACAGGATTTCTTTTTAGGCTTCTTCTTTTCCACTGGTGTTTTTCTATTTATCTGTCTGACCAAGTCATAAAAGATCTGGAAACAAAAAATGCAAACTGAAAATCAAAACACTATGGAAGTGTCAAAAATTAGGCAGGCTAGCAAGCTGGTACACTCCTGGTGGCTGCAGTTTTCTAAGTTCAATCAAACTGATAGTATTGACCTCAACATGTCTAACAAGCAGCTGTTTGAGAAGAGAGAGCACAGGGCTCATATGAGCATGCAGAAAATAAAGCTGTAAACTCATATTTGCTCTTCCCTGATCCTGCAATCTGTGTTCCCCCTTCAGGTTACACATGACAAAACCTTCAGCAGAGCATGGAGGGAAATGCAGCAAGTCCTTTGCTTCGGAAGAAAACTGGAAAACGACAAAATGAATTTTTCAGGACTGGTATAATATCTGTAAGGGGGATCTTTTCACAGGTGCTCCCTGGGCTGATCAGCATCTCTGCCAGCAGCAGTGCGTTTGCGCAGTATTTAGACACAGGCCTTGCCTTCCAAGGCCCAAGCAGCCTTCCATCATCCACAGCATGGGAGGCACTGTTACTTTTCCTCTTTGCCATATGGCTTGGAGTTGTTAATAACTTACTCCACCTTTCTGCTTGATCCAATCTTTTGATTTTTATTCGTAAATTTGGCCAAAGTAATACAGCTACCCTGGACTCCGATAGTTCCAGAAGGACATGATTGCAGGGGCCTCTCAATAGCTTCAGAGATGAATTTCTTGTGAATGCTTTCACTATGAGTTGTTTTCCCAGCAATACTCAGCTCATTTATAAGAAAAGCTTTGCTAAGATGGAGCTATTTCATGGTATTGAGGAGAAATTTTTAAACTTTCCAAGAGCCCCACCCTCCATTCCTTGTTTACTTTCCTCCTTCCTGGAGTGGCTGCTGGCTCACAAATTCTTGTTGATATCAAGGAAGTTCTAATTAAATGAACTATACCAAATTGCAACCGAAAAATAAGGATTTTTTCCAGGTATCACATGAAAGAACTAGTACATAGCTAAGTTACTTCAAGTAATACATTGTTTGGTTTGCGGTTTGTTCCTTCTCTTTGATTTTCATAAGCAGACAGTGTAGAGAAAGCCATTCTGGTGTTATCTCCAATTTACAAAAGTATGGGATCTGTGGCAAAACATCCTTTTGTGCCTCAGCTAGCAGGTGCCTTGGAACCTAGTGTACCTTGCATAACGGAGGCCTTAACAACATTAAAACACGCAATTCTGTGACAAGGTGACAATGAAACAGCCACAGCTAACAACAGGCCCTCGTTACTGGCCTTGGCTATACAGAAACTTGGCACGTATTTGATTAAAACATGAAGATCTCAAAAAACTTCCAGATAACCACCACCTTCTGCATGGTGCCTCTCCCCAGAGGCAGTTCCCATCCCAAGGAAATGCGCAGGAGCAACGTTCACACATCACACTCCGTAAAACCCATGAGTGACCGTGTGTGTCTGTCACAAGCCAGTTCGCCACTCTGCCCACTGGAGAGTCTCCCTTTTCTAGAGGGTATCTGGCGAACTTCAAGGCACCTTTGGCTAACAAGATCAGTCTTTACTACAAACTGTGGAAACAGCAAATTTCTTTCTGTAACATGGGGTGATCTGTTCAGCAACTTAGCCACCAGCTTCTTTGCTAATGCAATTTTAGTCAAGCACAGATAAAAGGCAAAGAGCTACTCTTTCCAGCATGAGCCCAGCTCAGTGAACCGTATTTGCCAGGTTAGACTAGTGTGCATACAGCTAGGCTAATCCCCAGCACAGGGGCTGCAGCTCACACAGCCCGGAGTCGCCTTCCCTTTCAACCTGACGGATGCAGCACTGGGCACTTCCCAGGAGCTGCCAAACTAATTCTGGGTCCAACCCAAAACCCCACTGCTTCTCCTTATCACACAAGTCTCCTAAATGGTCTCAGTTATCTCTTGGCAACAACCCAGCTCTGCTCAATGGAGTCACCCTAGTGCTTGTGACTGAAAACCTGGCCTCTGTCACAGTCAGAAAATTCACACGTAGACTAAGGGCTTGGTGCCTGGTGCCAAGCAGAGCTCCATTAGCAGAACCACACTGCTGCAGGGCACAGTAAAAGGCACACCTATTGGCAAAGGTGTTTCTCAGCTCAACACAGGGACTGCTTAAATAGGTATATGTTTGGACTCAGTTTCAGTAAATTAGCAGCTTACCAGAGAAGAACTGTGATGGGATGTCTGTTTGAGCAGCCAGATGTAGCAGGAATGTGAAAAGCAAACACTTTCAAACACAACAGCCAACAGCGTGCAACATGACAAGTAATACAATGGGGCACAATCCACGTTCTGAATAGCAGGAGTTATCTTAAACTTTAGTTGAAAAGTATACCTTTTTTAAGGTAAGTGTCATCCAGGGAATCGCACTTACTCAGGACCTTTGCTATTTATGCCCTCTAACACAGGCTGTACAAAGCCTTTACCTGGAAAAGTCACCCACCCCTTACCTACAAAAGGAACACATTTCCTTGCAACAAATAAACAGCTTCTAAATACACTGCATCCCAAGACTTCCTCAGGCTGAGACTCCAGAACAATCCTGAATCTACAGGAGCAGCAAAGACAAGAGAACAGCGGACAGTTACCTCATTAACATTGATTTTAGACTTTGCAGATGATTCTAGAAAGGCACAGTTACACCACTGTCTTGCTAAGTTTTGACCCTGTTCTTTGCCGACTACACGTTCTTCTTCCAGGTCACATTTATTGCCAACCAAAATCATTGGAACCTGGAGAGGCGAGAAAGAAAAAGAGGTATTAGCAAAACTCATGGACCACTCAAGCAAAACTATAGCTCACAAAGACTTTCTTCCACATGCCTGGTGTTTTCTATGGGGCTGACCAGAATCCATCCTGCAGCCACCCTGGTTCAGTAACAGCTAAACACATGCAGGACAGCCATAGAACCAAACAGTAATATTTCAGTAAAATCTTAAGAAATACTTACGTTCTGGTATTTACATCTAACACTGTTCTACTAAAAATCCCACAGCTTAGTACTGAAATGCATTTGAATTCTTTCATGTGACATGAGACTAAATTACCTGCCAAATTAACTTCTTTCAGGTATAAGGCATGTGCCTAGAGATACACTATGTTTTGGCCCTTTTGACACCTGTGTGCATTTTTCTAGCTCAACAAAGCACAGCTTAAATGTTCAAAAGGTTCTCAAACTTGGATTCAAAAGTAATATCCCATTACCACAAAATGTAATAAAAGCATTTTAATAACTAAATCAAAGAACTGAAGTAAAAATTAAAGTAACAGTCTCCACTGTCTGATGAGCTTGCCCAGCTTACAGTGCAAATTCTCTTGCAAGCAGCACAGCTGAGTGAGCAGCACAGGGCTTTGACCTAGAGGCTAATAAAAGAATCATGTAACCAGGGATTTAGGCAAACATAATCCCCAGATAAATGAAAAACAGTTTTACATAAATAGAAGTTCAGCCTGTTAAACCAAGGAGGGTACCAGAACCTTAAACCACAAGGTAATCGAGGTTGAAGAATGAGGAAGATCAAGAGAAAGGATGAATTGCAGGAGACTACCCTCAGTTTCGGAACACATCAAACGGGCTGTGCTGTTCAAGCCGCATTTGCCTGAACAGCTATTTAAATTCACTGTGCATGCTTTACCTGTGATTTGGCCTAAATGTGTGTCCTAGCCCTGTTTATTGACCATCACCACGCCTAACTGCAAAAAAATTGTAAGGTAAGGGAAGATGAACGAGGCTGCATCTAGTTTCACAGCTCCGCTACATGAGTGCCTGCTACCAACAGAAAGCAATCAGCTTCAAAGGAGGCAGCTACTTTTTAAGTGTCAGTGGAAAAAAGATATGGGGACTTTTTCCCACTGCCCAGGGCAACCCCTTGAATATATTTCTTAAAACTTAAAAGAGAATGGAGTCTCTTCATGGGGATTTACATTCGGCTCGGTAATGAGGCTGAGCACCTATCCTCCATCTGACAGGCCCCTGAGACAAGTTACAGGAGAATTATGGCCTCTCACAGTTGATAGAGTTGATTTGCAATCTCTGCTTTATTCAAGCGGCTATGCAAGCCAAACCAGCAGAGTTATAGCAGGGGGCTCTACTTCACCCAGTAAGACCAGAGGCTATTTAACGAACTGTTAAAAGGTTCAACACTTCCATTGCTATGGACGCAGCTGGGCAAAGGCAAGTTAACAGACCCCTGCCCTCCCAGTCCTTACTGACAGCTCCCACTCACAGTGGCATGAAATGAAGCTGAAAGCTTTCCTAGGAAAAAAACAATTACAAAAACACTTTAACCACTTTCACAAAGTATTTTACTTACATCTTCAGTGTCCTTAACCCGTAAAATCTGTTCCCGCAGGTCCTGTAAGTCATTAAACGTGGACTGTGCTGTAATAGAATATACTAGTGCAAACCCTTGACCATTCTTCATATAGAGATCCCTCATCGCTGTAAACTGCTCCTGTAATCAAATATTAAAAAATATAGCTGGTTAGCTGCTAGACACTTGGCAGTGTTCTTTCATTTATTGTCTGACACAATGTTAAACATGAACTCCCCAGACAACAGGGATTGTAAACTCAGTTTCTCCTCTAATGCTACCCTGAGGAAGACCTTGGTGTCACATCCTCCTGACTCATTGCAAGCATGGCTGCTCTTTGCGAAGGCAGTGCCAGACCACTTCAACATATGTATTTATACAGCAGTTACCTATAGCATGAAAACAGCTTAAAGAGTCACTGCAGTAAGGAGGACAGCACTGCAAGAGCAGGCTAGAAGATCTGTACTAGATTGCTGTCTTTTGTCCAAGTCAGCAAAAGGAACCTTTCACAGAAACGCTGGAATTACACATCCCATTTCTGTGTCCTCGCCCTACTGTCAGTGAAGTTCAAAGTTTTCCAAATCAAATAGTAACTGTATTTTAGGAAGCACATACTCTCCCTGTGATGCTCACTCTATTACAAGGTCTGTTTATTTAGTGAATAGGATTTTGCAGGCTAGTAAAGTGACCCGAGAATGGCAAGGGAAGTTTCAAAGCTTTTTGCTGCTATGAGGAAGGCACGATGTCAGGAACCTGCTCAATGCAGGACAAGCAGCATCAGGAAGAGGTCACCTGAGTAGGAGATGATGATTAGAAAACAAGTAGATGATTCCTTGAAAAGTACAATGTTTTTATTGATGAATTCCTTTCCACATGGACTAATGGGACAAGCTGAGAGGCAGTACTTAAGCACGGCCTAGAAGCACCTTCAACTCACATGAGCTCTAGACATACTCCCTTTTCTCCCCACAGGAAAAGGAAACCGCTCTCTTCAGGCCCGTTTGGAGCAAAGTCCTCAAGTGAAGTGACCTACTTACTGAATGAAGATGTAGAAGAGGCGAAAACAGTACTCTTAGAGACATTAAGAGAAGCAGCTGAAATGATTCAGCACTTCAAACTGCCCACAATTAGCTACGGAACGATGCTATCTTATTGCTAAGTCCTTGTTCTCCTTTCTGCCTTTCCATCCAGCTGATCAACTGATTCTCCTTGGAAAGGATTAGGATAATAAGTTCTATTCTTCACATCTCACCTCATTCTTAACGGGGAAACTCTGTACCTATTAGAGCAAAAAGTTAAACTTACCGTCCCTGCTGTATCGAGGATTTCGAGCATACACTGTTGACAGTCTACTTCCACTTGCTGAGGAGAGGGGGAAGAGAAACACAGTTAAAATGAAAAGGTTTGAAACAAAGAGGTAGGCAAGAGGCATCTCAGTTTAGACTTCTAAAGGAAACAGCTCAAAGCCACCTGCACTTTCCCAACAGTCCAAGAGGCACCTGTGCAAGTGGGCAAACTGCACCCCAAGCAAGACATTTGAGTCATTTCACTTGTGGTCCAGGGCTCTACTGATTATAAAAGCCTAAGTAGGTCATTGTAAACATTTCAACTCAAGTGAGACAAAACTCACCCTCCCACACCAAAGGACTTCATTTTTTATTTGCTCATGGAGAGAAGGGAAGGAGAAAAAGAAATTGATGATTCTTATAGCTAAGGCTTTGTAAGCCTTTATTTACTAAGAAATGCTGGTGATCAAACAGGGGTAATACCAGAAAAGGCAAATAAATTCAGCTACAGAACTCTTAACAGCATTTACGTGTAATTATTGCAGGCACAAATAACACAAGTTTGTTTTCTGTCTTTTGTGCCTTTAATTATGCCAACAATTATGCTAATCTGCAAAACAATGGGTTACTTGACATCAATTTGAGCGAAGAATGCAGCTCTGTGATAGAATTACATAACACCCCAGTGTCAAGGATTCTGACAAGGACTTTTGCTTGGCAATTACAGGCCTGCACCCAAAAGGCTGTGAAAATTAAATGCGTTCTGCTTGGTTTGAAGGCACATAAACTAAATAGTGAAACAGACGTTTCTAAAAGAAAACAATAGAAAGCAATTATGATGCTACAGTAATAAAATCTATGGTGATGAATGGTGTATGTATATATACATATCCTTTATAACAACTTCTACAGATATCAAACATATGGCAAATGCTGATGTATTTATGTTTAGAAGTATGAGACTTGAAAGAAAATCTTATTTTACCTTTCTGTATGAATCTTCTATTGTTGGGTCATATTTTTCAACAAAAATTCCCTGAACAAACTGTACAGTCTAAGACAGGAAAAAAATTTCAACATGACCAGTAATATTTAGCAAAAACACTTTATAAAAAAAAAGTAACAGCACAAAAATTACTCACCACTAACCATTAACATTCAATAATATGGATCAGAGATAAGACATACACAGAGCAAAGTTTTTTGCTTACTTGGTGTTTCAAAAAAAAAAAAAAAAAAAAAAAAAAAAAAAAAAAAAAAAAAAAAAAAACAAAACAAAACCCCACACCCTAACCAGTTCTCAATTCTTTTTCTCTCTTCTAAGAAATCACAAGATGATGCACAACTGGATATTCTTGGTAATACCCACTGACTCTACAGAAGATTTTTACTTTCATTACAATTCGGGAAGAAAGTACTGCAGAGGAAACAGTTATAAGGAAGCTACACTGTAACTGTGCTCTACTCCTTGCACAGGGCTTTGGCTCTGTGCTCCTCACCAGGAGGCACAGTCAGTGTCACACAGGCCCAGAAGAGTTCAGACAATAGTGGGATTTGCAGTGTGACAAACCACACTGTAACCTAAGCTCCTGGTGCAAACAGAGCTGAAAAGGAACACCAGCCTCTTTGTTGGGCTTTTTGGTTTATATAGTTCAAAGAATACATTTAAAGTGATCACCACAATATTTTAAATCCCATCTTGTACTTACTGCTTGGAAATAAGTAAATAGTCAACTTGATAGCTAAATATTATTCTCACCTGCCAATTGACACTCTGTCCTGTTATGACCATATAAGATCACCATTGCATATGAATTACAATATTCAGCTACAGAGAACCTATGCTGTCCGAAAGACCTTCAGTCTTGCTTATCAGACTTTTTTACAATGATCCCACCAGCAGCGTGTGTGTGTGTGTGTGTGTGTGTGTGTGTGTGTGTGTGTGTGTGTATAGATATAGATATATAAATAAAAGCCAAGGACTTCATTTGTCCCATCTGTAGCTTTAGAGGTGAGTACAACTAGAATACACAGAATACAGGATGAAAAAGAACAATCTTCAAAGCTTTTTGAGAATTAATTTTGAAAAATATCTGTAGAATATATTTAGAAAAAGTATTCATATTTCAGTTTCTAAAAACATTAGTGATAGAGATTCAGCCTAAGACATTACATCAAAAATGAGAAATCTCTATGTCAGAATAGGGTATATCAAAAAAACTATGCCTACATCTTGTAAAGGTCAGGATGGATTCTCTGCAAGAATACCTCAATTTTGATATATAATTGTACAATCTCTTTGTCTATTCATCAGGGTTTGGCAGGCAGCTCATCTCAGAAATCCATGAGCAGCCCATCTTGGAGTGAAAAAGGCCAAAAGCATCAGCAGTCGGGGATATGAATGGCTGGTAATTCCTACCCTCCTCTGTGATAGTGACAAGGTGCATTTCCTTGTTTTAGATAACTTTACACTTGACCAACTCTTCACCTTTCTTGCAGCAGAAAGCTGCTTGACTGATACTTGATAAATAGGTGTCAAAAACTCTTACAACATGTATTTACTATCAGCTGTGCAAGGTAAGCCTCTCAAGAAATACCACAAGTACTTAAGGAGCACAAGTGTGGGTCTGCTTTACCCTTTTGCACTGCAGACCCTGGAAGTGACTTGTTCTGCCACTGTGCTTTGAGGCTAGACTGGCCATCCAGGTTCAGCCCCTGAGAAAACCGTTTCTTCCCCAAAAACATGACACTACAATTCACAAACATTTCAGCAGTACAAGGGTAGCTACTGCAAGCCACTCTGCATTTTTAAAAGTAACAAATACCTTAATATGATCAACAAGCAATATCTGTGATGAGTCAATCTTGAACTCTGTGTATACGTATTCTATATGAAGGAGTTTCAACAGCACTTCCTAACAAACTCACCAAAGCAGACTTGCCAACACCTCCTGAACCAAGGACCACTAGCTTGTACTCACGCATGATGTGGTCTGTTTAAATACCGACAATCTGGAAAGCAAGAAAAAAAAGCAAAGAGTTAAAAGGGCACTCATACATACAGATTTATGGCACTGTCTCCTGAAGATAATGACACTCTAGTTCTTTAAATACACGTGAGAGAAAAAGTCTCTTTAATAATAGCTAAGATTTATTTACAACCTCAGCACTCAAATGGAGATGCACTACTCCAATAGCTCCAGTTTATTCTGAATTCCAAAAATAACCTTCAAACTAAAGATTTTTTTTTTCTCCTGCTAACACATTCAAGTACTCAAATGTACAAACTATGCTTAATTCCTATACAGGAACTAATATTCTTATAGTGAACTAGCTAAATCAATGCTTCTTTTTAATGTGGCATAAAGCATTTAAACTATCTCAGAATTTGCCCTGGAATTCACTTCCTCCTAAGTTTTAAGATGCCAGAACTTAGATTTGCTAGCCCTCTGGCTCTTTGGAAAGGAAGAGGGTGCAGACATTTGGTGCCGCAATCCGCACTGGGTCGCATGTGAATCCAACCGCTAGCAGTGCAGAGCATTAATCCTGGCTTATGTCGCCTTGCCCCTGCCTTGCCAACTTCTCACAGCAAAAAACTGTGAGTATTAAACAAAAAAAAAATAGGTTAGTGAACTACAAGGGGAGAGGTTTGCTTCTTCCACCCACCCCAACAGGGAATGTTTTCGGTCAGTATTTTCTCTCTGGAAAAGGTCAGGCCCAGCTCGCAGCTGCCAAGGCAGAAACCTCTGCTCTTCCCAGCAAAGCCTGTGCCTTTTTATGGAAATCTTTCCACTCCCTGAACTCGCTAGGCAGCACCAGAAAATTTCTCATTCTCTTCAAGATTCCCCGACAAATAAGGCGAATGACAAGGCGGGTGATAAACATTTTACACTATGTTTACATAGGAGCGGGCCCGGGCTCCGTCCCCATCGTCCCTATCGCGGCGCCGGGGCAAACAATGACATCAGCAGCCAGTTATCCGCTCCTGCTCCGAGCGCCTTTTCTTCCCAAGTAAGGATTCGGGAACACGAGCGCTATGAGCTGCCCTGGTTTCATTTCTCAGACACTGCAAACCAGCCTTGCCAAGAGATTTGCGAGTTTGACCGGTACAATTGGAAGATGGTTTTAAAAATGAAAGTGTCATTTTAAATTCTAGTATTTGCTACAAGAATATATCACCTTGTTGACTTCTGTTAAAGTTAGTTTGCAAGGAACACAGAACAAGCGTTTCACTTTAGTGCCACTGCTTTGCAACTGTGCCCCAAGTACAGGTTAAAAACAGCATGCAGTTAATATATGAATATGAATTCCATGGTCAGTTTAACCCACATTTTAGGTTTGCAGCCAATTTTTAAAACACCAGGTCACAACAGAGCTCACCTGCCCTGGCTGAGGCATCTCCAAGTCTGCAGCTAAGCCGTCCTTCCCTCACCCAAACGTCAGAGGGAAGGAGGAGAAAGTTAAAAGTTAGCAGCTCTTGAACTCTTCAAGTTTGAGAGCTGCAGTCACTCAACTTCATAGAAGCTGAGAAGCTAAGTCAGCTTGAAAGGGATTTTCCAGGATGGTACCTCTCAATATCTAAAAATAATCCAAGCAACATATACGCACTGTAGGAAGCTGACAACATTTCAGTTACAATTCTGGCACCTGCAAGGTCTTCTGCTGGAGAGCTTCCCCGAGAAGCAATCTTTACTTCCTTTTTTCAAAACTCATGCCTTTGGGTGGGAAGGAAGGGGAATGCCAATTAGCAGTTCTCCCCTCCCCTCGATAATACTCATAAGACTGAAGAGTCACTTTTTTAAGTATAAATGCAGTTTCGCTGATCCAGTCTTTCTTCGTCTCCCTGTGGTTCCACAGTCTGTTCCTGCCAAGAAAGCCCCCAAACTAGCCAAGCTAAGGGTTAAATTTAGCTGTGAACTCTTTCACTTCTTATTTATAGTAAAAATACTTGTGGGAAAGTTTCAGCTGAGAGCAGCACAAGACTAACTTCTCATTTTTCTACAGTATCTGATTATTTTTTTCAGGTGCAACAGGAAACCAAGATCCTGAAACGCATGAGCCTTATTGCTGTAAACCTCACATGCCTTAATTACCTTGTAGCTCTTTCACAAGTGCGTTAATACTACTTGTTTATACAGCATGAATAGAGCGCTCAGGAAATTACTATGCAGCATCCTTGCCAACTTACATTTGGCAAACTATTTATGCCCACCTAAATACGGTTATACACAGCACCATTCATTCCCATCCAGAACTTTGCGGCGTAGCCCGCTGTTAAGCAACGGATATTTTGAAGCAATATGAAATTGTTCAATTTGAGAAAAGAATATGATGGGGTCTGGATTTCATCCATAACAATGAGCAAAGCAATCTACCTTTGATCCCGTCATGAGAAACACTTGACATCTCCAGATTTTCTCTTCCTAAAACTTATTTATGCAACAGTGTCAAATAGTAGCACACTTGTAACCCACCTCCTTCAACCTCTAAAAACACTGGGACACATGCACTGAAACAAGAGAATTTAATATCAGAGCAACACTAAGCATAAAAGGCCCTTACCAGGACTATCTTCTCTGCCACCATTGTCACCAACATTTATCACTTGGAAAGTGACAGAAGTTTTATTCAAATATTAACAGTACCAGCCACAAACTGGTTCTTTATGGAAGAATGAAGGTCCCTGCTCTGTGCGCACATGGGTAAGTGGAGAAGAGAAGCAGGACACTTGTTGTAGTACACCTGAACGAAGCGCACAGCGGGCAGGATGGCAGAAGGGCCTCTCTGAAGGACTGACGCACGGTTGTAAACACCGCCGAGGAGTCAGGCTGATGCTGTAGCCTTAAACCTGATGCCTGTGTGTGCACTTACCCACATCTTTATTCAGCAAAGCAAGGGCTGCAATTTGAGCAACGTTCTGAACAACAGGAAGCCAGCGCATACATGGCCACAGCAGGCAGATTTTAAATGAGAAGTGAATCCTCAGCCACGCTGGCTGCAGCCAGCCAGAGGCTCCAAGCAACTGTGCTCTCACTGTACATGAGAACTGCTTGGGAATTACACAACAGGGTCAGCCCAAAGAGAAGTTAACCACTCTTCTTGTGAGAGCCTCTCCAGCTCATCAAGGAATTTGTAATGTGTGATACGGGGGGTGGGGGAAGAACAGTGCAAGAAAGAGCAAATGTTGCACTGGAAACAAAGCACAAGAATTTCACACTAACTGGGATGTGACATGAACCCTCAGAAATGCAAATGCCTTAATACAATTTCATACTTCTGAGGAGGGTGACTTATGTTTATTAGTTTCATTCTCCTCCTACTTTTCCTTCTCCTCCTCCAAATGTTGGTGGAGCTACATATATAGCATGAGGTACAGGTACACTGCTGGGCAGAAGGAAGGCTGTAAAGACACGGGGTTTGATGGGTTTGCACAGCCTGAAGAAACACTGAGCGTAACTGCCAACACACACCCCTTTAAGAAAGACCATAACAAGACGCAAATAGTCGTGGTAATTAGGTGCATTTTTGACACAGCCTGAAAGAGTAAAAACTGTGGACTGTTTTGAGATTTGTACTTTGTACAAGTGCAGATGACACCAGGAAAGGCAGCACAACTTAACCTCACTACATGAAATTTCTCTTGAAAACATTATGAACATTAAAACACTCTTACCTTGGCATAAAAGATCTCTCATCAGTCTTAACAGCCTTGTGGAAGGTTTTTCCAGGCTCCCTACAAGGGACTAAAACAGGAAAAAAAATTAATTCCTCAAAACATATTTTAAATTAAGGGTGTCTATAAGCATTCAATCAACTCTTCAATTTCAAATTCAAACACAACTGCTGCAAACAAATCAAAGAAATTCTCAGCAATTTCTACTACTACTACTACGAGAACCAAGTTAGCTTAAATACACAAACTTTAACAAGATTTCATCTTGCATCTGGAGCAATGAAAGGCCTAGGCAGCAGGAGGGAAGAACCTGACAGTTTTCTTTCACTTTTCCATCTCCTCTAGACATCCTCGAAGCCCCTTTCACTCCTTTTCCTTTCTTTTATTTCCAAGGAACTGATTCTTGGCCCTAACGTGGGCTTGAAAGTGAACCTCCAGAGCTCAGAATCGTGAAGCCCCCTCTTCCTTCTTCTCGTCTTTCCCAAATCAACACGCCAGCCACAGGGCACGCTCTGCTCCGAGCCATCTCCCAGGGGCCCAGGCCAGCTCCGAAACTCAAAGGGAGTGCCCTGTCCCTGCTCCCTGTCCCCTGCCCCACAGGGCCTTGCAGAGAGCCACGCTAAGTGTTTTACAACTGCAAGCAGGCAACACCGGGTCAATGAGATAATCACAGAACAAGCCAAAACAGTTGGAAAACATTGAAAACATTATAGCAGTCCAACAATTGTTGAAGAAAAATACCTTGAACGCTGGGACAGATTAGAAAGCAGGAGTTTGTGGAGTGACCGTAAGACTCCTACAAGCAGCCCAGAGCCTATCAAACAGGCACCCTTAGCTAGCAGGTGTACAAGGGAACTGGGGGCTCACAGGTCTTATTTCTGTAGATAAAAATACAGAAGTTGCAATAGGTCCTGTTTTGGTACTAAAAAATTAAAATCCACTTTATTTTGCCCCAGGTGGAGTTGGCAGTACCAACAATAGCAAACCACAATTTCTACTTGATTGCACCACTAAAAATGCTTTACCCAAGCTGCTACTCCAGCCTGTAAACTATAGGAAGACAACACTAAATTGAAGTCTCATAGGTTAGAAAAAGCTCAAAGCAGCAAAGTTGACATTTCTATTGAACACAGAAATGCATTTTCTCTGGGGAGCCAAAAGCAAGATTTGTGCTATGCCATTTCTGGAGCAGTTTAATCACCCCATGTTCCAAGTTCAACGAAGAAGCTTCAGTCTGAACAGAGTGACAGTGACTGCCCAGCCCTGTGCCTGGAGAGACACCCGGCACCTTCCCTGCTGAGGCCCTGGTGGGTGCCTGGCCCGGGAGCAAACGGAGCTGGGAAAGAGGCAATTTTGTCTCGGAGAAGCTGCACATCCAGCAAAATACATTTCTGAAGAACAAGTTGCAGAGAGCAGATCAACAGGGAGATTTTTAAAAACTGAGTCAGTAATAAATGAGTCATAAGCCAAAAACTTGACCGAAAAGTCAGGGGAGGAGGACAGGGCAGAAGGGTGGAGGAATCTGTTCATACTTAAACTCCCACATATTGAAATGAACCTTTTAAAACACGCACTAATATTAACTGGCTAAGACAGTCAAAACAGAGCAGGAAACGATACTGAGGGTGGTGACTAATGCTTCAACCAAGCTTCGAATACACATCAAATAGGTAGGTTTAAATAGACATGACCGCGTTTTAACAGATTAACAGCATCATTTTTGACAACAGGAATTATTCACCTACTCATCTGGGAATCCCGTGTTCCCAAAGTCCAAGTTTTAGCAGCTCGGTGCATCCTGCGAGCTCCTTGTTCTCTCCCAACATTTGTTTTCCCTGAACAACAGGTCAGCTTTATTGTACAGAAAATCTACCATGATTCCTGCAGGACATTTTCGCCCTAACACACATTGCACCAAACCCTCAAGACTTCAGCTGAAAGATGCAAAGCTGCCTCCTTGGTGAAGCGTCCAGAGGCAGGCGATGGACAGACCAGTATTTTTGCTGTTTGCAGTTATGATTCTGAGGAATTTCTGCATGCAGGCATTGAAAGCTCATTAAACACACACTCTGAAAACTCTACATTAATCTAGATACTCTTTCAACAACTTATATACAAAAATCTGGAATAGTAACAAGAAAGGGCCCCAGAAATACCATTTACCTAATTTTCCCCTGCATCTTCTACACAGGGACTGCATTAACTCTCTCACTAGTGTGAGCTACAGCACACAGGGGACACGCTCTTCACATCTGTTTTATCCACCATGATTTGCCTTGTCCACCCCAAGGGGAATCTGGGGTTTCAGTTACAAAAGACAATTTGAGAACAACCTCCTTTTAAGTTATTTCAACGCTACAATGCATTTTAAGAGATGAAAACCCAGCACACATCCTACTATAAAGAATGCATGGAAACCGATGAACTGCTTTGAATGCAGCCTGTTATCTGATGCATCTCAGAGCACGGAAACTCAACCACACGCACCGTGGATCAACACCGCTGCGGTCTTAGCCTAATGATTCTTGCATCACCTGTAATTATTGTACAGAGTCGCAGCGCATGCCTTCCTGCTCTGAAAAATGCAACACCTGCAAGTGCCCGATGCAGCACAGAGCTGCGCGCAGCGCAGGGTGCACGGGAGCCCCACGCACAGGGCGTCTACAGCCACGAAACAAACAGGCCGAGAGGAGCGAGCGGAGCAACAACCCATGGGTCTGACAGCAGGACACGTCCCCAGAGCCACCTCGCAACGGAGCATCCGGAGTCACTCAGCAAACCTGCTGGTTTCTAGTCCAGATGCTTTAAACCACCGTGATACTTGTGGTGGCACAAGGCTTGGTTTAGGACCGCGTCCCGGAAGCTCCAAATCACTGTAGTGCCCGTCACTGTACTCTGCTTTTGGAGGACAAAGCAGGTCTGTTCTGACACTGTCACTGCACTACCATGGACTCCAGGCAATCAGCCTCCAGACATAACAGGAACAGCAAGAACGTCCAGGCTTGATATGAACAAAAAAAACATATAATTATATATAAAAATACAACAAAACAAGCTGAATGAAAGCTTAACCTTCACCCTCAAATACTTTTTAGCAGCTCTGTATCCAAAACTCCGGAGGCAGGGACCTGTGCCACAGATACATTACACCTTGCAGCTGTGGAAACCAAGGCATTTTAACCAAGAGATAATTAAGTTGCCATAGACCTTGTCAAGCATTTTTCCAAACATAAGTGAGTCAACAGCGGAGTTCACTGAGGCAGTTCTTGCTGCACACATTTGCTCAGATCCAAGCCTTACACACCTGAAAACGGGAATTTTAGTAAAAGTGTTGACAGAGTCTGCGCTCCAGGGCTGAAGACAGCTGACAGTTCAGCACTGCAGACTGCGTCCTCCCTGAACACAGTCCTGGGTCAGAGAGGGGCAAGGAAAAAGGAACAGGAAGGAGGCACTGAACAAGCACACGCGAACCACAGGCACCAGTTCCTAGAGGAAACATGAAATGGCCTCCCAGAAGGGAGCTCGGACTGCTCGCACTTATCCTGTCAAGTGTTTTGTTCTCTTACTGTTCACTCGAAAGATTCAGTCCTGTATCACTGAGATACAAATCAGGAAAAAGGAGACAGGCAAGGGGAGCAAACAGGATTCACTGGGCTTGAGAGAAGAAACGAGATAACAACCTGCCTTTGCACCAGCTTGCTCAGCATCTGCACCTCCCTTTTTCTGGTGGTCCAGTTTTCACATATGGAAACCGAACCAGAAACATTATGGAAACCAAAGTATTAAACATTTTCACGGGGAAATCTGCTGCCAGCATTTTACTGATTAGGGAGAAAAAGCATACGAACAACAGCCTGAACTTCACCATCTATTTCCAACTGCCTGTCCTACAGAAAGAGCCGTCACTTTCTGCATTTCCCTAAGAGACTAGCAGATGTCGGGAACGTTATGACCACACGTCTTGGTTATTTTTACCTTGGCAGTTAAATACTGAATCATAGCTACTATAAACAAGCCTATTTAATTTTGAGCTTGTTAATATTCTTTATGCCAACTTTTTAAAATTACTATAAACTAGACCATGAAAATGCTGTCCCCCCTATTACTATTGAACACTGCTTAACTCTTCACCAAAATTCCTTCATTAATCACAACTGTGCTCTCAAACCCAAATCAAGCACTTGTGCGATGGAAAGATTTACAAAGATTAAAAAAACACGCTAAAACTGGCAGGTTCCTTTCACAAAGAAATGGGAAAGAGCAGAAAGAGTCAGGCCTGGAGCTGACACCCGGGAGGGCCGGTGGTGCCAGGGCTCTAGCGGGGCCTTCAACGCTGGCCCGTGGCACCGCGTTGGCGCCCGGCTCCGACACACCGCATTGAAGGAAAACTTCCATTCCCCATCTGCTCCTTAATTAGGAATTTGTTTTACACCGTGTTCATAGATATTAAATTACTCAATGAAGTCGAACGTTCATTAAATACTTCCGTAGTATCAGTCGGAGCTGCCAGCGGTTGGGCAGTTGCCGCGCGCCTGCCGCGGCGCGCAGGGGGACGGGGACGGCGCGCGGCAGGGAGCTGCTCCGCAGACCCCGGCTAATTAGCACAGGGCTCCCCCAAGAAGGGAGCAGCCCTTTGTCAGGGCCTGGCCCCGCTCATTAGCGCCAGCTTAATTAGGAGGATGGAAATCACTGCCACCGACTGGCCTGCCAAGGCGCTTACCCAGCGCTATAACCCGCTTGTCTTGGAGGCTCACAAATCTCCTCAACCCTTCCTGGGGCAAACTCCCACAAAAAGGAGCTTAAAACAGAGCACAACTTCGGGGTGGCTTTTCAAGTGCAAGGGTAATGTGACAAGCTTCCAATCGTGTAATTTTCAGCCTGACTTTTATTGCTTATCACTGCAGTATCTGATATCTAGATAAAAGTTGATATTAATATCACATATATTCTAGCAGAATTATTTTAGGTATTACAGCAGAAATCACTCCATTTTTCAAATTCAACAGTAGAAATTAACATTTCTATTGACTGCTTTTAACATCAAATCAAACAAAAAAATCAATGCAACAAGCATATAATTAACCACATGCATAATAGTGTTGTGGGACTAGTCCCTATGCAACTACAGTGTTACTCCTTCTGTAGTACATACTCGATTCCTTTTAGTTCTTAAGCTTTTGTTCTATTAAATTTAACATAGCTTAAAACCTAGTTATTTTAAAAAGCCTACTTATATTTTGGTAGCTTCAGGGGTGTTTGACATTCAAAACATATGTGCTCCTCCACAGAAGTCTCAAGTCTGCCAACAAGCAGCTGATAAATAAATCTAATTCCTTATCATAAGGCTTGATAATTGACTCCAATACCGAAACAGCGCTGCACTAAAAAGCTTGTCAATAAAGCAGCTATAAACTGAACTCACTGCAAGCCCAAAGCAGGAAAGTGTTTCGAAAGACAACTTTCCCCAACAATTCCTGAATTCACACAGCTGAAGGCAGCAGCATTTTAACTACATATCCTGCTCAAATCAGAGGCAATCACAATTAATTTATAACTGACTAGATATACTGCTTTGCTTTTGAAATACAAGATAAAAAACAACAAAAAGTTGACAGACACCATAATGAATAAACTAATGACATGTCAAACGAGCAAACATTTTCTGCATGCAGGAGAAGTGACACTGGTTTCATCACTTTTGCAGTGGTGAGCTGGACCCCCCAATCCCCTCCCTATCCATTCTCAAACTGCAGGGTTCATCTGTGCTCCCTGAATTGCATCCAAAGCAGCAGACAACTTCTGCAGAATTTCACATCCTGTGAGTTGCATTGAGAAGGTTACTGATCCAGGGCCAAAGTCATAAAAGCCTCAGCTAAGAGTAAAGTCCTTCAGCAACCGAGTGGCCCTTTCTAACTTCAGTGCTTTGCTGTACTGGGGCTTTCAACAAATTAACCACAACACAAACATGTCTGAGGGACAAACTTTTTTGAAAATAACAATTATTCTGTACTTAGAAAAAGTGCTTTTACATACCACACAAGCATATTGAGACTGATCTACCTCAATCTGTAACCTTTTCTTCATGCTGAACTTTTAGGTTTTTAAACATCAGGGTGTTTACTTCTACTGCAGTGACTGTCTGCTTATTCATTTTAACCTGCTTTGATGGCAAAGTATTTCAGAGAGGAGCAAGCACTTTGGGCAACCCAAGCCTGCCACACTCAAACAGCTAATTTATTTTCTGTCCTCTCAATCTGCACTTGCAGAAAGTTGCTAGGGACATGTGCCAGACCGACAAAGGCGGTGGAAGGGAAGCCAGAAGCAAAGCTCAAAGAGCAACACACACTGCGTCCCTAAATTAGAACAAAACACCACGTCACTGCCTGCAGCGGGCGGCCGCCCCTCCAAGCAGAGGGCAGGACTGCTGCAAATTTAATACTAATGAGTACCCAACTGCAAAGAGGAGGAGAGGCATCCACCTATATTCTGCACGTTCAGGAGACACTAAGTTTTCAGTTTATGCAGAATCAGATAGTAGCTCCCATAGGAGCGATTGCACAGGCACAGTGTAGAAACAGTCACAAACTACACTAATTTCTAACAGACACAACCTGGCCATGGAGTCCCTCCCGAGCAGCAGCACAGCCACGTTCAGCCCTTTCTCTCCTTTGGATCTAAGGACTTTCAGCAGAGGGTTTCACACAACACAAGTTCTTGACTGCTCTTCCTTTTTCTGAAGGAAGGGAGAAAAACCTCCCTCCTTCCTTTCTTATCAGCAAAACACATAAATGTTAAAGGCATGAACATTAGATACAGAATCAATTTACGGGACTTCCTCCCATCTGTTCTCCTGTTCATCCATTGATTTTAAAATTATGTTGCGTTTTTTCCACATTTAGTGGATAGAAAAAAAGAAAAGAGTCTGACCTTTTTAAACATAAGATTAAATTCCAGAGAGAATCTAGGAGACTCAACCACAGCAAAACCAGCAACTACATTATACTTGGTAAGAATAATTTGTTGTGCCGATAGTAGCTTGGCAACATTCTTAGCTATGTCCTTCCTGGTTTATGTAATTAGAGTAAATAAGTGACACAAGGTAGGCCGCCTGTCACTGCAAGTTTAGCTTTCATTTTAAGCAATTATTTTATTTCTGCAGTAATACTGACCAGACAGAGCAAAAGTGATGTGCAACTTACCTTGATAGCACCTTTAGTCTATCAGAAACAAACTTGTGCAAGAATATTTTAACATGCCTTGTAAGTGTTAGAAGTGTGACACTGTACAGAGCACAGTTTAAACTGATGAGAATTAGGCAAAGAAAGTTACAAAGGATCATATGCACCAGCAGCTGGAACAGCCCAAGACAGCTTATCCTGCCCCAGAACCCATTTAAAATTTATTGCAAAAAAGGGCTCTCTGCCAGTTCCATGAGTATCGGCCGCGGAGGGGATGCGCGGGGCTGTGGCCGCCCCTCTCGCCGCGCTGCCGAAGGCGGCGGGAAGACAACGCGCGCGGGCAGCTCCGATAGCGGCCCCCGAGCCCTGCGCGGCGCAGATACGCAGCGCGAGAGCCAAGCGCGAGGGAGGCGGCAGGACGGCAGCGGAGCCCAGGGCCTGCGGTGCCACAGCACGGGGCAGCGCCTCCTGTCCCATCTCCCTGCAAACTGCTGCGCGCGCATGTATGTTGGGGCAGGAAGGGGTGGGGGAATCAACCTGACCGTGGGCTCCAAAATTAAGGCTTTGCTAGACTAATGCAGTGCCTCTTTACAAACGTCTTTAACTTCTTGTTAAAAATGCAGAGAGGGAAATTACTTTGGAAAACATATTTCCATCCATAACTCATAACCAAGACTAGTATTAAGCCTTCAAAGTATGTCTTGCGTTAGTTTAGAACACTGCTCAGCTTTAGACTACCATATAAATTCCAGAAAAATAATAAAATTCTTCACATCTCAAGAGTAAAGCTGCAATAAGCAGCCTGTGTGCACATTTGATCTGACCATGTTGATTGATCTAAAGGTCAAGTTTGCATATGCAGTCTAGACATTTTCACTGCCTTAAAAACACTTATTTGTTTAGTGTGCATGTCAGTGACGGGCAACCAAAACACCTACTGTTCTCTCGCACAAATAAGGCTAATTAAACGCCTCTTTTAACCGTTATTTTTGAAGAGTCCCACTTACCATATGGCCACATTAATATGTTGTTTATCAGTTTATAACAAGCACTTTCTGAGATGAGTGCTCTTGCAGTGAGGACCTAACTCAAGTTAATGATGAATGTTTTAATACCCTAAAGTTCAGGCACAGATCTTGAAACGTTTCCACAGCATTTTTTAAAACTTGACGGGAAGCTGATTAGCAGTAAGTTAATTACTCCACAGAAAATGTAACAGTTTCATCATTGTTTGTAACAAAATAAAGTTGTTTAACACAATACTTAATCCTTTAGCATTTAGCTCAGTCCTTTAACGCTGCTCCCTGTCACTCGAGGAAAACAGTGAGTAAAAGTCAAGCTTTGTTTGTTTTACAAATCAGAAATAACTTTTCTACTACATGAACACTTTAAAAGAAGAAATACTCAAAGTTTGATTAAGACTTCTCTGATGGACTCTGAAGATCATTCCACTTTTAGGGTAGAAAGATCTGAATTGAATTCCTGAAAACTCTATAATGGGTATTTTACTACATCAGCACAGTTATTTCTCTTAAGTCTTAAATCTCTTCTGAATCTGACCATCTTAAAAGGACAAAATAACTTTGCCAATTCATCCTAAAAGGTCTTTCATGGATAATAAAAGATGGCAATAACCCTTGCAGGAAATAGCTCCTATAGCAGAAAATAGTTTTATGAGCCACAGCAGAACTTAAAGGTCAGCCTTGATTACAACCAGATTAGACTATTATACAGCTGTTTGAAAAAAATCATGGGCAGTTGGACTCCTGCATTCAGAAGAGCTGCTAAGTTTAACTGGGAAGGAAGGGAGCACACAGCCTCCAGCAACTAACCCAGGAACAAGACAGGGTCACCGGCATCACCAGTCCTTCCTCTCCACCTCACCAGTAGCCTTGGACAAAGCATCTCCAAAACCGCCACTTCCAAGAGTAACTTCAAGCAGGTAGAGAAGGCAAGGCATTCAAACAATGAAAAGCAAATTTTTAGCCTCTGAAGAGATGAACAAGGCAGTAGAAAAAGCTCTCCCATATTAGTATGTGAATCCTTAAAGACACAGCTGGAGACAGCCAGGCCTGCGCTCTGATGGAGACCTCAGCACACACTGCTCTGCATCTGAGTGTCCAGTGCTGTTACCTGCTACTCCTGCACTTTCCACTTCAGTTAAAACATCTTCCACTTCAGTTTAATCTTTTCAAAGTTAAGTCCCATTTAAACATTTTGTCTTGAGTACCTCTACAAATGCAAAACCAACCATACAAACCCATGTGCACTACAGTCCTGGGTCTACAAGATATTTAGGATAAAAACAAAACAAAAACCACCAACATTTCTGTCCATAGAGCTGCAGTCACGCTGATGTGGCAGGGAAGCGACAATGAAAAAAGTTTCAGCCTCGGAGCTCTGCAGACGTTACTTAGCTGTCCCCAGCATCTGCTAATGCCATGCTCAGCTAGCCTAGCAACTGCATTGCTCGTGCTTTAGTACTAAATTGACCTGGTTTTGATTTTACGTTTATGATGAGCTTTTGGTCAAACAGTCCATAAAACAAGAACAGGCTACAAAGTATGAAAGTTACACAGTAAATGAAACAGACATGTTCTTAGAAGGCAGATCATCCAAGACATTGCCCTGGAGCATGAAAATCACTTTTAGATCATTTTTAATAAGATTCATGAAAAAGTTTTATTCTAGACTTGAAATCTATTTATTGATCAATATGTCAATGCAATAAATTCATGAAATGATAGATAGTCATATAGTCATAAGGATTGCAGTAATATTTTAAGTGACTTGATGGGTAAAAAGCCTTAAGTACATGGATACCTCACAAAAAGCTGTCCCTTGGAATAACTGCAAGCTGCATTTTTATCCTTAATATTGCTTTCAACTACAGTGAACGTTATAAACTAAAGCAGGTGAAAGGAGCAATTGTCTAAGTTTATTATATTTATCTGTATTTTATAAATCCACCAAGATTCCTGCTCTTCAGGACTCATAACCAGGAAAGGTTGTTCAGCACAACCCCAGTGCATTGGCTCTGAGTACAGCAAGATGTGCTGAATCCTGGGCTACTTGCACAAAAAAAAAAAAAAGAATTCCACCAGAAATAACCCTACCCAGTGACCTATGATTTACTTCAAGCTACCACGTGGTAGGTGGCATATCAAAAGCAATTACTCTGTGTGTCAGTTGTCTGTAATGAAAGGTTCTTTTCCAGGCAGCCTCTCCCTACAACTTCAAGTTTATTTACATTAGGAACACGACATAAAAAGCAACATAAGAAAAAAAGACACTGCAACCAAAACATCCAGCCTAACTGCTCTTCCCACACACTCAGAGCTTTCCACAGTAAGGGCTTATTTTCAACTAATGTGTTAAAAATGTTAGACACATCTGATTCCATAGAGATTAATGGCTTGGAAAAAAGTAATAGTGGTCTTATTTCTGGAATCACTGAGCACCCACAACCCCAGCTGAAGCCAGTGAGAGCTGCGGATGCTCAGATCTTACAAAGAGCAGATTTTAAAGCCATGAGTTCACATGCAGTACTGTAATTTAAATGACAAAATCAAATTTTTTCAGTATTAGAACACAGCAGAACACAACATCTCTGCATCCAAGAAGGATTTCAACAAATAACAAACATTCCAACAAGCCTTTAATTTGCAGTTTTAGCCCCTGAGAAATGAAATTCAACTAGCCTGTTTCTTCTGCAAATCTCCAACAAGCAGCAGTTATGCAACACAGCTGATTGGCAAACCCTGTGCACTATTCGTTGCATTGCCTTGCCAAAACGCAGTCTCTCCCAATAAGATTTGACAGGGCAACAACTACCTATTATCCAAACGCTCGTCCTGCTCCTCACACGAGTGTACAGAGCACTTGGGCGCGCGTATTTTTGCCTGTCTCACTTGATTAATAAAGATCTGTTTCAATCACAACACAACCACTGCTGCAAACATATTCAGACCACTTGCTTCAGTGCCCTAGATAGACTTAAACACCTTCCACCTTATCAATATCCAAAATCACACCAGAATGACTCAGGCCACCTGCTCCTGGGCCTGCTTGCCCGGCTCCCAGTGTTTGCAGTCAAACAAAGTAAGAGCAGTGAAGGCAGCCAAGTTAAGCATCTGCAGTTGTGGCCCGCGAGCAGCAATGCATCCTCCATTTTCACCCTTCGTCCTGCATTACCTGTTCCTCCCTTGTTATAAAAGCTTTGTGGAGTGTCAGTTTTTCCCCCAAATATGGGGTTCTGTTCAACACAAATTTATTTTTTATAAGCAAAGACTTTCAAAGGACTAAGGCCTCCTCTTCTCAACTTAAAGAAAAAATTAAGTATGCACTTTCACGCAGGTTCACGTCAAGCCACTGAGACTGCACTGAGGAAGCGCCTGTTCAGGTAGAGCAGGTATTTCCCAAGATCCAGTACACCCGACCTGCTGGGCCACTTGCAGCATGGAAGGGTAACACACATAAAACACTGTCTTCATGTGGCCACACAGAGATTCACACAGATCCGCCCTGCCTGCTACCATCAGTGACATGGTGGAAAGAGGACCCTGTCGTGCACTGAGGACCACTTCCACCACAGAAACAAACAGCAACAAATGGTTTTATTGTTCATCTTTAACTCAATGTATTGGCTACTACTGTGTCCCAATACAATCTGGAAATATCAAACTTACACACAAAAAAAAAACAAAAAACAAACAAAAAAAAAAGATGATTAGCAATCAAAAATCAAGGAATGCTTCTCATGTCCCATTTCTTCCCACACACTCCTCAAAGAAATTTCCCACAGACGATGAATGCAATTTAGGCTTAAACACACCATGGTGATTGGGAATGGAATACTGAGACAATGCTGCCTCCTCCTCGAGCACAGCCCATCTCCCCACAGCCTCTTCATTTTAACGTCATTAAAAGGAACACCTTAAACAGCCCTCATTCTTGTCCTATCTGCAAGGGGAGAGGTGATCTCTAACCAATTTCTGTCTCGTTAGGAGTTTAAGATTAAAACTTCTTTCCTACAGGACCTGGCAGTGAAATGGCATTAGTAGGTGGAGCTCAGAATGAAACACAGGAAGAGCTGTTACCAAGAGCTGGGGAGTTGGGTCCAGTCCTATATGATGCTTCACTGTCAATTGTCTATACATCGTCTTCTTGTCCTCTTCTCACTTCAGAAACAGGGAGATCAGAAAGCAGATGATACTTAGCAAAATTATCCCTGCCACAGGAAAGCACTGGCTCTAAGAGCTGTTTGTCTCTCAAAGATTTTATTCAGCCAGCAAACATAAACCCAACTCTCAGGTGATCTCCAAAGTCTAGCTGAGCAAACTCAGCTAGAAACAAGCTGTGAAGACCACACATTTGTCACGAGAGAAAAGCAGCAAGATATACATGATATATATTCCCATAAGAGCAGGCTCTTCTTTGCCAGTAAGTCTGCTGGCACTGAAGACAGACATCAAATGTTCACCCATTTATCCACCATTGAGAATAACCTAAAGATAGGTGATTTCTAGGTGTAACAGGGCAAACAGATGCTGCCTTACCTCTACTACACTCACAGTACAAATCTGTCAAATACACAAGGAGAAGCCTGGAGTAGTCAGGAACTACAGTTTCTTGGCTATTTTGAGTCCATTTAATTGTTGTCACAAAGTGACATGTAACCTAGAGAATCACAGGGTAATTTATATGGGAAACAACCCCCTGTTCCAAACAGGGTTAGCTTCAAAGTCAGACCAGGTCACGCCAGACCATGCCAGTCAAGTCAGTATCTCCAAGGTCACAGACTCCAAACTTCCCGGGCAGCCTATTCCAGCACTTAATCACTGGAGGATTTTTTCCTTGCATTTAATTGGAATTTCCTTGGCTGCAATTTGCAATCATTGCCTCTTGCCCTTTCACTGTGCAGCTAAGGGGGAGAATCCAGTTTGATGATCACTGTGACCCCCATCCAAGAGCTGAAGACAGCAATTATATCATCCTCAACTTAACCTTCTCCTCTTCAAACTGAATAAATCCCATTGCCTTCCATTTCTCCTTAAAATTAGCACATAATCAAAAGGCAGCATAGACAAAAGAGGATGCTGAAGCCCTACTAGACTCTATCTGCATGGCCTAGTTCAGAAACTGTCTTCAGTGCAATGCGAAGGCAGGGATTTCACAAGCTGTCAGCCCGGAAACAAATCATGCGAGGACAGGCCACACACCTTGTCAGCAAGACCTGAGCTCCGCTTCTCCCACGTCCAATTCCTCATCGGGAAACACTCCAAGAGATAGACAGGGTCAGTCACCGAAACGCCCGCGGGTGTCAGCGTGAACCAAGCTAGCACTGAATACGTTCCCTTTTTTGTCACAGGATCTTGGTCTACTGTCTCAATTAGTAATTTTGGAGAAGTCATGATTTAAGAGAGCCAACCGATCTTTTAAGACAAGTCACATGAAAAGCAACACTAATTACAAAGATCTGTTTTAACAAGACACTTATTTTAATCCTTGCTCTGTTGGTATGTTATGCCACAACTCTTCATTTAAGAAAGGTGTTTTTTCCTCATTTTTCCTAGTATTAGTGAGTTCTTGAGGCTCTAAAATGTTTTTGATTCCTACTCAATTCTTGCTTCCAAGCACTCCCAAAAGCTCAGCAATGAAAAAAATTCAACAATGAGAAAGTGAAGGAGTTAAATCCATTTCCTGTATGATACGATTAGAACCCTTTAGCAACCATGGAAACAATTCAGCACTTCTAATTGAATGGTTAAAAAAGTCACCATTCTTGGAAATGTTTTGCCCATCAAGTTATGTTTCTTCTATTGGGATGATTAATAAAAATTCACTTCATTTATTCACCTGTATATGCACAATTGAAATAATATTATCTTTACACATTCTTGCTCCATTTAACCACTGTCATGAACTAAAATGGAATGAATTTCATTATATTTGCAGCAGGAACAGGAGAAAACACACTGTACTTCCAATCATACTGAAAAACAAAGAGCTTTTAAAGCTGTATTCTCATTCCAAGGTATACTGTGGACTTTTTTAGACATTAATTTACACCCAGAGTCAACAGAGCAGTCTAGGAATCCGAATACTCTGTGCAGGAGTAAATAAAATACCTCACACACATTTCAGCCTCTGAACAAGACAGATTGGATTAAACAAGATAGCTCAGTACGATTACCTTTTCTTTCCAACTTTCTAACATCCTAACTTATCTCAGCTATGAGGTGTCAGATTCCAGAACCAAAAGCTTTTGAAAAGATAAAAAAAAACCCTGACCCTCAGATTTACAAGTATCCCTTTAAGATGATGCTCCCATTACAATTTTTTAATTTCCTATAATCTATTAAATAAAAGAAACATTTCAATGATTGATAAAAATTTTTTTTAAAAAAAAAAAATCAGTCAACGGAGCGTAACTCCTGGATGCTGCCACAGAATAAATAAGCCATTTAATTACAGTAAAAAAAAAATAAAATAAAAATCAGGTTGATAACTACTTTAGAGTTCAGTATAAAACAACTTCAAACTTAATGCTTAAAACAAACCACTATTTCCTCTTGAAAAACAAACAGGGCTGGGGGAGGTGGTAAGATTTAAGCTTTACATATGCTTGAAAGATTCACTTCCTTTTCCACTAGGATGGAAAGACAAGATGTTCCTGTTACCAAAATATTAGGATTCTCAGTTTAGCAGCTGACTGTGTAAAAGGTACAAAACTACGACACTGTGTACGTACCCGAACAAAGTCTGTACGTAGACTATTTTTTAAACCTCTAAAGCTGCACAGGACAAATCTGCTCGCTGAATAACAAGTTCAAAGCGACACCGAGTACACTGCACACTGGCAAGACACAAACATCACTGCAATGTATTCGTACAAACAAATGTTTAGAGTTGTTTATGCCTCGAGACTATGATTCAATATACAATTAATACTTTTGCATTAAAGTTCATCCACATGTGACATTACTGCCATCTAATTAAGTTTCATTTTTAAAAGAACAGCCAGCATCCTCAGACTGGATGAGCAGGCATGAAATGTACCACAAAATGGACTACGTCTGTAGAGTTGCCGCTTATGGTTTCAAACACAAACTACTTTGATAAGCCATGTAAACACTGGCCTCAAAACAAAAATATTAACCTGCCAGTGGAATTACACTGTGCTTGTACCCTAGTCCCTTCGGCCTGCAGTCCCCCTTCAAATCTTTGTAAAGCTGCTTACCCTAAAAACCGTCATACCAGAGCCAAGATAAAATATACTGCTTTTAGTTTCATTTGATACTTCTGAATTGCAATCCTTGGTCTTCTAACGCCATTTCAGCCCACTAAATGCTAAAGTTTTCTGGGTTTATTTTTCCCATTGCACACAGTCCTCTGGTTAGACCAACTACAGTCTTCGAGTAGGCTGTTTCTCCTAAGTTTATAAAGGACACAGGAAATACCTGTTTTTAGGCATAACTCACTTTTTTTGTGGACGATCTTAGTCCGACAGAAGCCGAATCCTCCTGTCCTGGTGCGTGATCGGGAGAAAACACTGCGCATGAAAAGAGATTATTTTTAGACTCTGTATTTGGGAAGCAGAGCCCTTCACTTCCTGTCAGCTCCACCTTAGAGCGCCACACACGCATTCTCATTTTGATTTCTAAAGCCAGGATTTCACAACTTCTGCTACCCAAGACAGAACGAGGGGATGGAGCTGCTGGGGCGCAGAAATGGGAACTCGCTGCTTTTAACTTCGCTCTAAAAATTTTCACTGGAATACAACGCCGGTCTTCGGGGGGGAAAAAAACAGCATCTTCTCCTACCACAATTACGAACAGAACCTTAAATATTTTTATTTATAATGCTGATCTTTCCCATAGCAACGGGATGCGAGCAGGGGCATTCCCAGCGTGACGAAGTCGCTATGGCAACACGCTAATGATGTCAGAGCGATCCCAAAGTTTGTCACGCTCGGGACAGGGCGGACTGCACCGGCTTCCAAAAATGCAAAGCCTAATGCGGCATTTCGCAGGGCACGGGGGCCGGACCCACAGCCGCCCAAAAGTTTCCAGGAATTCCGCCTCAAAAAAGAAAAAAAAAAAATCCTTTAGAACCTGAGAAAACTCCTATCACAAGTGAAAATTAATGATGTTTTAATCCATTAAGGAGAAAAAAAAGCAGGAAAAAAGCAATAAAAAACAAAGCAGTGAGGTGTTTCATAGCAAAGGCATCAACTCCCAAGCAGCCCGTTCCCTCGGTTTAACTGTTCCAATACCTCGGTGCTCCTTTTTACCCTGAGCATTGCTACTAAACGGACAAAAATGGGAAAAGGCAGCAGGAACAGGAAGGGAGGCCGGGCAATCGCGGTGCTCGGAGGCAGAGAGGCCTCTGCAAACGCAAGGAACAAGTATTT
>VZSV01000340.1:327449-351899 GCA_013398735.1 Nothocercus julius
CCACGTCCGCGGGCGCCAGCGCAGGGCCAAGCGGCCCACGGGCACCTCGGTGCCGCCCGAGGCCCCGCCGGGCCGTCCCGTCCCCTGCCTGGGACCTCCTGCCGCCCGCGGTTCACCCGCCTGCTGAGAGGGGACACCTTTCCCTTCCCCACCTCCCTTCCTGCCCTAACTCCAACCAAGCGCCTCCTCTTTACCGCAGCACCTCGGGGAGTGGCCGTAGTTAAAGTGTTTTCAAGGCAGCTGAATTTAGCCAGCTCTTTTCAGAGCAGAATATGAAGAGGTCTCATTTCTTCCTGGCCCTGCCTGCTCCCGGGGCTGATTTCACTTCCCCGTGCCAAGTTTAGCCACCAAGCTGGGTGGAGGAGCCGGAGGACGCAGCACTGGGGACCCTGAGTGCTCTGGGGGTAGGCGAAGGGGACTCCCAGGCGGCCACGAGCTCCGACGCTGTCTCTTGTCTCGATTTTCTCTGGAATGGCCGGGGATCCCTCCCTCCCGGTCCCGGCGGGCAGAGGGTGCCAGGGGCTGCAGCAGCAGCAGCAGCAGCAGCAGCGCAGTGAGCAGCTCCCGGCGCGCGCGGCAGCGACCGCAGCCTCGCAGCCCAACCGCACAGGCCGCCCCGCTCTGTCCACGCTCCTCCCGGGACAAAGCTTCGTCTTTGTCTTACCCCAAAAGGGTCTTGGAGGACCAGGCACCCTCGAGACGGGCTCTGAGTGCGGAAGAATACGCTGCTCGCCCAACACTGCTGTTCTTTCTGCACTGGGTGTTGTACTGGTCTATCACGGAACGAGGGCACCCGCTGGTAAAGGAAAAGCCACGGGCACCGCGGCAATGCTGTTCTGGCAACGTGAGGAAAAGTCTGAGGGAAGAGTTTCTCAGTTGCCTTAGGTTCTGCTTGGAAAAATACACCCCAAATAAAGTATAGGGTTAGAATTTAGCAAAACATGCTGCTAACGTCCCTTAAATTGTTGCATTTCCTCCAATGTCTGCAGACTGATTATCTCAGTTGATAAGCAGCAGCTTTGCACGGTCAACTCTGATTACAATTTTCTTCTAAAACCATGACTAGGAAGAGGAAGTGCTAAAAATACTTGTTGCAGGTTTTTGGTAAGTAGGTTTGGGGTGGCTTTTCTGCCCACCAACACTATAGTTTTCTAAAGCGCTCGAATGACACAAGGCTACTGCAGGGATGCCCCGAGCTCGGAGGGAGATGAGGGCAAAGAGGTCGGCATTTTCTGCACACTGAGATATTTGCAGTTCCGTAGAAAGGCAAGAGGCCGTTCGCTGCGGGAGTCCTGAGGATGTGAAATTCCGGAGAAGGTTCGTACTGGGAAGAGGCACCGCAACCACAGAGGGGTAGTCACGCCGCGGCCGGTCCCCACGCGGGGCCCTGCGCGCTCGTGCTGCCCCCTGCACCGTGAGCTCTCCTACCTCCTCACCATGCGCAACGGCAGCCTGGTGCTGAGCGGCCTCGACGGGATCTACATCAGCTCCGAGGCCCTCATCGCTCTGCTTGCCATTCTGGGCAACACGCTGGTGATCTGGGTGGTGAAGCTGAACCCGGCTCTTCGGAACGCCACCACGTACTTCATCAGCTCCCTGGCGCTGGCCGACATCGCAGTGGGCATCCTCGTCGTTCCCCTGGCCGTCGTGGTGAGCCTGGGGATCAGCATCCGCTTCTACGCCTGCCTGTTCTTGTGCTGCCTCATGGTGATTTTCTCCTACGCGTCCGTCCTGTCCCTCCTGGCCATCGCGGTCGACAGGTACCTGCGAGTGAAGCTGCCCATCAGGTGAGACGCGACACCCCCGCGCCCCTCCACCCTCTCCTCAGCTCTTCCCTACCTCATGCAGCTGAGGACCAACAAAATACCTGTCCCTAACACCCACCAGGGCTGAGCTACGTAGAGCAGGGGCCGCGCACACGGGCCTGCCCGCAGCTGTCGCGCGGCGCAGGCAGCCCCTTCTCTTCTTGGGTTGTAGGTGGCCAACGCCATTGCCAACCAGGATTTGGCCACAGGATGCGACGGTGGTGAAGCAGTTTAATTCTCAGGCATCTGGCTCAGCGTGCGGCACATGCTCAGAGCAGTACAGATTTCTTTGAGTTTCGTTTAGTCATTTAAATATGATTTATATTTGCCTTGGCTGAAAATATGGGAGTAACAAAACCTTACTAAGGGCTAACATAAAAAGATGCAAACGGCTTTTATATTTGAACAGAAAAGTGAATGCAAGGTAGAAACCCAAAGCGTAACCTCGAACATGAAAGGGGTTATACTCTTCTAATGCAGAAAGGACCTATAGATTGCAGAGTGAAAAAACAATGTGGTCGTACAAGCAGTGTGAGTGAAGTAAAAATAATAAAGTGCATCCAAGGAAGTTGAGAAATAAGAGAGAACTGCTGGAAATACAAATACTACTCAGTTAAGAGTCACAATGAGATCATAATGAAACAAGAAACAAAATAGCTGAAAACAGACAAAATTACAAGAAAAAAAAAGGGGGGGGGTTAAGCATAGTGCAATTTATACAGATTCTGCTAAGTAACTGTTGTGAAAAGCAGTTGTGACTCATCTTAAGATTCTTTTTCCCAAGGAAAGGAAGTTAATGCTCCCGTGTGTCCCAGTGAACCTGCAGTATTTGAACATGTGAGTTCTTGAAACCATCCTCAACTACTCCGAATGCTTCTGCTTAACATGGCCTGGGTTTTCTTCCCCAACAGATATAAAATAATCTCTACAGAGAGAAGAATTTGGTTGGCACTGGGTTTGTGCTGGTCTGTCTCGCTGCTGGCAGGGTTAATCCCCATGTTTGGGTGGAACAACAGAAGACTCGGAAACTCGGACCTGCTCAAGTGTCAGTTTGTGTCTGTGATGAAGATGGATTACATGGTTTATTTCGGCTTCTTCATGTGGACCCTTGTCCCTCTGGCCATCATGTGTGCTCTATATGCTGAAATCTTTTATATGATTCGGACAAAGCTTAGTCAAGGTTCAAACAGAGTGAGAGTGGCAGGAGCTTTTTATGGGCAGGAGTTCAGGACAGCCAAATCTCTAGCTCTTGTGCTCTTCCTGTTTGCAATATCCTGGCTGCCCCTGTGCATTATAAACTGCGTTTCCTACTTTGACCCTGAACAGCTGATCCCCCAGCACTGGATGTACTTGGGAATTCTCTTGTCCCATGCCAATTCTGCCATGAACCCTATTCTCTATGCTTGCAGGATAAAGAAGTTCAAAAACTCATACCTTTTAATTTTAAAAAGTCATATGCTGTGCAAAAAAGCAGAGCCAGTTGTTCTTACAGAGCAACCTATGGACTAGCAGCTACAAGTCAAGACCAAATGCTGAACTGTCAGTGTTACCAGACTGTTGCTGAAAAGCTTTGTGAAGCAAAGAAACTCACGGGAAAATATGTTCCCCTTCATCTACTGGCTCTTTTAGGCAATCTGTTTTATGATAAGGGCAAGTTCTTCTTACCCAGTCTGATGCACATTCGCTATTAAGCCTAAAAGGATCATTTATGATCTCCTGCACAACTACACCCCAGATAATTCTGCTCAGTGATTATGGTAACAAACCCAGATCTTCCAGGAATCTTCATTTCACAGCACCTTCCCTGGTTTATTTATTGCCTTGAGTGCTCCTCAGCAGGCAGGCGACGCTGAGCCCTGATATCAAGGCAGAGATTTTTTGCTCCTAGTTCCTACCTCAGATCTGTTTGGCTGGTAAAACCAATGCTTGTTACTTTCTGATTTTAAGTAGAGACTGAGAAGTATTTTGCTATGGCCTACGTTTCTCCTTCTGTCCAGCTGTAGCTTCTTTGCCATCACACAGTCAGATAGCCTGAACCTTTTGCTTCAGCCGCATCCCACGAAACTACAGCACCCTGTGCAGCCCCATGTTGCTCCAAAGGCCAGAGCCGAGCTGGCTTTGGTGCCTCTCTTCTCGGCAGGAGGTGTTGCCAGCTGTTCTTGACTTGAAATCAGTTCAGGACTCACCCCAAGCCTGCTAAACTGACCTCACTGCTCTCCAAAGACGAGCGGAGCCGCCCTGGGAACATGCGGACGCTGTTTGCACATCAGACACAGGCAGAAGAGGGAAGTCTGCTGGGAGGTGGCGATCGTGTCTGTCATGAAAGATAACGACAGCTCTGGGTTCCCTTGTACTCCTAACTCCCCACACCGGGCTAGAGACGACTATCACTAACCCACCACCACCATGTTTTCCTCATTTGTCACAAAGAGACACTCACAATAGGGATTCCTCCTGCACAACATAGTCCTGCGCTTACCTCACCCTATAATCACAATCTGCTTTCCTGACAGCCGAGTTAATCATCATTTGCTGCAAGTGAAGGTCATCTGCTCTCAGCCAAACCTTTGTGAACCTGGTGAAAAGCTTTTCTTTTTGCAACCACCTGTTACAGAACAGAAGACTACTCTGAACTGTAGCTGAAAGGGTGTCATCCGTATGTATTTATACACATATTGTATATACACACATATGTATGTATATCTTTTCATTAAATCATCTCAAAAAAGAAAGAAAAGTTGTGGAGAAATGTCTTTAAATAAAAATCCTACTATTTTCTTTCATCAATCAAAAAAGCAGCCTGTGTGAGACAACCCCCCGCACTGCTTTAGAAGTTATCCTGCTTAGAAATCCCAGCAATGGATCGCAGCACAGCTTGCGCGGTCTGGCTTTAGGGAACATGGGCCAAGCAGAAAAGAGGTGACCTAAGGCAAAGATTTTTAACTGCATTTTTAAATAACAAAAGTTATCAAGAAAAGCAGAAGAGCAGGGTAATTCTGCTTAATCTATCTCAGAAAGCAGTTAGAAGTGTGGTTTTCTGCCCTTTTAAGTAAGATCAGACATCTCAGTTTTCTGTCTGCTGTGATCTTTGCCGTAGAGTAAAATGCTGCCCTGTTGCCCAGTTCAACTCTATTAATAAACAGGCGAGTGAAGGAAGCCCCTGCGTAAGCACAGCGGAGTTTTGCTCCGTAATCTCTCCTGATCGGTTGATGAAACCTCTTTCAGCAGAGAAAGAGGCCCCACCTAAACGTGAGAAAATTATTCCTGGGGACGATACACAGTGAACCTTGCGCGTGCTCGCGAGAGGGCAGGAACAGCACCGACTTCCCTAGAGGCTGCCGGCAAACTCCAAGCGAACAGATCGCGATGACACAAGGGAGCGGAGAAAAAAATAGCAGAGTGAAAGCAGCAGCAGCTGTCCTGCCTTCTGAAAAAACACTGGGAAGGAGAGTAACTGCCTCAGCGGAGGGAGTCGGCCCTGGAGACGCTTGGCCTGCTACAGCCCCCCTCTCCCCACGGGGCTCCCGGAGCCAGCGCAGCCTCCGCGAGGGTGCCGGCGGTGCCCACGGCACCAAGGTGCACGGTCACCCCCGGCTGCTGCCCCGCGCGGGCAGGCTGAGCCTTTAATCCTGCCTCTGGAGCTGCCCATCTGCTCCCGGGCGGCGCTGGCGCGAGGGTCGGTGCAGCAGAGCAGGGCCCTGATTGTCACTTCTAGATGCCCTAGGCCAACACACTGAGTGCTGAGGGTGAGTAAAGCCCCACATTAGCTGTCCTCCTGCATGTGGCACTGAGGAAGGATTGAGGATGCTCCTGGGAGAGGTGACTGATGCGTGCCCAGTACCAGCTGAGCAAGACACAGTCCTACAGGTCTTTCTGCATCACCTCTAGTTCTGGTAATCCTTTCTCTTTTTTTTTTTTTTAAAAAAAAAAAAAAAAGAAAGAAAAAAAACAAACACTGCAACCAGACAATCTATTCCAAAATGTCACAACACCCTGTCCACACAAGCTGTGCCACCTCTCTGCTAACTAGCTGCTGACAAAATGCAAAATGAAGCAATAAATGTAAACTGGGTGAAATAGTTGCCCACCTGTGAGTTTTTGCTGCCATCAAGTGGACATGTAGTCTTCCTTCGAGGTGGACTTCTCTCAAGTTTGCTACCACGTATCAATTCTGCTGGAGGGCACGGGAAGCTGCGAGACCCAAGACATTTCTCTTGCCTGAAACATTTCTCTGGAGGCAGTTACAGGAAGACATCAACAGCCATCTGAACCATTTCCCAGAATCCCATGTTCTTGGGTGCCAGAAACAAGGAGGCATCAGAACTCGAGAGGGCCGGGGTGTCAGGGGATTGGAGCTGTTCCAGCCCTTCCAGGTGTGCTGAATGATGGACAGAGCCCTGCACTCCTCAGATCAACGTGCAAAGAGGTCACACTCCTCTACAGCTGCAAAGAGCAAATTACCCAAGAGGTTACTTCTTCTCTATTCTCTAAGAGAGAGTGATTTTAAACTTCCAAAATACTTAGAATGATACAAATCATCATTTCCACAAGTTTTGACTGTCACAATATGATTGTGTATTTCAGCATGTAATGATGCTTTAAAGGAGACAAAGTCAGGAGGGTGTTTTCTTGTGACCCACTCAGGAAACAAATTTGCATGAAGATTTTATTATCATGACTTAATTGAGCAGAAAAATTAAACAAAGCACAGGGCACATGGCAGTGAAAAAAAAAAGCAAAAAACAACCCGCCTGTAGCCAGTAACCAAAGAGGGAAACACTAAAGAGGGAAACATATGTACAAATGTATATATGCACAGATACGTAAAAATAGAAAAAAAAAAAGCTTTAGTTGTTTCAAAGCAACAGCAAAAAAAAAAAAAAAAAAAAAACGGAAACAGCAAGAGTATATTGCAAGAACTCTCAGACATTTACTGCATTACATACTGCAACACTGGCACCCTTCCTTAAAGCACTACATGATTTGACACAACTCCACAACTCCAGCAGCATCACATGTGCAGAGTGTGAAGGGGTCCTCATTTCCTCAGAAGCTCTACACATTATGATACAGTCTGCGGGGTCAGACTCTGCTGGAGGGCCAGGCTGGCGTAGGTAACCTCATCCTGGGGCTGGGAGAGAAAGCGCAAGGATTAGAGAATGCATAAATATTACATTTCAGCATGAATTTCCCACCTGTAATTTTGTTTTCAGTGATACACACCCTAAGTGGTCACAGCCTGTCCTTGAGCATGGGACACCTAGTCAATGCTATGCTGAATCAGACAAATTGTTAGGCTAGCTCAGGATCCTATAAAATACTTCCAAAGGATCAATTTAATCAAGAGAAAAAAAATAAATAAATAAAGCCAAAGCCTGCCCTTCTAAAAAAGAGTCCCGACCCTAATTAATGCTTTGGTGCAGCCCTGGAGCCTTGGAATATGTGAGGAGTGTGGCATTTGAGCCCCGGAACAGAATAAGAACAGCTATCCTTCCTTCTAGCCCCTTCCTCAGGGAGCGCGCAGGACTGCTACAAACCCAGGCTGAAGCCCAAGATGCGAAAGTAGCATTTTCTGCTTCCAAGGGTAAACAGACAAGAGACCTGCTGACTAGCACTCAGGTCTGCAGAGCAAGCCTTCTTTCTCACCTCCAAGTTAACATTTACCATTTATCAAAAAAAATGAAATCTCTGTATAAAGTATCAGAAACACGGGAACAGTTTTGACACTTACCTGGCTGTTTCCAGTAAATGTCTCACAGGCCTTCTGAGGGGGAGCTTGCTCCTGCAAGTTTTCTTGAGATCTCTTACGCCCTAGGAAGGAGACCCAGGAATACCCATCTCAGCCTTTTACTTAGGTGTTTGGAGAGAGCGCTAGAAGAGAAGGATGAAGGTGGCATGGCAGAGCGGCACTAGCCAAAGGTGCGTTGCTTGCTCATAGAATATAAGATATAGACATGGGGAGAGAAAAAGGAGTAGAGGAGATTCTGTGAATCACCGTCAGCCAGGTGGAAAAAGCAGGCAGCTTTATCCCCATCAGCACTTCTTTCTATCACTTCAGTCTGGTATTTATTGAAAAGACAGCAAGTCTTTAGTCAGCACAACCCTTCCCTGCAAGTGCCCTCATCTCAAGGCAAAACAGAACCATCTGCTGCCTGTCCAAACTTCCGACTGGGGTGTTTTAATTGCAGAGCTAGGGAACAGTTAGTACCCAGTGGGTTAGTCTGTCCTGGAAGCAAGCCAAATATGGACAAAAATCCCCCACACCAGAGCTACGGTTAGTTCCTCTGTGTCAAGAGACCCTTATGAACCTTGTCCTTCGAACCCAATTACTTGGGACAATGTGAAAAATTACTGACAAGAATGACCATCAAAACTGTAATGATGTACTAAAGTAGTCACAACCCACAGCGTACTGCTAAAGGTATAAATAAACGTCAGCTATTTTAAGAGAAACTAGAACTCTACGACAAATCCCCTCTGCTTTAAGATTCAGCAGGAAGAACACAAACTCAGCATCATGCATAAACGACACATAAGATATATAGCACAATCTCTTTTTTTGCCACCAAGTTTGAAGAAACCATTGCCTTGCCTCTGATATTCCCGCTGTTATCTCACTTACTTTTTCGGATAAGGTAGACAACTGCAAAAAACAGAACACTTGACAGGATTCCAGAGATATAGGCTAACAACATGTAGATTATCTCAGGGCTGTTGACACACAGAAAAAAAAGTGTCAGAATCACTATTTTTAAAGAAATGCTAAAGAAACTCTAATTTTCATATTCACCAAATGTTATGGAATGTAATACACCATTTATCCCAATCCACGTAACACAAAAAGGTGTTTATCTGTGTGAAGCATCAATGTGAACTAAGCATCTAGTGCACAGACCAGGAAATTCTAAGCAACTTTTTAAACACCCGAGACACAGAACACCACCCTGAAAGGAGTCGACAATCTCAAGCCACATGTATTTCTACAGTCCGGAAATAAAGGTGTAATATTTACTTATCTATAAAGCATTGGACTTCCAAAGCTCGTGAGTCAGCAGTAGAGGTATAGACAGTGCTATGTGCAGTGACATTAGCGGTAGACACAGTGGCGTGCACAGTGACAGTAGTAGGAACAGGTCCTTGTGCATCTAGAAATGAATAGAAAATATAGTTTCTTAAAATGCTTTAATTTATCAGGTTATACTGCAAGTGATAAACTCTACATGGTCAGAGACATGTTCCTATTTAAGAATTACTGACCTAAGTTGCAAGTAAACGTTAATACAGGTGTAACAGCTTTCCATCAGAAAGATGAAAATGAACACACTAAGCTGAAAAAAAAAATTCTTAGCATTATTTGACAACGGGCTTAGAAAGTCACGCAGTTATGCTGTAATTTCCCAAATTGATAGATCTATTGTTACCATCCCACAGCCTTTTTTGAGCCAGGACAATGCCAACTTAGTAAAGAACACTGAATCTACACGTACTCCTTAAAGAAGCAGATACCTGCATACGATTGTGAGGAGGAAGATCCCATTCTCTCGAAACACTAATGGATAAGAGAAGCTACAGAGGGAGGAGAGGAAAAAAAAAAAAAAAAAGTTAATTTCCTCCCACCTGGCCCAAGTTTACATCAGCTTTGCCATGAACACAAGGAAGTTACTTGGATGTGCAACCCTACTGGAACATAAAGATACGGAACTGTTAAGTTTACTGTAAAATTACTGTGATACTCCTCATATGGAGCCTTGCAAACAGCACATTGCAAACAAAGTGAGCCTAGCAACACCACAAAATTACACACCTTGTTCTCAGTGTTGCAATCAGCATTTTCTCTTGCATATCACTTGCTAAGCATTGCTGCCCGCATCCAGAAAAGTGAATTTTTTAGAACCTGAGCTGCCTGAGCCAACCATAAAGCATACTATGTTTGCAGTAATAAAAGTAAGAACAATACATTATCTTACCTTGCACCATAAAGGTTGCTGCCCATATAACAGTAGAAAATTTTTGAAGAACAGCAACTGCTTGCTTTGTGAAAAGAACCCCTGGCAAACTAGTCAGAGCTCAGCTATCATTCAAACATTGGGTTACACAAATGCGGAAGTTCTACAACTTCTTTTTTTTTTTTTTTTTTTAAAAAAAAAAAAAAGGAAGAAAAAAAACCTCTTTTTTTCCAGAAATTGAAAAAAAAAAAAAAAAAAAAAAAAAAAAAAAAAAAAAAACCTCAACATCAACTTAATAACTTACCTTACCTTTGAAGATTGTCTTATCTATGAACTGAAACATCCTTTTTGTTGAGCTTTTGTATTAAAAAAAAAAATTAAAACATCAGCTAGTTTACTAACTTCACTAAAAACAGGTATTCTTTTAATATAAGAGCAATCTATCTAACAAAGCATTTAAGCGTATACTATTTTGCTTAAGTCACAAAAAAAAGAATACCAAATACATCACTTCAAAATGTGGCAAAGATCAGATTGCACGTATTTAAGTGCCCTGCTCTACAGGGCACGCATTTGACATGTAGCACCATCCTTGGGAGAAAACTTGTTTTCCAAATAAAGAAATCAGCCCTACAAGTACTATCATACACTTGTCATTAATACTCATTCCTTGCAATGTATGATAATGAGCGAGCTTTTCCCATAAAAAATCCTCAGGAGCAAGCCTATCCATTTCATTGTTTTAACTTTACTGGTGACTTCAACTGAAGCATTCCGCTAGGTTTTGCTGTATTTTCTGTCTGCAACATCCTCTTTTCCACAGAAAAGGAAGATGATATTTTCCTGACTTGAAGTTCTGTTACAGAAGATTTTTGTTTGAAAAAGCATTTTGATCATCTCTCTATCTTGGATAGCTCATTAAGTGAATGGGAGCATTAGCACTCACTTTTTAAAAACAAAACAAACACGTTAACAGTGGTTGTAAGATAGCTAAGAACAGTCACTCTTATAGCTTCACAGTGAAAATGATGTTTTCACGACCAAATCAGGAACCATACAGAAGGGCACGTGCAGTGCTTTTAAGTAATCCCCCACTTCCTTCACTACAGTAGTTTACATCAGAGACCAAGCTACCACAAGCACAAAAAAGAAACCAGCGTTACAACTGCAAGTCAAGGGTAATAGATTTCTTTAATTAAGTATTAGAATCATACAGTTTCCAACAATAAGCCATAGTAAGACAAGTCTATGGAATCAGATGTTATGTGGTTATGCCGTCACATGTGCGCTCTTCGATAATGCTTTCAGGTCTAAGATGCACTTTGCAATACTCTCCTTTTGCTGCAAAAGAAAAAAAAATCTCTTTAAGACAATACACTTGGCAAAAGATACTTAAACAAGCAAAACATCCACTCTAATGAACTTGAGATTTTCTCTTTGGACCCGTTAAATGCAACAGAGATTAAAAGGGATATTTTATAATTCATGAAGACAGAGATTCAAATCCAGACAGTGGCTTATATTAAAGCATCAGCAAGCCGTGCTTGCAACATTTGTTTTCCTGTTCTCAGGTTTGTTCTTTAGAGAAAAGAAGTCTACAGCCTACCTGTATATCCTAAACTACTGAAATCTTACATTGAGAATTTTACAAGCAACTTCCCTCACCTGCTAGCTATAAATCTTACTTCAAGCTTAGCACTATAGTGGAGGAACAAACAACATGAATACTTCTAGCTCATCACCAGCAGCATAAGACTTGGTAAACAATTACTGGAAACGCTAGCTTTTATTCAGCAGCAGAAACACATCTCAGCTCAACCTGGAAGTCAGCAAGAGCAACTTCCAAGCCAGAAGCACTGCACAGCAGGTATTTTTACAGAGTAAAATGTAAAAAGAGACAAAAACAAATGAAATACCTGTTGAGGTGTGATGCTCTGAACAACATTTTTCTCCACCCACTGAATCATGTGATCTTGCTCCTTTTGACGCTTCAAATGCTGCACAGCCACTTGATAGTCCAACCTCTTCTTTACTTCATTGTACACTGTCAGCAGCCTTTCTCGGTAGTTAGCTTCTAGTAACATTGCGATATTATTCTACACACAAAGGATGATACCAACTGGTTAACATTTGGCAAAACAGAAAACAACAGAACACAGTTCTGTAACAGAAATAACTGCACTAGGTGGTCAAAACGGACAAGTCTGCAACATACGCACTGAAAATGTTTTGTTACTTGTTATCAACCCAGGAGAATTATGTATAGCGAGGAGAACAATAAAAAACAACAGTAGGGCTAGAGACGCCTACCCGCTTGGCATCAAAGAGATAACTACGGCCCTCAACTCTCCACTGTTCCTTCTTCTCCTCTTCAATTGCAGTCTCAAGACTTTTAATTGCATCGTTCTTCACAGCTAAAGCTGAAGCAACTTTCTCCTGGAAAACAAATATAAATACATACATAAACAATATACACATACATCTAGATATAACAGAGATGAATAAATATGTCATATAATACACGCTTCAGAATGAATGCAAGACACAAGGCAAACAAGCAAGCTGTAACTAATTCTCAAAATTCTCCATTACAGTTTGAGAACTGTTTGTGCAAACTGAATTGTGTCAGGTTTGAGGTCAAGAGTTGGCAAGACAGGAAAATTATGGTTTGTAATTGATTTTACTTTTAAAATTATTTCGCTAAATACTCGTGTTAACATAGACTCTTCTTATTTTCAAAGACCTACATAATAACATTGACACAGAATCTATAAAATGCCTTATTTAAGCACTGTTCTGAAGACATCAAACACAGATTTTGACCTCAGTATTTTTTAATGCTTTGGTAAATTACTTAAGAGTTGCCAGTACAAAGTTAAATTGACATTTCTGTTCTTACCTCATTGAGTTTGTCAGCAAAAGCTGCTACAGCAGACCCATATTTTTTAACCCCATAAATCAAGATGGTCAATATGCAGGCACCTGCAACAGTCTCATGATTAATCACATAGATTTCTTTAGAAAGTAAGTAAAGCAGGAGTCCAGTTCCCAACATATAAGGTCCTAAAAAAAAAAAAGAAAAGAAAAGAAACAGCATTAGTGGCTTGTGGTGTAAACACTTATTCAAGTCAAACACCTAAAAATGAGGTAGCTTCCAACATTCAACAGGAATGTCTCATTTACAGCGACCAAGATATGAACTCAACAGCAACGAGAACATGATATCACTGAGATGTAGAGGCAAATTACATCTTCAATGGGATTTGCAGCTTCTGCTGAGGCACCAAAAAGCAAAACTCGCTCTTCACAGTTTCAGAGCCAGCAGGCAAATCTTTTTCTTTCAAGCCCATGCTACACTTCTAATCTTTCTTTAAGGCATAAGGAAGAGTAAAACTGAGAGGTTCTGAGTGCCTCAAGAAATAATTTATCCCATGGAATGAAACATTTAACAAAATAAAAAGAACTGCTCCTCCTCTCATGCCAAATTAAGCACCTTGCTTTCTACACATCCAGGGTGCTCACCAAAGAAGAGCCAGCCTTTGCCCTAATATTCTATCTATTTACCAGCTACTAACTGTAGACAGTACTAAGTGAACGTACTCAGAAAACAAAGCAAGCAAAGACCATCCAAAAAAATATATACATTAACCTGTGACTCCTGTTTTAGGGTAAAGAAACTGGAAGAACTCCTCCGGGATCAAACCATAGCGTACTTGTCCCGGTTTCTCAGGCAGAGGTGGGAGAGGAGCTGAGCACTGCTGACTTGCGTGAAGGCTTCTTTTGGCATGCAGTATGCTACAAAAAACGACAAAGAGTCCACTAAATTTACTGCAATGAGGATAAAAAGCACCCACCTTCGGTGCTGCTCAAGGGTGTTTTCCGTGACACACGAGTAGTGGCAGGCCTTGGGGAAAAGGGTGGGACTAGATAACCTCCAGGGGTGCCTCCCTGCATCACTATGCTACTATTTCCCCTCGGAATATAACGGCTACGCTGGCAACGCCATAGTTTAGGATAGCCGAGGGCTCGAAGGGCAGCGCGGCCGAGGCCTCCCCGGGAAGGTCAGGGGATGCTCGCAGGGAAAGGCCACCGAGGGGCCGCCAGAGGTGCCAGCCGAGGCCCGCCGCGGTCCCGCGTACTCACCCGGCCGTGAGGGGAGGCGGCAGGTTCTTCAGTGCGGCCGGGGCTGCGGGGCGAGAGGGGCAGAGAGCGCATCAGGACAGAGCCCAGGACGGAGCCCCCCTCCCCAACCACCCGCCCGGGGGGACACCCGGGCGGCCGCCCGCGGCTCCTCACCGGCGCGAAGGACGAGGCGGGAGAGCATCGCGGCGGCGGCTGCCAGCGACCTGCGCGTCCCGGTCACCGCAGCCCGCCGCGCACCAAGATGGCGCCACCTCAGCTCTCGCGAGGGGGGCGCGGCACAGCCTGACGCCGCGCGGGATCTCGCGAGAGCTGGCGCGGCGCGGGAGCACGTGGGGCGCCGCGGCCGGCCCGGGGTCCCGCGCGCCAACATGGAGGAGCCGCCGCCGCCTGAGCAGCCGCCGCCACCGCCCCCCGCCGCGGCGGAGGAGCCAGAGCGCGAGCCCGATGGCGGCCCTGGCGCGGGGGCCGAGTGGAACATCCCGCCCAACGCGCCCGCCTGCATGGAGCAGTACCTGGAGGGCGCGCACTACCGCGCAGGTACCGGGCCGCGGCCCTGAGGGCACCGGGGGAACGGGACGGCGCGGGGGGCATGGCGGCCCGGCCTCACCTGCGCCTTATCCCCCCGCAGACGGGGCCCTGCTCCTCGGCGCCTCCGCGCTCAGCGGCCGCTGCTGGTCCGGCTCCCTCTGGGTCTTCGGCGACCCCCGGCGCGCCCCCAGCGAGGGCTTCTGCACGGCGGGCGTGCAGACCGAGGCGGGCGTCGCAGACCTGTGCTGGGTGGCCGACAAGGGCATCCTGGTGGCCTCCGACTCCGGTAAGCGCCGCAGCACCCTGCTCCTGGACAGGGGTCTGGAACCCGCACCTGGGTTGGGGGTTGTGGGCACCTCGCTCATGGGGGATGGGGGGAGTTCTGACCCCTTTTCTGGGGATAGGGACTTGGGGACCCCTTTCCTGGGGGCTGGCGGGTGTTGGTCGCATTGCTGTGGTTGGGGGGTCCTGGCCCTGTCCGTGCTCCCCAGGCCTGAGCTTTGCACAGCTCCGTGGCCTCAGAGAGCAGCTGTCAGCACTGAGGGTGCCCGGATAGGTGTCCAGGGCAGCCATGTCCAGCCACCGTCCCTGTCCCCTGAGGCCTCCCAAGCGAGGGCGATAGGACATGGGCCCTGCCGGCGGCTCTTGCTCCTCCTGGGGTCGGCCTCACCTGCTCTTTTCCAGGTGCTGTGGAGCTCTGGGAGCTGGATGAAAAGGAAACTCTCATAGTGAATAAATTCTGTAAATATGAGCACGATGACATTGTGATGACAGTGAGCGTTCTTGCTAACAGCACCCATGCTGTCAGTGGCGGCAGAGACTTCTGGTGAGTGCTTCTTGCCCTGCCCTTCCTGCTCTGAGGGATTTCCCTGTGGCTCTTTCTAACAAATTTCTTTTCTCCACAGCGTGAAAGTGTGGGACCTCCCCCAGGAAACCGTGCTGCACTCCTACAGAGGTGAGCGCCATGCTGCCCTGTCCCTCCTGTTCTCTTGCAGGTATAACGTGCAGTGCTCAGTGCTGCAGCGTCACTGGGTGCTGCCCATGGGCCAGTGTGATTTAACATGGGCCTGTCTGTGAAGCTTCCAGCGCAGCTATATGTTTTTCTAGGGTGTTTGTTGTTTATTTCTCCCTACAAGTGTATTCTATGAAATTTGGCTTGTCTTTCACCTCTAAGTGTATTTATTGTATTTCTCTACTGAAATTTTTCTTGGAGCTGTGTGTAACCACAAGATTTTCTATTGCATGTTTGAAAAGAGCTTACTGGAGATACAGGATGACATCTCAGGAGAGCTGTGCTCTCCTGGAGGTGGAGGAAGCAGAGGCTTCAGCCATACCTTGCTCTTCTGATCTCCTCCCCTCCCTCCTCTAACTGATGCCTCATCTGTCAGGGCTTCTTCAGGCTTAGGCACCATCACAGGGCCCTGACTCCAGTGGCTCCAATTGGATTTGACAGCTCATCAGTTTGGTAGGAAATAGTTGAATATGAGCAAGTAGAAGTTACTTTGTGTCTGGGTACAAACTGTTCTTTCTCATGCTGCTAGGCCTCAGGAGTTGCTAGGTGCCTTGTCCCTGCACTGGGAATATGCAGGAAGGTTGGATATAGCCTTGCAGACTCTTTCTCCTTTGGTGCTTTTTGCAGCTCACACCGCTTCAGTGACATGTGTGGCTTCCTGTCCTGGTAAGGACACTATGTTCCTGTCCTGTGGCGAGGTAAAGCTAATTCCATCTTAAATCTATCTGATACTATAAGATTTAAGTTTAAAACTTCATCAGTTAGGTACAGTTATTGCTAAGCCGCCTATTGTTATGTTGTGTTCATGCGTATTCTAGTCAGAGTATGCTGATCAGTTTACCAAGCTGATCTGTACAGATTTGTATTAAAATGTGGGCTCTTATAGCTCTGTCTGACCTAGGGATAACTGAAGGAGCTAACTAGTCATTAATGGCAGCATCATTTTAAATATGAAGAAAAAGGAGGTCTGAGGTGGTAGGACAGTTCATCTGAAAGTGTGTGCTTACCTCTGCTGCAAAGAAATTATAAAAACATTTTTATTCACTTTGGATTTATAGGACAGCAGAACTTTGCTCTGGGACACCAGATGCCCCAAACCAGCTACTCGAATTGGTATGTTCCTCTGTGCAGTCCTCTGCTCATGTGGGAGTTTATGGGGAAAGAAATGCATTGTTTTATGTCTGGCTTCGTTTATGCTCAACTTCAGCCTAATGGTCTGACTATTCAGGAAGGAAAAAAAATTATTAAAAGCTTTAAAAAAAAATTTTAATTTCACAGAAGTAAAAATATGCTTTTAAATATGTGTCTTAGTGTAGTGCTAATTGAGACATTGTAGGAAGATCTCTCCACTGACCACCCTCTATGCACTCATACCTGTTTGTTTACTTACAGTTTGCAGTGCCTGTAGTTACCTCCCTACCTCAGTCATGTGGCATCCACAAAAAAGTGACATTTTTGCTTTGGGTAAGAAGCAATCTCATTGTCTGGCTAGCCCTAGACAAATCTCTTTCATGTGGCAGCTTTGCTAATAAATAACCTCATTCCTTCTTACTCCCAAAGGTGATGAAAATGGGACAGTTGCACTAGTAGACCCAAAGATGCCTGATTCTGCCCTCAGTGCTGCTGTGCATTCCCGAAGTATCACGGGCTTTGCATTTTCTGCACACAGGTACCGTTCAAGATGCTGCTGTAAAGTGTACAACTGTACATGCTTGGAGGTTCTTAGGATAAAACAAAGGGCTAGTTCTGGTCTTTTTGTAGAAGAGGATCATAATTCACTGTAACCTGACTTGGAGTCACTAAGACTTCAAGTTTTGCCTAACACACTTTCATATATCTGATTGCTCTAATACTGATCTCATCTCTGTTCCCTAGTTCACCCTTCCTGGCTTCCATCAGTGAAGACTGTTCAGTAGCTGTTCTTGACTCAAACCTTTCAGAGGTGTAAGTACTAGACAAACATTATCTATTGCAGCTTACTGACTTCTAATTAACTTTTTATCCACGTACTGAAAGAAAAACACTTCTTAAGTTTGGGAGCATCAACAACAGCCTTTTGAAATTGCTATAAGCTTATAAACACTCCTAGACAGTGCTTACGTCTAACAGAATGTTCCTTTTTTCCAGGTTCAGAAATCGTTCTCATCAAGACTTTGTAAAAGGCTTATCATGGTCTCCTTCAGACAATGCCTTGCTCACTACAGTTGGATGGGATCACCAGGTTTTACATCACAACATACCACTACCAACTGCTGAAGCTTCTGAGATCAACTATGTAAAAGAATAGTTTTATAAACTCATTGGTCCCAATTCCTTCCTGGTGTTACTTTGATTCTGCTGCAGTCAAAGGTGTTTGTGAACCAGAAGGGCTGTAGTCTGTTGTCCGCCTTCACGCTTGTGGCTAAGAAGGTTCCTGTGGTAGTCAGTTAGGTACAAGTTCATTACAGAACAGGCTTTACCTTCTCCTTAGCAGTGACTTCACCTGTGATAAGACTTCAGTATGTTGCACAGAAAATATTGACTTCAAGCACAGAGGAGGTTTGCAGAGACAGGCAATTAAGTGTAATGAAAGTTGAATTTTCCCTCTATTCTTCAAGAAGTAATAGAAACAAATTACTTGGTAAGGTTAAAAAAATCCTCCTGCCATAGTTAGCTGAATGCGAAGCCCTTACTTGCACAAAGATTTTTGCTAGTGAGGCAGCATAATTTGTTATTAAGAACAGCATAAATTTATCCTTCCAACCGTGGAAGGAGACTTGCCTCAGCACTGAAAGAGTAGAAAGGCTCTACTGCTACCCTCAATGCAGCGTGCAGGGAGAGGTTTTCTCTTAGCTGTCTGCTAGGATGGATCCCACAGGAAGCACCGGGCTCTGCTCCGCTACTGTGTCATTAAAGATACCAGCAGTCGGTGGGAGGAATCTTGATCCCTGTGTGATAAGGATCCAGAATGCAGCCTCACTCTGAAGCACGTTTGTGTTTCAGTGTCACGGACACTGAAATACTAGGAGCTGCAATGCTCAGTGTGGCTTGAAGCTGAGGCCAGTGCAAGGAGCTGTTCTGAAGAATGCAGAAAGCCAAGAGAAGTCAGCAGTTGCTGTGCTGTCTGACACCATTTCCACTCCTCTGTGCTGAAGACAATTTATTAAAGTACTAAAAACTCTTCAGAAGAAGAGTTTATATAAGGGAAAACTGGAATAAGAATTTCAATTTTCAGTTGTTTGCTCCTCTAACCAGACTCTGCTTAATGATATATTAAGGCAACTCATTATACACTTGTCTTGCGTGGCATTTTGTGCTGAAAATGGGGAGAGGTGGGTACCCCAAACATTCCCACAATCCCCAAAACTGACTGCACAACACCTTAGAGGTGTTTTTTTGTAACATACCACTTTGATTTCTCTCAAACTAAACTGTTAGCCTGGAATATGTTATACAGTTGCTTTGCATGCATTGCACTGCTCTTGGTCAGAGCTAACATTCCCTAGACTAATAAAAGTGGGTTCCAACTGGTGAAACAAAGAAAATGCTATTAAAGCGAATGCTACCTCTGTTTGTTTAGCATGCTAGCACTGCTAAGGGACACATAAACTACTTCTAATGCATTCATCTCTATTTTGAAAGATCTAAAATAAGCAGCACCCACAATTAATTTTTAGGCAGATTAGGCATTTCTAGTGTTTGTGTCTTTGAATTCCAACACCATTCAGTTGTTCACAGAATGAAGTTCCTGATCTAGAGCAGTGTATTATAAGAGCAAGGTAAATGGTTATGAAAACTGATATATTTCCTCAAACTACCCTTCCACAACAACAAGTAATTACATGTATTGGACCTCTGATAGCAGACTGAAAACTGAAAGAGATCTTGTGCTATTTGTGAAACAGATGAATGTCTGAAAAAAAAAAAAAAAAAAAAAGGCTGTTTTAAAATAAATCAGTTTTCATTTGTAACTGGATGCAAGTTTTCCTCAGCCACTTCTGTACTATTTTTCACCTTAAGTTCAATTATAACAGCTTTATGTATAATGCTAAGGTACTGTGGGTCCTCAGCATTAATATGAAGGCAGACTATAAGCCCTTTGACTTTTAAATTTTTCTCAAAGCTTCAAGTAGGATATTAACTGTACATTGCTAAAATGAAGAGTTTCAAGGAGATTAGTACAGATAAGCTTGAGAAGTTTGCTTGGTTTAAGCAAAACACCACAGACCAAAGTAAAAGCAGACATCATGCAAGAAGATGAAGCTCTTGTGGAGTTAGTTGCTTTGTAATTACAGAAATACTTTCTTACCATGGAAGCAGAAAAAAAAAAAAGTTTCAGCAACTCTTTGCACATCCTGCAGATCTTTGGATTAAGCTTTGTGTTCTGCCACGGGAGGGCAGCAGCTGCTAGCTTGATAGGACAGCAGCACTGGGTTAAAAACATTTCTTTAGGGAGTACCTACCTCTAATATAATTTACCTCTGTTTTTTCACCATAAAGAGCAATGCACAAAAAAGACAGTTTGTCGTGCTAGCGACTATGTTGTGTTATTTTGTCTGCTAAGTGAGCATACCGTTGCTGTCAAGGCTATATTAAATAGTAACATCAACATCACTTGCATCATGCAAGCAGCGTTGCAGAAACACCGACAACCACATCAATGGAAGTTGGTTTAGGAATTATCTGTAAAGGAATTGGAGAATTTCCTCAGTTTTGTGGGATGTTCACACCGTCAAGGCAAATTTTCATGTCTCTTAAGTCAGGGGTCACTTTCCTTCCATAAATACACTGTGGCTAGAGCAAAAACTCCAAGGCATTGCACATTTTGCTAATGAAAAACCTTGTTCTGTAGCCAGAGTGGGATTAAAGAGATGAGAATGCAAATAGGTATAATTTAGATGAGTGGAGAGAGTGAGCCACTAAGACGACGAGCCTGCCTTTTATGTTCTTGCATTGCTCACACTGCATTTTCAATTTTAAGAACAGTCTAGTTAGGACTTGCAAATGAGCATGCAGGTTTCATTACTAATGAAAAGCTCAAAACCAAGAATTCTATTTATAGAAGAAGCACAAGCTGAACCATCGAGGCTCCTCTGCCAGGCTGCCTAACCAGCTGGGCGTGAGGGGTGTTGGAGAGATGCACACCTAGCTGCCCATTTATTTCTTCTTGCTCAGGCTCCTGAAAACAGCCAAATTGCCACAGGGCTTTGCATCAACAACAGGGGAGTCGCAATTGGACCAAGCCCTAGGTAAGATGTAATTCTGACTACTGTTGAGGCCAATTTCAGTTCTTTTCCTGTCCTGTTAGTCTCCCATGCAAAAGAGCTTGATTTTACAGCAGATTTAACTATTTAAAAGCAATACTTAAAAAAAAAAAAGTCAGACCACACATGCAATAAAACAATACATCCAGACATATTTAATGCAAGAAGGTTGATGTTCCATGTCACTCATAAATAAGAGACTTTGTTAACAGACTTTACAAGTAAAGCTCTCAGTTAACTACACGAGCAGGTGCTTTTGAGGAAGAGGCAGCGGCAGGGGACAGCTTACGCTGTATCAAGGCTTGAATGACCAAACTGAGAGGGTTGAAATACCAGAAGAGTTTCACTGTCAGGTTTCCAAACAGCTTCCGGCACCACGGCCGAGCTGGGAGGTCGATTGCTCTGTTGCCACACCTGAGTCTCTCCCTCCTCTATTGCTAAACTTAGAGCGCAAAATAGAGCTGAGGAGGAAGAAGAAACGGGAGTCAGAGCAGAGTTTATCTGTGTGCGGTCCCGACGAGCCAGAGCAGGGACAGGAGCTCGTCCCCACCATCCCTGCAGCTCAGAGGTCCTCGCTCTTCATTAGCGATAGCTTTTGCCTTACGTGCTGTGGCTGCCAACAGCTCCAACAGTGATTTCTTTGTAACACGAACGGCTCTGACAGCCTGAAACACTAGGAACAGCAGAGTTTTGCTACCGCGTTCAGAAGCGGCAGGACTAGCCCAAGACGGCCAAAACCAGAGCAGTTTCTCTGCCTCAGCCATCTGTGTTAACCAGTTGAACAACTCAGTCCCGCCTGAATTAGGTGCAGCTCAGTCCACCGCGTGTTCTCAGAACGGTGCCCTTTGAACCGACAGCGGCTATTTCATAACACGGACTTGCATCCTTCTGCTTCCAGTACAGACACATACACAACCACTAGGAACAGGACACTATGTAACACACCATTACACCTATATAGGAATTGTATGTCTGCATGAAACAGCAAACGTGAAGTTTGGTGCAAGCGCCAGCATCAGAACTTCACATTTTGCTCTGAAAAAATGAAACACGTAGGGGGTGTGATCAAAATCAGGTGAATTTTTAACTGGAGGTAGAGAGCCCACACAAAGACAAAAATACATTTCTGGACAAAGTCCGCTTCCAACGCTGAAGTTTCCAATAACAGTACAAATTCAAGATTGCTTTTCAGAATTACAGTCTAGTTATAATTTGGGAAACCAACCAGCCTGCAATACTCCTGGGGTAGCTGTAGGGTTTTGTTTGTTTTGAAAGTGACACTGGTGAAATTTCATGCAATACCAAAGCACAGCCCCAAAGCGGCTCCAACAAGGTCAGGCTGGCTCCTGGGTGTAATTCCCTCTTCTCCAGACAGGGAGGAACTGCTGTGGTTTCGGGGACTGCAAGTACACGGCCCACAAGTACCGAGAAAGCTGCTTCCTGCATTGCATTCCTCTCCCCGTAGTTCTCTTTGTAAACCAACACCCAGGTATTTAAAACATGTTAGTTCAATGCTGGCTTCAGAGAGCAGGGCTGGAAATGTTCCAAGTTACCCTAACTTACTGGCATCAAAACGCCATTTCAATTGAGCTATTAGACCGATTATAGTATTTGCGCTCTCATTTTCTTCAGAGCAAAGTAAAGTTCAGGATACTTTGAAGTCTATGCAATATTCAAAACAGCTGTTAAATTATTAGGTAATTAGAGCTGGAAATAAAGTAAAGCTCAGAATTTCCTCATCATAGAATTAATATTGAGATAACTGGTCTGAAAATGGCACTGTCAAGGAAACTCGTCTCCCAATTCTGAACCAACTCTCAGAGCAAAGTCTCTACAAACACAGACAACATGGGATAAGCTGAAGTGTAAAAAAGTGAAAAAAGTGCTTTCGGTAACAGTAGACTAACGTCTCAAAGTGCTTTTAGTTTGTCAGCAATTAGAAAATCTTCTCTACAAGTTTTTACATTTATCTTACAGTCTTTTTTGGCAAGTTTACTTAGCTGGAACACTAGGTTTGATTCTAATTTCCAGAAGTTCACTACTCAAAATTTTGCTCAGGTAAATTGGGTTGTTTTGTTCTCTGCACAGCACAAGGTATCTTGCCCAGGGCTACTCTCCTGCAGGGAAGCACCCGCAGCGGAAGCAAGCGGATGGGAACAGATCCCTCAGCTATTAGCATCTCACCAAAGGCACTTCATGCACCAAGAGCGTCACATTCTTTGCAGTTGCACTAAAATTGACCTTCTTGGTCCCTTTAGTCAGACAAACTAAAAAACACATTTTTGGCAGCATGTTCTTTCGCAAGTCACAGCCATCAGCTCTGATAGAGAAAACCGAACCAAAACACCAAAACTGAATGTCTTCTATCCCCACAGCACCTCCCCGCCACTCGGGCATCGCAGCCCCGGCCTCGCAGCATTCCTCCCGGATGAGGGATTAGCAAGAAGAACATCCAGAGGTGACGGAGCAGAAAAGCAAGGGCTGTAAATCCGCAGCGCGGCCGAGGGGAAGGCCGGGGCTCGGAGGAGGAAGCGCCTGCCGCCCCCGGCCGTCCCTGCACCCTTAGCCTCGTGCACTGCGCGATTCCCTGGACTTGGACACCGGCTGCTTCGTTTCCCTCCTCCAGCTGGTTCCTCCTGCTCTCAAGCATGTGGGATTCAAACCAACTGAACAAAAAAAACCTCTTCAGTGTTACGCACTTTAAAGAGAACCAGGGATGCTCTTTTGCTTTCTCCTTAGAAGATCTACTAGGCTGCAGTTTTGGAAATAATACTTTGGGGTGGGAAAGAGGCGAAAGGAAAGCGTTTGCTCACGTAACAGGACACAGCTGCTCCTCTGCAGCAACCACAGCCTGGGACCGTCTTTCAGATGGGTCCAAGTCCCAGCTCCGCTCCTCCACCAGCAGCAGGTCACACGCGGCGCCTTCGCAGGACGCGGTGGGACAGCCCCTGGTTCCCGCAGGGAAGGGGAGGATCCAGGCTTCGTCCAGCGCGGCGGCCGCGGAGCCGCTCCCGGGGGAAGCTACCGGTGGCCGCTCTGGTACACGTAGGAGATGGGCTGGCGCGCGCCGGGCCTGACCGTGAAGGTGTTCGTGGGCCCGCCGTACTGCGGGCTGCCGTGGGCAGGTCTGCAGGGAAAAGCCAAGAGGGGGTACTGAGAGCCAAGGAAACCACCTGTCTGCAGTCAAAACAGCGACGCTTCGACATGGAGGGGGACCGACCTCCACCTCATCCCTGCACCTCAACGCTCCCCAGGGAACCCCTGCATGGGGAACACCCCATCCCCACAGGGGAGCTGATGGGGCACCAACACCCAGCCCAAAACACGTCCTCGTTTCCCAGGAGGGGCCCTGGCTCCCTCCTGGGAAGCTGCTGGAAGGAGACGCGTCTCCACAGCATTCCCGGGGGTTTTGCAGCCGCTGGCACGCGGCGCTGCAGCCCGTCCGCGGGAGCGCGGCAGGAGCCGCCGCAGCCCCGAGCAAAGCTCGGCTCCACGGGAAAGGCGGCCAGGAGGAAAGAGCAGTCAGGGCGAAGGGCAGAGGTGGCCGGAAGAACAAAGTGAGAACCCAGCCCAGAATCAGAGCCAAAGAAGAGCCAGACGCCGCGTTTTGAGGAGCAGCCGACAGCGTAGAGGACGTGGCTCAGGAAGAGGCTGGGAATGAGTCCGGGAAGGCGCCTACCTGCTGGCAGCCGCTGCGCCGGCGGGCGAGTAATCCCCGTTCTGCCCCTTGTACTTGGCCTCGCCGCCGGTGCTGCCGTACGCGGGCGCCTTCC
>VZSV01000340.1:362268-382831 GCA_013398735.1 Nothocercus julius
CCGCGCGCTTAAGTAGCGCGACCCGGGTAAACTGAGGCAGCCGGTTCTTGCTGCCGAGTGCAGGGGTCGGCGCGGGAGATCAAAGACTGCAGGACTCGGCTCTGGGTCATTTGTCATTTCATGTGCACAAACAAGTGCCAAGCGCCGCGACTTCCCGTGTCACACAAAAGCTGAGAGTTAATGAGTAACTTGGGTATTAATAAATGTTGAGATTCACAGGAAACTTTAAACGCCAAGCAGCCGCTGAAACATTAACTGCAAAACGCGGCCCCAGGGCAGGGTCGTCTGGTGTTTTGTGGCTTTCTATTGCCACCATGTCTTGAGAGTCAGATTTGCCCAGATTTCTGAGTCTGACTGTTCCAGCCACTGTGAAATCCCACTTCTTACCGGTGCGTCTTCCCACAGGGTCCCTTTCCTGCTCTTTATGCACTTGGCTGGAGAAGGAAACCATCTGGCCACATTTGCCCACTAGTTTGAGGGATGTCACTGAGGCCGGGCATCAGGAAGGGCTGCGGGGACTGGGTCTGAGGCATGAGCAGGTATAGGGCTGATCCTGCCTGCGTGGAGGAGAGGCCCTGGGAAGGCCTGGGACAGGCAGGGAGCGCGGGGGGCACTTGCGTCCCGGCAGAGGGTCCAGGGGCACCTCCTGAGCGCAGCGACGTCTGTGAGAGCAACGGGGCGGTGCGGGAAGGAGGAGAAGGGGAAGAGGCAGGTGCTGCGGGTCACCCAATTTCCCTGGGCGCTGCCACCCGGGTGACGCCACGGTGTCACAAAGGGTGTCCCTGTGTCCCTGCATCCCCGTGTCCCTGCCAGGAGCCGCTGGGAGGATGCCCTCGCAGGTGGGAGCTCCCAGGAGCGCGGGTCCTCGTGCCATGGGATGCTTAATCCAAGGGGGACATCTGAGCCCTCCGGGCTTCCCTGAGCGATGAGGACGAGCGCACGGCCCCCCCGGGGGGATTTTCCCTGCAAGGGATTGACGCGCGAGCGGATTAAGGGGGCTCCTCGCTGCAGCTCAGTGCCGCAAATAGCGCTGCGGGTGTTGAGCCGGTGCTTCCCCGCCGGGCCGGCCGCGTGGGCGGGCACCTGGGGCGTCGGGAGCCGAGCGCCTCCGGAGCAGCCCCGGAGCCAGCGCTCGGCGCCCCTCGGCCCTCCCGCTCCGAACGCAACCACCGCCGAGCAAACCCGCGCCCAGCAGAGCCGCCGAAACGGCCGTGTCGGGCGCACTGCGTGTGGGCAGGGGCCAATCCCAACACTTCTCCCCATGGAGAGGCTGGACTGACATTTGCTGGGACATCTGAAGTGTCCTTGAGGCTGTGAAATGGCCTCACTGCAGAAGACGATAAGAAATCCTCGTTTGGTTTGGTTTGTAAGGGCTCGTTTGTAGCCTCCAGGACTGGCCCATTTAGAGAAACCTGTGTCAGAGGTCCCCAAATTAAAGAAGAGGCCCTAGAGGAGGAATGTGCTTGGAGGGAGATGCGCTACAAACTCCCCAAGGCCCTTTCACAGCCGGTGGCAGCCACAAACCCCAGTCCCGGAGGGCAGAAGTTGCTGCCGTCACGCGTTGGGCAGCACCGCGTGTTGCAGAGGGCCGTGGCGCTGCCGCCGAGCAGCCGAGATGGGGCCTGAGCACTGCAAACCCCGTGTGAGCCCCGGGCTTGGAGACGGGCCCTGCTCCCGAGCAGCCTCGGGTTTCCAGCGGGACAAGAAGCTCCTGCGATGGGGCCTTGTGAGCACCTGGCACTGAGCGTGTCTGGGGACAGGGAGGGAGCGGGAGGAGGTAAATTGGGACCTTGTGGTCATTTCCCTCTGAGGCTTTGGGGAGGTTTCTATAACCAGCTCAATGGTGTCCTCCTCGTAAGAGGTTTAGGAGCCAGATAGAGAGAACAGAAATAGAGCAACAAATAAGCCAGAGCCTCACGCAAAGCAGGAAACCTCTTTACATGGTTAAAAATAAAGTGAGGCAGCAGCGAGTTTATTTAGGACACCCAAGAGTAAATCGGATAATTGCTGGGGAAGCGCCAGTTTCCATTAGTAATCCTAAGGCACAGAGGCACCATCATCAATGAAAACAAGATAACTGAGTCATGGTTAGGTAACAACGGAAAAATGCCTTTCTAGGCGAGCGCCGCCTCCGAGCAGCATCGGGGAGCGCGTCAGAGCCGCACGTGTCGCGGGGCCTCCGCGCGGCAGCCGGAGCGCCGGGCCCGGCGGCGCGCGGGGCTCGGGCAGGGGCTGCCCCCGTGCAGGGCTCGGGGAACGCGTCCCCACGGGAAGGAGGAGGCGCTGCTCCCACCGGGCCGCTCGGAGCCGCGTCGGGAGCAAGTAGCGCAGAACGGGCAGCCCGGTTACACCGTTTCCAGGGCTGTGTTTTGGTGAGGACGTGGCAGAGGCTTGGGAGGAGCGAGTGCTGCTGCTCTTTGCACTATACTGGAGGGGCTGGCGGCAGCACTGCACTGGGCCAAGCACAGAACAAGACGTGATGAAGGACCTTGGGGCAGCGCTTGTGCCTGGCTCCAAGTGGTGAATGAGAGGATGAAGTTTGGGGGAAATTTCACTGCATTTGGCCAACTTCTCTGCTTTGCAGGTGGCCAGAGCGGCACCGTCGGAGGTTCCTGGCAAAGACGGCGAGAGCCCCCAGGGGCCGGGGGAAGCCCAAGCGTCGCAGGAGCTGTCGGCGCCCCCGGGGAGCCCTCTGCCCTCGGGGCGCCTCCGCCAGGGCCGCCAGCCCCCGGCCTCGCTGCTGGTGCCGGTGGTCGCGCACGCCGGGGGCTCCGCGCCGCCCGCGCTCCACTTCCTCTTCTACCAGCCCAGCTGCCCCAACTCCTACAGCCCCTTCTACACCGCCCAGAAGGCCACGTGCGGCTACCGCTACCACCGCGACACCGACCACACCAGGAAAGCGATGGACGTGCCCAGCGCCAACCTGGTGAAATGGAGAGCGGTCCGGGGCACAAAGCCGCCGACGGCAGCAATAAACCCCGAGCAATGAAGCCGACAGCGGGGTGGCTTGGGCTTCTCATCTTCACACCCGTGTTAGGGCCAGCAATGAGCGTGTGAGGTGGTTCGGTCACATCACTTGGTCCAACAGAGAAACATCCTGTGCCCGTTTGGTTGCAAAAAGCTGGCCAGAAGTGAGGCCAAGTCAAACCTGGGTGGTTTCTCTAGCTCTTTTGCCTGAGCCTAAGTGTGACCAAGAGAAATCAAAGAGCATCTTCTTTCAGGAGGCTTTTGCAGACACAGGCAAAATGCTGTTCATAGGGAACAGAAAACACATTTCTGTTCACAACACACTGTGGTGCTGGAAAGCGGAGCAGGAAGGGGGGCTGAAATTCGCCTGTGGCGTTGCCCGCTCTGCAGAGGCAGAGGTGCTGCTGGAAAGCACTTGTAGCTCCTGCTCAGCTCGTGCCCACCTTTAGTGCACAACCTTCCCTCTGTTCCTGCGTGTCTAAATATTGCAAACCCTTTCTCTGCTTTAGGACAAAATACCCCCAAAATGTCCCGCTGTGGCAGGAGGCAGGGGAGGGGAGGCCGGAGCGCCGGAGCCCTGGGTGCCCCGTGCGCCGAGGGGCTGCGAGCAGCCGGGTGTCTCCGCGCTGCTGGTGCCAGCAAAAGCAGCACCCGCAGAGCCCAGCAAAGCTCTGCAGATAATCCTGTCTCCACGACTTGACTAATGCCACTTATTTTAGCACAGTTGTGCCTAACTTCCTTGCAGAAGCAATACCAAGCTCTGCCACACATAAAAAGCCGTGCTGCTTTTCTTAACCTTGTGAGATCTAAACCTAGGAGGGCTGTGGCACAGCCTCCCCGCTGGTAGAAATCCAGTTGCACCGATTTCATCACTGCTGCAGCATCTGGCCATGGCACTTCCTTAGGACGTGCTCTTTTAATCCCCTCGCCCAGACTTCACTGCTTTCATGCAGATTCGCAGGGGGAACCTCAGCCAGAATATGACTAAGACCCGAAGGACACCAGCAGGACAGGCACCTCTGCGTGTTCTTCCTTCGTGGTCTGATTTTAGCGCAGCAGTTTCTGCCCATGCGGCGGCAAACAGAACCATGAGCGAGGTGGATTAGGAGCTTACGGTGTCATGGAGAAAAGCCACCCTCCTAATCCCGCCTGGGGCCGTAAGCTGCCACGCTTTCCCATTTTACCTCCTTCCCTATTTTATCCCTGAACTTGGTGCCCTTGCAGGAGCCCATCACCATCCCATTCCCCATTGGCGGAGAAGGGATTTGCCGAGTACTTAAGCGGCAGGGCCTCGTCTGAAGGGGGTTTGTGCTTTTAAATTTGCCTTGGGAGAAGCATCTTTTGTGCCTGTCGCCCCCAGCACCGACGCAGCCCTGCACCGGCTGCCTTGGCTTCTTCCCATATCCCTGCAACGCTGGGAATACCTGGACTTTAAATACAAGGCATAGATTAAAAAAAAAAAAAAAAAAAAAAAAAAGTCCCCAGATTGCAGAAAACGCCCTCAGAATCTCCTGTTTTGACAAGAAGTGACCAGCACCTTGCGTGGAAATGGGGAACATGGATGGGAAAGCAGTGGAGGAGCTGAGCGCCACCGAATGCCACCAGTGGTACAAGAAGTTCATGACGGAGTGTCCCTCGGGCCAGCTCACCCTCTACGAGTTCAAACAGTTTTTTGGCTTGAAAAACCTGAGTCCAGCAGCCAACAAATACGTTGAGCAAATGTTTGAGACGTTTGACTTCAATAAGGTAAATATTGCCCTTCCCTCTGGATCTGCACCTGCGTTGCATGTTCTGGGGTTCCGGGTGTCCTACTTGGGTCTAGAAATATGTATCTAAATATACAAGGCCTGATCCTCCATTGCCTCCTAAAGTGTATTACTAGTTACTTACTAATATTGGTCTTGGTGACTAATAACTGGTGAAAAATTGGTCTAAAACCATAATCAGCAAAAATTCTTTATCTGCAGACTCTTCAGCAACAGTTAGTGTTTTCTCTATGTTTTCATGCAGAACAGCTACAAAGTTTTAAAACGGGTAGAGAGGCAAGTCCAGGACATTTCTGTGTGCGCAGTGTGTGTCAGGGCACCAGCAGCCGGCTCCCACTGTGCAGGCAAAGGAGAAAGAGCATTTCCCTTTAAATCACTGTAGGTCTTTATCTGATAGTCCGGGTCTGATATCCCCTTAACACAAAGCGTCCTTTAATCCCTGCATGCCGGGTGTCAGGATGATGCTAAGGAGGAAGCAAGTGCCCAAGCAGGGCACATGCAGCTTGGTTTCCTATTATTTGTAATTGCAAGCGCGTGACGGGCTGGGTGCTGCGGTGCCCGTGCTCGGCCCCGCGGGCACGGCCGGGGTCCCGGCTCGCCGCACGGGCTCCGCGCAGGGACCGCCGGCAGCGCAGCCGCTGCAGCGCCCCGGGGCCGGGGAGGGCCAGGGCTCCCTCGATGTCCTGCTTGAGGGGTGGCTCCGTGCTCAATAAGAGATAAAATGACGGGTACTGGTGCCTGAGTACGCAGGGCACAGGTGCCAAGCCACAGCGAGGAAAAGTCACTGAGCCAATGTCTGCTTCCCTCCGGGTTAACAGTAGAGGGTAAATTTTGCCAAACAAGCCTGAATGAGACAAGGGCTTAGTTGCCGCTAAAAATAACAGAGTTCGGGCCCTAAATCCCGCAGGTGTCTGTGCCTAAGGCTCTGCCTGCTCCTGCAGCCCGCGCGGATGTGAGCCGGGCGGAGGAGATCCCGGCTGCGCGCGGGGCTCGGCAGCTGTTCGTACCTAATCTGGGGATAAAGCGGACGATCTTTGCTGCAACGGGCCCTGCGGGCCGGGGGGCCGTTCGGCGAGCAAACGCGGCTGCTTCGCCCTGGAAGACCCAGCGCAGCCCGGCAGCCCCGCGGCGGCGCTGCCATCGCCGCCGGGGACGCAGCAAGGCCGGGCCGGGGGGAGCGGGGAGCGCTCGCTCTGGGACAAGTCGGCTTTAACGGGGTGCCTGGTGCCCCCATGGGTTAAAGTCTTCATGGGTGACGAGGAAAATCATTCGCTGCCTCACTCTTTGCTACCAGCCTAATCCGCTTTGCACCCTTCTCCCTCCAGGATGGCTACATTGATTTCATGGAGTACGTGGCCGCCCTGAGCCTGGTGCTGAAAGGGAAGGTGGACCAGAAGCTGCGGTGGTACTTCAAGCTCTACGACGTGGATGGCAACGGCTGCATTGACAGGGGAGAGCTGCTAAATATCATCAAGGTGAGCGGTCCCAGCTCCAAGGTGGTGCCAGCGGTGACCGCACAGGCCGGGCCGGACACCGGTGCCCTCCCTGCTCCAGCACGACCAGCCCTTTCCTTTCCCATTGCAGGTTGTTTGACTACATCCCCTTAAATCCAGGATGACATAAGCGTTTGAATTTAAGCTAAGGATTTTCAGAGCTGAATGACTTCTGAGTGATCTCAATAGGCCACTTAATCTTTTAATGCCTTTATTGCCTTTTTAAGAGGTTTTAATCTCCAGTTTTTAAAATGGGCTTCTTTATTCCTTTCCGAAGGTAACTGCTTGCAGGAAAGCTTGGCCTCCGATGTCACATCCGTCCCTTAGATGCTTAAATTCATGAGTATATGAATGTATACATCACGTTCACTAGTTTTTCTGTGTGCCCTTTTCCTCCAGGCTATCCGTGCTATCAACCGGTGCAATGAGACGATGACAGCCGAGGAGTTCACCAACATGGTGTTTGATAAGATTGATATCAACGGCGATGGTGAGTGACCTTCTTTTATGCAAAGCCAAACGGCGCTCTTACCTTTGCCTTGGGCCTGCCAGGCCGGCCATGGTGGCGGGATGTGCGCGGCATGGGGTGGGATCACGTCAGCCGCAATGGCTTGGCACGGTTTGGCACCGAGACCTGGACCTGCAACTGCCCCATGCCGCTGTCCCCATCCATAACCGCCATGTCCCGGTCCCTTTCTGTCCCCTCTCGCAGGCGAGCTCTCGCTGGAGGAGTTCATGGAGGGCGTGCAGAAGGACGAGGTGCTGCTCGACATCCTCACCCGCAGCCTGGACCTGACCCACATCGTCCAGCTGATCCAGAACGACGGGAAGAACCCGCAGAGCTCCGAGCAGGAGGCGGCGGCTGCCGAGTAGGCTCCCGGGACACACGCGCATCCTCTTCGCTTTTCCCCTAACGTCGCTGTAAAGGGACAGGTTGTGGTCATGGGAGCTGCCCCGGCCCTGGTGGGATGAGGCGGAAGAGCATCCCGCTAGCGCAGGATCGTGGTCTCCATGGTCCCCAGGGGCATCGCTCCCGGGGCAGGGGCAGCTCGGCACGGGCCCAATGCACACAGACCCCGTCCGGGTCCTGCGAGACGAGGGATGAGAGCCCCGAGGTGCGGAGGGTGCCAGCTCTGCCGAGGGGAACCGTGCCGGGGGCCGGGGACTCGAGGAGAGAGACGGTCCCAAAGGCAGACGTGCAAAGCCCCGAAACCAGAGCCGAACCTTCTCCTTCTGCGCATATTCCCAAAGCATGCCCGGTATTTTCCCAACAAGAAAATGAGAGCAGTAATTTTGGTCACTCATTCTTTGCTTTATTGCTATTATATAAACAGTCTTTAATGATGATAGAGATAAAAACATCTGTGAGCTAGAAGAAAGAAGCAGGGAGAGTGCAGTGGTTTTCTCTGCTTTCTTTTAAAGCATTAGAAACATTAAATGGTGCCTTTTTTTTAACTGCTGTCTGAACCAGTCGAGTGAATAACTTCAGTGGTCGGTTCCTCCAGGAAAGGGCTGCAGTGGCAGGGACTTGAAAGGGAGCAGTTTTGCATGCGCTTGCAGGGATATCTCTGCATGTCTTATCACCTGCACATTTCTCAAGCGCTGGTTCCCCTGGGCATCTTGGGCCCCGCCGGGCCGGCTCCGGCCCCGGGAGCACTGGGCGCTGCGGGACCCGCGGAGGGTCTCTGGCCCCGCGCAAGGACTTGCTGCCCAGCGCTGGCTGCCAGCAATTTATGGTCACTTTTTTTCCCGTCAGCTTTTGTACTTCTGATCTTATAGTGAACTAATAAAGGATGTTTTACAGGAGTATTTGAGGTTGTGCTTTTTTCTCTTTTGGCAGTCAATCCAGCTATTCCCAGCAGGGCGGATTAGCTCTCCAGGGCTTCATTCACATTGCTCCTTTGCAGGAGCAGCAGGAGAGACGGGAGGGCCCGGTTTGCCAGGTCCCCGGGTAGACAAGACTTTGCTCCCAGCTCCTCACACGTCTTAGGTCTGGTTGCCCGCTCTTCCCAGCGCAGTTTGCGTGGAGCTTGGTTTAACAAACCTGCCCCCCTGTGTCCCTGCAGCTCTTTGCTCCTGCGTTCGCCCTCCCCAACAGCCCCATCCTGGGTCACAGGGGGTCCCTGCACAGCCACAGGAGAGGCAAAAGCCCGTGGCCCAAGAGGGAAAGACGCAGGAGGGCCATCCAGTCCCGCTGTGCCGTGCGCCCGGTGCCAGGGCGAGCAGCCTGTGCCACGACACGAGAGCCAGACGAGTCATTACCCCGTGCTCAGCACCCTCCTGCAGCAGAACTGGCTCTCCACGAAGGACCATCACAGCGCTTACTTCATCCTTAACGCAGAGGTTATGAGGGAGCTGAGCGGAGCATGGGCTTCCTGGGCAAACTCCTTCCCAAAGACAAGGTCAGCCCTGGCTGCATTCCTGAATTTTGGCTCATGAGAAGCTCTGGAAGGGCAGCCTCAGACTAACCGGGTGTCTGGATGCATCTTCGGACCACAGCATCTCATTTGGATGCTGCTTTCTCAGCCTCTAAGAAACCAAATGAAAAATAATTAAAAAGTAACGTTATGCTTTCTTTGCCCTAACTCAGGTTGCATTTATTTATTTCGAAACGGAGCAGGGCGAGAGGCGGCAGGGCAGGAGCAGACGCCCGCGGGAGTTTCGGCTGCTCGGAAAGGCAACCGTGCCACCTCCTGGGCACCAGCGAAGCCGGCCGGGCAGAGCGCGCGGCACCAGGGCCGCTCGGCCGCGCTGCAGAGAGGCTTTTAAAACACAAGATTCAAAATAAGCCCGGTGATTAGGTAAAGAGCTGCTGATGTCAGAGTGCAGAAAATATCTCCTCCCGCACCCTGGCGCGTGGACCAAAAGGGAAAGAAATGCAGGGGGGCAGCACAGAGCAGATGGGTGCAGAAGTTGGGGCCCTTCCCGGCCCCAGGGCACAGGCACCTGCGGCACCGAGGGCTCCCACCCCGGGGGGAGCTGATGCTGCGCACAGGCATTTGGGGAACGCTGCAACCTCCGCAGAAATCCTTGCTCCAAAGCCCAAGTAGCAGCACAGAGTTCCACACAACCATCATCCTCCTCCTAGCCCTTTCCTGCACTGCGTGGTTATTGCTGCTCTGCTGGATCCGGGCTCAGGAGCATCCCTGGGAATGTGCCCATCAGCAGTGTTGGGACACGACCTCTCCTGGGCCCTGGGCCCTTCCAGACAGTCACAGCACTACTACCAGCTTTTGAACCTGATTATCCCACCTTCAACCCTACCCAACTTCAGGGATAGCAAAAATCAGACCGGATGATGGTAAGCCCAGAAAATCAGATAGCATTTGCTTTTCTGAGCCATTGCATGTCCCAATTTAGACCAAAAAGAAATCCGATCAGGCAAATCCAATTCCATCTCAGCTCTAAGTCTGGAAAATGGATTATGCAACATCTGACATCAATAACTGGATGTGAATGCTGAGCTGAGTTTGGGAGGAGATCAAAGTGTTTAGTACTTACAGACTCAAAACAAAGACGAAAGCACTTCGATTTTTCAACAGAAGATTACAAGATTGATAAAAGCAAAAAGATTTTCCAGTTGGGTTATGCCAGCTCTATTCTAACAGAAATATTTATCTCTTGTGTAGCCCTGGATTGCTCCTGGACTGCCTAAAGCAGAGGGAAGGCTCTTCTCCCAGCCCTGAGCTCTGCAGCCTTTTGTGGGTGGTTCTTGCATCCCAGCAAGGCCAAAACAGGGACCATTTGATCTCACTGTGAGCTCCCCTTATTGCACAGCAACTATTTCTAATTCCATTCAGAAAAAAATTATTACACATCTTCTTTTCATTGGTGTTGCATAGAAATGGCAACAACAGCCTATTGGCAATTGCAAGCTGCAGCAGCAGGACCACTGCTGCTCTGAGACTGGCTCAGCCGGGTTAGTTGCTACACTTAACTCCTCTTTTCTGCTAAATAAATCAGGTCATACCCGAAGATCACCTCAGTCAGACACTCAGCTGCTTACACAGGCCTTTGACTCATACTAAGTAGAAAATAGGTTCAAAATAAAACTTTAGTAAATAACAAATCTTTATTAAATTGAAATGTCACAAAACCCCCAGAACAAGGGCTCGGGGTGAGGGTGTCCTGCACACCCCAGTTCCTGGGAGGATGCCTCCTTGGGAGTCTAACCCTGCTAGATGATCGGAATAAAAAAAAATAAAATAAAGCATTTAAGTAAAACTGCAGTATGTGACTATTAGTAAACATGCACTTAACACAAAGATCTGTGTGAGAAGCAAAAGCCAGATGTGTTTTGTTGGTGATATCCCAGAACCTAATTTGTCCATGAGTTTCATAATGCAAATCTTTTCTTCAGGATCCTCACGGAAATTAGCAGTGAAATTCCTTCAGATTTTTGGCTGGTAAACAGCACGTGCATTTGAACTCTAGCATTGTCTTATTCTGACTACATCCTGAATATTTCTGAATTCAAAAATCCGCTAAATTGACATGGCTACCAATAAGCTTATATATACATACACATACACACCACTGTCATACTTAAAGGCCAAAAAGAAAAAAAAAAGAATTGCAATTTTTTCCATGTTTGGAATTTGACCAATTTTCTTGTGGGAAAAATATATAAACATATTAATAAATCAGATCAAAAGACATGTCATTCTTCTCAAGATTTTTTCTTGCAAAAAATTCCAAGAAATCCAATAAGATCAAACCAGTGTTTTGGTTCAGTTCAAATCCTCTTTCCACATATATACATACACATATATATGAGTTAGCCATAAGAATAGCAAAGCTCATCCTATAGGCTGTGCAAATTCTATCTGTAGTCTGTGGCTGCATCAGTAAGCACAGTGTAAAACCACTGCACTACCATATTAACTTAACTGTGTCACTCATGCCATCCTGCTGCTCCTGCTGACAAATCAGGGCTAAACAGGTCCCTTTACAGCAAAAATTCTCAGGCAAGACTCTGCTCCCCTCTGCTTCTCATCACGCCCATCTTCTGGCACAGGGAAAGTCCTGAGGCCTGTGTGAGCTCAGACCTGCTCCCCGGGGCACAGGGAGCTGCCCCAAAACAAGGATCCAGTAAGGAACAGGGCTCAGGACGAGGCAGAACCACAGCTCTTCAAATCTCATCCGCATACGCTGCCAGGAAGAGGCACAATTTCTGCCACTGCAGTGTTTGAAAACCCACTCTCCTGGCCCCATAGAACCCCACAGAAAATGGTAAAAGCAGCAAAGTGTGTTCCACAGAGGAGAGACTCAAGTTATTATTGCACCTGTCCAGCCTGTATGTTGTTTTCCTCAGCTCTGTACAAAGTCCTGGCTATCCTTATGATGGTGTTATGTTGGTATTTATTAATTTTGTTAAAAATAATATAACCTACGAGAATCAATTGTATGCACACACTATGAACTGTAACAGATTTCCTGAATGTAGAGTGTCTACCAGAGCACCTCTTCTGTTGTTCTTATTTGATAGATGCATTCACATCACTGCAGACAGTAACAACAGAGGGCAAGAGACACTAATCTGCACTGAAAATGGTATTACACCATCAGGAATTCTCCCTGCCTAATCCCTTCTCTCACTGGAATACAAAACACTCCCAGGAAACCACAAAAAGTTTGCTCCTTAGGGTGTAACCAAAAGCCAGAGCTGGCAAACAGGGTGTTGTGTACATAAAAGGACTTATTCATGGACCAACAATGTCTCTGGGTACCAGCAATCCTTGCTGTAGGCAGCATGAGATTCGGATATGCCCTCTTGAATCTCTGGAAGTCTTCATGTGGATGCTGAGATTGTATTAAAACTGAAAGCCACTATCCCCCCCCGCCCCCAGAGTAAAAGCCACAGCTGCAGTCAGCACCACATTTTCAGTCATTTCAAAATAGGATTCTCTTTAAAAAACACTGCTCCTCCTCTGCTCTGAGATCCATCCCGCAGGGTTTACGTCCATTTGCAACATCTTCATCACCCACTTGTCTTTCCTGGCTCCATCAATGAATTCATCAAGAGACAACTGCCCTGTGTCCAGGATGGGGAGGACAAAGGGTAGGGACACAAAACATGACATAAGACACGGGAAGCAAAAACAACATGGAAATGTGTTAATGAGACAAAAGATACACTACCCATTCTCCCCATGCAGTTCAGGGCAGCTAGATAAAAGACAAACCACCACCCTGGAAACCCCATTCACACCTACACTGTCTCTCTGGCTAACTTGGAACACTGCATTGGGTTACACATGCTCCTCTGGGAGGACTGCAAGTCTGATCCTGCAAACTGCCTGGTTTGAATAGACCCACTGTCTCTATTCAGGCTCCCTGTCCCTTGCCTGGGATCCTGTTCCAGCTACTCGGGGTTTGAGAATGACACAGGTATGACATCAAAATCCACATGGAATAATGATTCCTCTGTATTTTATATTAATAAATAAAAATTATCTATTGCTGCACAGAATTGCTCTAGATTCCAACCCCTGCACAACAGCCAGAGCCTAACCTGACATGTCTAATATGAGTAATGTGACTGTCCTAACTGATTTTTTTGATAAAAATAATTAAAACTAGTCTGACCAGCACAGATATATTTTCATTATGCATGAGTGCAATCTAAGCTATCAGTTCCTTACCATCTCCATTCTCATCCACTAACTGAAATATCCTGTCCACAACCTCTTCTGGCGTGAGCAATGGAGTCCTCTCCTCCACTTCAGACCGACACACTTTCTTCAGCTTGTAGATAGACTGTAAAGTTCACAGGTTAGAAGGACTGGCACATGAAAGGCAGGGCTGTACTTTCCTCAGCTGTGCAGAGTTTGCACTCAGTTTGCAGGCTGCAGTTCTAATGCTTTTTTTCAGAAACACATACTACAAAGCAGCCCTAGATCATTAGCAAAACCTCCCACCATATTGTATGTACTGTGGATTACATTACTTGCACTTTAAAACTGCTACCCATCCATTTGACTTTTGTACTACTCAAAGCTCAGGTTCCTTTGCAAGCAGCAAGGCAAGAGTTTCACAGGGAAAAAAAAAAATCATACTGAGAAGCCAAATGATTTTTTCCAGGGCCTATGCAGATCTGAAACCAGGCACATCTGAATTTAACCATCTCTCCTATTAAACTTGTGCCCAAGTTGCAAAAATCAAACCCATATTAGTATATATTTTGACTGGCAGTTTCTGTTCTACTTTGTCAGTGGAACATGGCAGATTTTGCCTGTTCCTCACTCTGTATTTGTTCCTCTCCTTGCAAAGCAACCACCTGTTCACTTAATTTTGCTCATCAGGCTGCAGGATTTTGTCTGAAGACTTCCCAGACAGGGGATTAGCAAGGGCACAACACAGCTCTGGCCCATTTCTCCCTGACCTTAAAACTATAATTGAACCTGCCCTTGACTAGCTCCCCAAACTTTTTCTCCTGTTGATGTAGTTGGACAAAACTGATGCCATTTCCCTACTCCCCGACTTTTCAACCAAAAGGACTGGTTTTGCACAGAGACATTCAACTGCTCTGAGGAGTTTCCTTGATATTGCAATTCACCTAAGAGCCTGAAATGGCCGATACCACCAACTAAGCCTCCCAAATACAGTTGTGAAAGGGTGACTAACAGCACCTGTGTTGCAGGGCAGAATCTCTAAGAGTCCCTGAGAAATTTGCTTAAAGTTACACAGCACCTGGGCATCTCATATCTGTCTCTGCTAGACCACTAGGCCACGTGTCTTCTCATACTTTCACCATCTGAAAACAACTGCAGAACATAAAAACCCAGAAACACCAGGTTTCCACCAAACCACTCCACAAATGACCCCTTTTGCCTAGGCCAGGCATCTTCGCTTCATCACTAGCCACAGCAGCTTTGAAACAGTGGGTTATCTCTACATACACTATATGCATCATTATGTTGCCAAAGAATGGCGATTACTTAGGTATAATAATTAAGCAATACCCACTTACCTCAACGATTTCTAGCAGCTCAGGTTTATCTATGCAGCCATTTCCATCCTTGTCATATACTTTGAACGTCCACCTCAGTTTATGTTCCAGTTTTCCTCGTAAAACAAGATTTAAAGCAGCCACGTATTCCAGAAAATCAATGGTGTTATCCTGCAGGAAAAGGCAACACAGGCCGAAGGCCATTTAAGAGATTGGTCAAGTGTTCGACCTCCTAAAAGCCTCTTTTAAAAGGCTCTGGAAAGGACCCCGGCTCCTTCGGCAGCCTCCAGCAGATGGCCCTCCTACCAAGACCTAGCGCTCAACATGTCCCCATCCAGGGACAAGTCACCACCTAGGGAGAAGTGCCCTTTGGCAACCCTGACGTGTGCGTGGCCTCCGCAGGCTGCTCGAGGGAGCAAAACCTGCTATTGCTGGACTTGGAAAACAAATAATTCAGGATGTGTTTGCATTGATGCCCTTACCTTAGCACTAATAATCCTTTGGATCATTAGACCCTGAAAACTGTTAGGCTCAATCTAATTGATTATATAGCAAAGGCCCATTTAGCAAACACACAAACCTCAGCCTAATTTGATGCACAATTTTAGCATAGGTGTAAGTACTATATTCCTACCAAGTAAAAGGGGGTATCATTCTTTAGGGCAATTCCTCTAAGCTAAGAACGGGACTCCCCTCTCTTAATGCCCACTGCTTATTGCCATCAGCAAAGCTACAGAAATGCACTGGTGAACACGTTTTGCCTGGCTCTGGCAGGCCACAAAGCGGGGCATTTCTGCAGGAATCCCCTTCTCCATGGATTGCATTATGCAGTTTAGATCTATGCGTTTTGCTTAGATTTTCCATTGCTTATAATCTTTTCTCACAAACTGGCTTTTACTACTACAGTGCAGTCTTGCCACTGGTTTCAAAGGAAGCTTAATAGAAATTGTTTTATCTAATCCAAGCAATAGCTAATACTTGTGTCCCCTTTTCCGGTGTGGCTAAACAAACAGCTGCAGACTTCAAATATGATCAAGAGCTTCAGAAAAATCTAGTAGCTGGGCAAACATCACTAACCCATTTCAAGGGGGGAAGACAACCACCTTATGTTTACCTGAGTAGCTACAATATTACGGGCTAGTTTATACTACTATTTGCACCAAGGCATGAGTAAGTATAACCTGCTACGAAACCAAGCAGCTCACTTCTCCCAGGGGTCTGAATGCAAATACAGCTCAGAATCAACACCAAAATTTCAGAATTGTTCAGCATTCCTTTTGAGCGGCAGCTAATACTACTAAAGTAGCTAAACAAACAAACAAAAAAAATCAGTATTTTGTTACTTGCTACCTGTTCATAAAGTACATATACACTTCCTCCAAGTAGGGCTGTCCTCCAGCATAATTCCTCCTACATAACAGCTACATATTTTTCAGTTAGTAGCCTTTGCTGTTTGAGGACCTTTCAGCAGCACTCTCTCAAAGCACGGCTGCCTAGGTTTAAACCTTTTAATCCATCCTTAGGCACTTGAAGAAGGACATTGTGTCCTTAATTCGCATATAGATTTATGAGGAGATAAATCCACACCAAACTGTGAAGACGAGTACAGTGTGTTTCTTATGTAAGGAAGGAGACTGCAACACAGGGTAGGATCCCACCAGCCTCACTGCCAAAGCCCTCTGTACCCAGGTGCCTTTTTCAATCTAGAAAAGAGCACATTTCAGCTAGCCCTTGCATTACAGGGAGCGATGGAATTGCACAGCAGCCCTGGTAGACCCCTTGCCTTTGTCTCATTAAACCTAATAATGAGAGTGAACTGTCCCAAGCCATCTCCTAATTGCTGAAGGCAGAGAGCACTGGTTATCAGCCAGATCGCTGCAATAGCTCCTTGCCACTTACCCCATTCTTATCAAAAGCTCTGAACATGTTTTCAATGTACTCTGCAGCTTCGCGATTATCCTGGACTCCGAAGAACCGCTTGAATTCATGCATGAAGAGGGTCCCACTGGGACATTCCACCACAAATTTCTTGTACCACTCCTGCAATTCAGCAACATCAATTTCTCCTTGTTCTCCTTCAGCGTTGGTGAACTGCTGCCCCATTTTGCTCCGTAAATCAGAAAAAGAAAGAAAAAGGAACAAAACAGAAAAATTCAAGTCCTTTGCAGGTACTGCCCTTTTATCTCCTGTAGTTGCTTTCTCTTTGCTCTTTTTCTTCCTGCAGTTTCTTGCCTTTGGTTCTCCGGTGTTGATGTTGCGTCCTGCTATTTTGCCTTGTCTTTCACTTTGTTCTTCCTCCTCCTTTCCTGCAGGCTCTCCTCACCTCTACACTTTGTAAGCTCACTAGGTGATCCTGGAGTGCTTCCCTTCGTTAAGGCAGTGCAACAAAACATGTGGTATCAGACCTGCACAAAAATAACTAAGATCATTAGGAGATTCTGACCTATTAGTCACAGAGACCTTCAGATGTTCTCAGCTGTGCCCTATTTAGAAGTAGCCTCCCTGGAGGCTCAGGGGGCTGCTGCAGGGCTACACCTGCATGTCAAAGGATTTGGGAGCTGAGATTCCTTTTATATTTGACCTATAATCTTCACTTGATCCTGTGCCTTTTCTAGAAAACAACGTGATCTTAAATGAATTATTGGAGTGTGGTTTTCAAGTCTCAGTATATACTAGCAGCTTGGGGAGGTACTGCAATTTTTTTTTTTTCAGTGAAAGAAGATATATTAACAAACAACTTCTAAGGAGAGAGAGTTTTGATAAACACATATAGGACCCATTCTACTCACTTGAAAAAATTAGATTACTAATACATCAAGCTTAATGAAAGTATGTTATATGCCCTACCTGTGTAAGTTGATTCAGGGAAAAAAAAACTCCAAATGCACATAGTTAAATACATATATCTCCTAGCTTCATAGGAATTTTTTGGAATCTCAACTGAATCTTTTTAGGAATCTTATTTCTCTATAATTTTAAGTATTAATTTTTTTTTATCCCTCTCCCTATTTACCTCCTTACAATGATTACTACATTCATACTGTTAAAAAAAAAACTGAGAAAAAAAATAAAAAACCTTAGCAATGAACATTGCTTAATATTTTTATTATAGACATTGGCTATAGCTTTATAGGCAGGCTGTTCTCCCAGGGCTGCTCACAACACCACTGTGCCTACCTCCCCCCCCCCCAAAAAAAAAAAAAAAAAAAAAAAAAAAAAAAAAAAAAAAAAAAAAAAAAGTCACCCCTTTGTTCCTAAAGACCCCCCACCTGCTTCTTTTGACTCCCTTGATAAAAACTGCCAACCTTTATACATATTGTGCCAGGTGTTCTGAATCCGACCATCTTTCTGTGTCAGCTGGAAAGAAATGACCTGTAGCTATAAATGTGCTTGAGTTAGGCTGGCTTGCAGATAGGATTCTTCTTTTAAGAAGATTGGAGTAGTATTAATAGGAAACAATAGGCTCCCTATTATAATAATACTAAGGGCTGTTGAAGGCTTAAATTGCTCATTTTAGAAACAGATTGGTTTTGGAAAGAAGACTTTCTAATATGGAAAAACACAGGTCAAAAGTCAGTCTAGCACTTTCTGCTGCAAAAGTAGCTGTTTTTCTGCAGTAAAAACAGGATTTATTCTGAGTCCCTTAATGCACGTGAGTAGCCCTTCACAGGTAATACATGTGTGCAGATTTGCAGAAGTGGTGCCTGACTTTTCACTTCTCTCACTCCTTGTGTGTGAGGATGCCCAAGCAATATGGGGGCTCAGGCTAGAGCCTCTGGAAAGGAAGGGAAATAAGTAGGACAGCAGGGGTGCAAAAAGAGAGGGAGGGAATTAATGGAGCTACAAGAAAGATTAAAGATGCTTTCTTTCTCTGGAAAGGTGCAGTTTTGAGCCTGCTGCTGCAGAGGAATGCTGGTCATCTCCTCTTGTACCTAAAAGAATGTAACAAGCTTAATAATCTTAAGCCTCCCTCTTCCAAATGCTTCAGGCATAAACTTCAAACCCTGAATCTTAGTTAATTTGTGTCTCTAGCAGCATAGCCTGAGGGCTGATCAAGGAAAAGCGTGCTGGTCTATCCCCCAGCACACGCTTCCTAGCGAGAGGAGACTGGACATCACAGTCCCTGCGATACCTCTAAACTCCCCGTGCTGCATTCTCCCTTTCCGCGTTGTCGCTCCGCGTGTTCCATCTATGCAGGGTCTCTGTGCTCACTGGGGCTATCGTGTGAAGTAACTGCTTCCTCTCTCCTACCCATGTGTTCCTTGATTCTTCTTGGTCTGAGAGGACTTGGGTTCTGCATTTTGGTTGCAAATGTAGTTTTAGGGAAGCTAGAGGCACCTTTTTTTTGTGGTGACACAGGTGTGTGGGGGATCATAAGATCGTTTTACAGCAACGCAGCTGGGGGATTTTGCTCGGCACCATCTCACTCCGGTGCGGAGCTGCCTGCTGGAATGCAAGCGCGCGGAGCACAAGACTCCACACGCCCGGGCCGCGGCTGCCTCGTTGCATAAGGCTGTTTTGCCTTATGGGAACTTAGCGATCTGTTCCCAGGAGAGAAAATGGTTCCTCTTTGTTTTGATCACTCGGATCTTTTCCAGCTATGAACAAAGGCCTGACAGATCTCCTGGCTTGAAGGGTCTGAGCTCTGCCACCGTCAGTATCGTGACGTACAAGGCCTTTAATAAACGCGGTGTTGTTGTCTTGGCACCAAAGCAATTGAAACCCACAGCTCCTGCTATGGAAATGCCTCTGTAGCCGAATATCCTTGCGTCCGGACCGCGCTCGCCTGGCTGCGCTGGTGGAGCCCGTTTGCAGGGGTTACTGCTGCTTTATGGAGCACGGTTTGTGCTAAAGGCTTTTTCTGTATGACTTGAAAAAAATGCAGGTAGAAGTAATAGAAATGACTAAAATAAAAATGAAAAGAATATTTTCTAGGAAACACTGTAATAAAGGTCTTGGTGCTCACTGGCCCCTCAAAGTTTAGGATCAGTGCTGTATAAATGACGGAGTAGAGAAATACCATGCCAGAATGAAAATGTAAGGTGATAGGGTTGTACATCTGATTACACGTCGAGCCTGATGAGCTCTCCCGGTTGTCCCCAGCCCAGCTCGGAGCAGCAGTTTCCCAGCCGCGAGCGCAGAAAGCGAGGCAGCTCGTTTCCCGCCGGCTGCCAGGCGTGCTGCCACACGCTCGGCGAGCAGAAATGCACGGAGCAGAGCTGCAGAGGGACGGGCAGACTCATTCGTTTGGCATCTGTGCCAGAGCGCCGGCTGCCTCCGCACACAGTGATGAAGATGAGGAGCCGTGGCGGCTGGGCTGGAGCCCCGGCGCACGCCCGCAGCGGGGGAAGGTCCCTTTGCAGCGCGTGCTCGAGTGACTGCCCGGGGTCCCCTGCACCTTGCTCTGCATAGGGGCCCTTGTCCGCACCAGGTGGCCGGGCTGCTCCGGAGCCTCCCCTGAGCAGGCCCAGGAGCAGCTCCGCGGGGGCCGGGTGTGCGGCCGAGGGGCACAGGTGGTTTTCCCACAGCATCCGCTTTCTGTCAAGCTCACGGACCCCCGCTGCAAGTGAGGGCAGGGCCAAAACTCCCGTACGTTTTCCTGGCGCCAGGCAGGACGGACGTGTGGATGCGAGGAATGCGAGGAGGATGTGCGGCAGCTTTAGTGCTGACCAGTTTTGTACCAGCCCAAAGAGGGGAAGGAGCAGCGCCCCTTCTCCTGAGCATCGGTACGGGATTTATTACATGAGCCGCTCTCCCTGATTGTGTATGCAAAATGTCCCACTGCCCTTCTACCTCATCCCAGCAAATGCTGCCATGGGCTTCACTTCCAGGGAGAGCTAATCGTGCGTTGACAAAGTATCACTACCTGGCACCTCCCAGCAGAGGGGGAATGAAACCTGAAATACTCATCTTGTGCTTTGGTATCTCACGAGAGAAATGTCCCAAGAAAAAGACAAAATTACCCATTTTCAGTGAGAAATTTTGAAAAATTTCAAGACTTTATGTAAGCTTGGGTGAGGGTCAAGCTTTGGGCGTGAGTCAGGCACTCCAAGGGCAGGAAGCAGCAGGATGAGCCTTTAGGAGGGGAAGGAGAAGGGAATTTCCTGCTTTTTTCATGTTAATTAAAACTGAAGTGCAAAGTGATCCCTTGAAACCAGGATTCGCCACTGAGTCACCGTTGGCCTCCTAGGAGGGAAGGAAACTAAGCGAGGGCCTCGCAAGGCCGTGGGCGCGGGGCTCCGGGCGCTGCCAGCGCAGGAAAGGCAGCAGAGCTCCCGTAGGTCTGAGAGCACGGATGGAGCTGCAGCCCGAGGAGCGTCGCTTTTATTCTGTATGGCGTTCTGGAAAACAAACGCACTTGTGGGTTTACCTTAATAAACTTTTTT
>VZSV01000341.1:3494-17711 GCA_013398735.1 Nothocercus julius
TTCCTAGCTGGGTGGTTATCCCAGCAGACATCAGGGTGGTTGAAGTTCCCCATAAAGAGGAGGGCCTGGAATTGTGAGGCTGAGCCTTTGATTGTGAGGCTATCCTTTGCCAGAATAACAAAAGTGTAAACTAAATTCTTCTGATGAATTCTGGCCTGTTCCATGAAGTCATTCATTGTCATGGCTTGTGTTTGCCACATACTTGCATTTTTTTTCCCAGAATATTGAACAGAACTCATACCATAAGTGCTGGCTGTAAATGGTAACTGTAGGAAACAAATAAACAGATGGCAATTATGCAAAAAAAATAAACCTGTGTTGGTGGAATAAGTTACCATCCTCAGCTTGCCACCAACTGCTTATCATGCCCTTATTTCAAAGGTTACCCTCCAATCCTGCAGCAGAGCTGCTGAAAAGCATACTACGTTAATAATAGTAAGACAAGTAAGAGTAATTGGACAAATTAGCAGAGAACTAATTAGCCTAATACCATTTTGATTGAGACAGATCAGACAGCTTGTCTGGGGCAGGTGTCATTTGGGGGTGCATGAGCATAACCTCCAAAAGCCAGGCAAGAACAAGTCTTCTGCTGCTTGAAGAGACCTGAGGATCCTGGAACAGGACACTCATCTGCAGCCTCATACAAATTTTTCTGGACTGTGGGCTCTTAACGCATGAAGATGAAATTCACGTGGACAGAAACAAAGACCAACAGGGTAGAAATTGTCTGAGAAAAGCAGTCCTGATAGTGAATGTTAATATACCTCGTGCTGTTTTTAAAGCCATGCTCCTGCTGGTAGATTTTACTGGATAGGTATATTTGAGAATCCCTGCTATGTTTGGAGCTCTTTTGTTACAGAGACTATAAACAGATAATATTCTCTGTTTCCTCAGTCCTTCATTCCTGGTCACTTGTTTTACAGCTGTCTGTTGCACAATCCAATTTTAAATCCCTGGCACGAATGGCTTTGATAAAATTCCAAGTGCTACTCTCTTTCTTAACTGACTGGTAGCTCTCTAAATTCATATGAATTGGAAGTCAGTTTTAAATCAGTCACATATGGATGGATGGCTTTGCCCTCTTGCTTTTCTTTCCCCTAAAAATACTGCCTTTCTTATATCATTCTTTCTTCTTAGGCATTATACTCCACACTCAGCCAGGATTCCTTGCAGGTCTCCTTTGTTTGCCCTGCTCTGTGGCACAGAGGAATCAGAGAGTCTATTTTTCAGATGTGGAAGCTGTACACCATTTTTTTTTTTTCTGCTCACAGAGTGGGAAAAGAGAGCAGGTGCAATTAAAATTGCCTTAGAAAGGAAGGTCAGGCTGAAAATCAGAGATTAAACACAGTGCAATCTAATTAAAGGGCCTCTCTATGCAGGGAAGGTGTATCATTTTAATGATACTGCTATAGGTAAAGCAGCTTGGCTCCTTCCCCCCCAAATGTGTGGATGTGTTCATGCCAGCTGTGCCACTTACATTGTTATTCCTGTATAGGAAGGGGAATAATTATGCCAATGTAAATTACCTTGAAAATCCATCTGCTGACTTTACCAGTATACCTATTTAAACAAAAAGTCATACTCCTATCCAAGGTCATTGTGCCAATAAAATATAAAGTCTAGAACAAACTTAGAAAATGCAGTTTCAATACACAAGCTTTTGTCTGACATGTACCTGCATCTTTGATCCTGAAAGGCAGCATTAACCCCTGTTCCTCCCACTTTGGGACTGAGGTTTCCTTCATGCTTCATTTCACTTTTTGACTGAGATGGCTTCTCCATAAATGAACAGATTAAACACAGATCCCACATCTATATTGTAAGCTGTTGGTTTTTGTTTTGTTTTGTGGTTGTTTTTTTTGTTTGTTTCTTAGGATGAGAACTGATATATGTTAAGGATGAGGAATAATAGTGTGACTTAATAAAGGCCTTTGAATGAGCCTCTTGCTCAATCTACAATACCCAATTAGGATGACCACAGCAGGAAAACACCAATCCTTCCCAGATTCAGGGAGTGTTGCTAAGGCTCAAGGGAGAGGATTTTTTCTGCACACCCACACCCGATTTTTTTTTTTTTTTTTTTTTTCACAGTCTTGGAAGCTGGATAACTGCCCACTCTGCCCACAGACACTACAGACACCTGACCAACTCCTTGGTTCTCAGGCAAATCCAGCCCCCAGGTAAGCCCTACCCCAGATGTAGGAGACACCTATATATTTTGACAATACTTCTTAGATGTCTGTATTTTAGGTTAACAAGCTTTGAGGGGAACTACAGGACTTTGAATTACTTCCCAAACCTTTGCTCAGAGGAGTCATGCTTCCTTTCCTGGCTTCCTCACCACTGCCATTTTTTTCTCACTGTAAAACTGGGCAAGATCAGATGAGAATTTTAATGAGGTCAGGGCCCATATCTGTCTGTGCAGGACGGCTTGTAGAGTTTGGTGCTCTACTGGCAGCTAGATTTGCTTGAAGCTTCCTCTCTTCAGCCCCACATCTGCAGGGTTTCAATGTGCAGTAACTTCAAAATATCCCAGATGATTTGAGGACACTTCTATTCAGCATTTAGTTACGGCCCAAATGCTAGTAAGAGAAGGTTTTTAGCCAGCTCCTGGAGTACAGACATCATCAGTTTTATGTCCCAGAAACACTTCAGGAGCATATTTTCAGCCTGTCTGAGCTTCTGTACCATCCCTGAAAGGCATTCTGTTATGATGTAGATAGCAAGAAAGAAAGCACACACTGCTGACACGCAAGGGCCCAGAGCAGTTATTAAAAGAAGTAAAACCCCCTCAATCTCCCTCCGTTATTCCTTCCTCTCTCCTTTGCATAAGGATGCAAACACAGGACAGATTACTACGAAAAGGCATATTGTTGGATTGTCAAGGCTGAGGCATGACAGACTAAGACTACATTTACAACAGCACATTAAATAGTTTTAGGGTTGATTCTCTGGCCTGAGGATAGCCAGCACAATCTGACCTTGTCTGTATTCTTAAATTTCAAAATAAGGTGTTATATCCAGACTGCCTGCTAGGAATAGGGCTTGGTCCATGTTAACCCTCAGATCCTAACTGGGAATTGTTTGGAAAATTATGAGCTGGCCACTGCTGAAAGCAAAGCAAATGTTACACTAATAACTTATCAGTAGAGATGACTATGCTAACACAGTTGTAGCAGAGATGGTTAAATTTCAATGTTTGTGCTTGGACCCAGGCACTGCTTAAATATACTAAGACTGTTTAAACTTGAGTGGCCATTATACTAAGGCATCTGCATCATTCTGCTCTCTAAGTCAGATTTCCCAGATGTACTTGGTCTCCCACCTCATTCTACAGTGATGCTGGGATGGGGGAGGCTGTGAGACCCCATGGGAAATACCACCCAACACGACAATTGCAATGCCTAGCGGTGCAAAGGTGCTTGAGGTACCTGAAATACACCGTGCGGCTAAAAGCGAGTTCATTAATAGCTGCCATACATTCTTTTAATCACTAAAACCAATGCTATCTCATGAAGAAATCCAGTTTTCAAAAAAAAAAAAAAAAAAAAAACACATAATTTGTCATTAGAAGTATTTTGACAGATGATTTCCTTTTGTTTCAATGTGTCGTAGTAACTTGACTGCCACAGGCACAATAACATTGCCTAAACCCATTCTCCCTGTGGCATCCATTCGGCTTGCAGGCAGAACATTTTCTTTTCACTCTTTCAGGTTTTCTGCCACATTTCCCTCAAGCCCAACTTTCCTAATTATTCTAATCACTTTTTTTTTTTTTTTTTTAATCCTCACAGGCCACTATGCAGGAATTTTTGTTAGTTTATCTGGTACAAGAAAGAATGATTACACCTGGGATACATCTTTTTACCAGACAAGTTTTGAATGAAAAACCTATGAAAATAGGCTGCGGTGTTTTGTTTTGTTTTGTTTTGTTTCCATAATATGCACACCAGCTTTACATTGCTCTCATTTCAGTAAAGCAGCTACACCCAGGTTTCAGTAAAGCAGCTACACCCATGTCTGCAGCAGACTTTAAGATGCAACCAGATCCTGCAGTATTGCTGAATAAAGATTTACTCTAGTGGTACAGAATAGATAGTTTTAGTGAGTCACAGAGGAAAATCTCCCATTTAAAAAAAAAAAAAAAAAAAAAAAAAAAAAAAAAAAAAAAAGGTCATGAATAGTAAAATGTCTTGAATAGAAAGAAAAGAAGAATAAAACACTTAGAGGAAAGGTTCCATCCCGAATGAATCTGGCAACAGCTTGGACAGATTTCTTAAAAAGACAGATGGAAGATGGAATATAAGTCATAACAAAGACCAGTGGTTTACAGAACTATAACAAGACTATAGCAAACACTGTAGGATGCATAGCGATTTATTTCTGAAATATTTATCTTTTGCCCGGAGCAAGGATACTTAGTGCTATGCCTTATACTGATTGCTTCCTGAAATCTGTTTGGAGAGAAAACAGATTAGCAATATGTCACAGATAGGTTTCTATTTAACTTAGTATCAAGGAATGATTTAAATGTCATAAACTAAATTCTGAAATTGTTTGGCCTAAAATACATAGCACTGGACTGGCTCTTTTGAAAGTCAAAGGCAAAAGAGGACCTGAGCACCACTGCTCAGCTTTGCTCTGCCTGCCTGCACATCAACCCACATGTAAATTTTAAAAGCTTAAGTTGATTAGTGAGAATTGTTGAGGAGCTTTGGTGGGATATCCTGTAGGTGGGATAGAGAGAATCATGAGGGGTAGGTGAGTGAGCAGGTACTTTCCTGTGGGAAGTAAAATGTCAAAATTAGATTATCTCTCTCTTTTGGTGTTACAGAGATGCTTTACATTTAAATCTTAGGCAGTATCTGGTCCTAATAATGTGTAGAAATAAAATGTCTTTACAAATTGTTCTCTAGATCAAATGTATACAGTAAGTTAGAAAATAATCTTGAAATGACTTGTCCTTCATCAGTGACAGAAATGAGTAAAATTTGGATCTAAATCCAGATCAATCACATAGTCGCGAGAAGAAGCAGTGTTTATCTGGGGAGCCTTTATCTGATAAACACACACTTGCCTCTAGCTTCATTCTGTTCTTCCTGCTTTCTGAGAGTAGAAGCAAACCTGCTGACTTGTGCTATTGGATTTTGTGATGTGGGCACCTTTTCCCAATAAACTTCACTGTGACTACCAGCTTCTTTTGCACAGGCTACTAAGCATCAATCATATGGAAATGACTTGCAGTCTTTACTGATTAGGTCATATTTGAGCCAGTGACCTAAAGCTGAAGAGTAATGACAGCTTAAAATTGCTTTTTACCATACAGCAAACAGCAGTATGCCAAAAGCATAGTTGAAAGATGCAATTTAGTATACTTTAGTCTTATAACAAGCAGTTATATGTTGCAGCCCTAATTCCAGTCAAAGTAAAACCTTTGACAGCTCACTACTTACAAAACACTAACTAACAAAATACACTTATGAGGAACTGGGAAGGCAGACATTTGCATGCAAAGATCAACAGTGATTTTGGTTTTCTTTTTTCAGCAGCTGCAGAGTTCAGTCAGCATACCAAATGCTTCATCTTCGAAAAGTTTGTTGATGTTAAGATCCAGAGACGGAAGGAAAAATCTCTAAAAAAAAAAAAATACAGGAAATGTTGTTGCAGTTGCAGCCTTCTTAGTATAATCAAGTCTGCTTTGTGAGTTTTGAAGTATTCCCAAATCAGGATTTTATGGTTTTTATTTTTCTTTGGCTTATTCTTTCACGGACTGAAATATTTGATTAATGGCAGAAAATGCTATTAATCAAATGATCTGCAATTATTGTTAATAGTGATTTTCTATGTGGAATCCTTTATAAATTGAAGTGGAAGGTGGTTTGATTGCATTAAGAAATTTCTTAGGGAATTATTAAACTACTTTTTGTAGTTCAAAAGGATAATTCCTGGGCCTCACATATGATATTCTCCAGGCCAAGAGTCAATAGATCTGGAAAGAAAGAACTACTTTTCTGCCCTTATATATACATATATATATCTTTTCAAATCTTATTTGCATTCAGCATAGAATGATAGAATATGGATTCAGGATAGAATATGAATTTTCCCTTATATTCACCTCCAGGGATATTGAGGGAAAGTAAATCTGGTTCCATTTTATGCAGACGTGAATATAAAGCACAACTGTACTTGACACCTGATTGTTCTCCTACTGAAAATATTCTCATGATGTTTGTTCAAGAGACTTCCATGCCAGCTGCAGTTTTCACATTATTTCCAGTAAAGAATTAAAAAAAAAATAATAATCACAGAACAGCAGAAACCAAGTTTGAGCCCCCTGCAGCAGTACATTCTGTGAATACAAAACAAAACCCTATTGCTGTCTCTTTTACATTTTAACATTAGTAATTCCACTTGCTCTAACAAACCAGATAGGAGAATAACAAATATGTCCCTATTAAGTTTTCCTCTACTATATGCAGGCCTTCAGTCCCTTTGACTCTGCCACTAGGCTCAGGAACCAGGGGGGCCTGAAAGCATGAGAAAGTATCAAATACCTCACTGTTTTCCTGATCTTTTGTCCCATTCAGCAGTGTGCTCACTTACTCCTCAGACTTCCTTCTGCTGCCAGTGTATTTATAGAAGCCCTTCTTCTTGCTCTTCACGCCCCTTGTTAGTTTTAACTCCAGCTGAGTTTTGTCTTTTCTAACTCCCTAGTTGCAATGCTCAGTCAATGTCTGCAAATTCCTCCTGCGTAACTCTTCCTGCTTCTACCTTCTGTGCACTCGCTTCCTTTTGCATTTGTGCTCAGTTAGGAGTTCCTTCTTCACCATGCTAACCTCCCACCACACCTGCTGGGCTTCCTGCACATCACAGCTGACCCTTCCTGAGATCAGAGGGGATTGTCCTTTAGATTTTAAACTCTACAATCTCATGGTCACCATATCCAAGAACATCCTTTACCTTCACATCCCCAACCAGCTCTTCTTTATTTTTGATAAGTAAGTGTACACATTGGTGGAGTTGATGTTTTGTGGTCTCCACCGTCTGTCTCCAGAGTCAGTAGCTGTATGCCAGGACAGACCTGTATGGAGGGCAGAGACTGAGTCCTGAATGTGCAGAATACACAGGGTGCAGGCAGCATCAGGTCATCCCAGCTCATGGGTGCAATCCTTCTGATCTGAACCATTTATAAAACCTGGATGTTTCCTTGTACTGATTGTTCACCCTGGGAATGAGGCCTACTCTGTGCAAATGAGGTGCTTTGGAAAGCCTCAGCTATCCTGCTCAGTTTGTGATAAAAAATGTTTGCCAGGTCTCTGCACAAGTTGCAGAAGACTCAACAAAGGACAGAGCAAAGGACAGAAAGTCACCCTTATTTTGTCCTGTAAACAGGAATACCAACCTCCTTGTAACAGAAGACGGTATATTCCAGAAAAAAAGATTTTTCACATTCAGCCCATCACTATGTATGTCCATACCTTTTCCCCTGTGATCACAAGCTCCTGGCAGAATAGGAATGAATAACCTTTCTTAGTACAGTAGTTGTAAACACTCTGAGGTGGACATGATGTAGGATGGGATATCTTGTGGTCTGTTCTCACTATTTCCTTAAAAAAAAAAAAAAAAAAAAATCAGGTTGGATCAGCTTTACCAGGAAGGTTTCAGTGTGATTCACCTTGGTTTTCCACACTTGAGCATTCCAGGCACCTGGGGAAGAAAACTTCAGCAGATGCATGGAAATATCTTTGACTTGACAGTTTTTTGCATCGCAGTGCCTCTATTGTAATGTACTCCTAAACCCATAGAGATTCAATAAAGTAGAGTCTTTCCTCTATCAACCTTAGTATTTACCTAGCATGTTCTGAAACCAACCAGCAAGAACTGGTCGCATGCAAAATAGATCTGTGTCTTCAAGGTCTCCATTTGGGTTTCTCACAGCAACTCCTCCAGTCTGCAACATTACTGCTATACTGAAATAAAGCATTGTATGTTCAGAACGAAACTATGAGGAAGAAGGAGCAGTAGCTGACACATCCGTGACCTCCCTTACTGCAATACTGAAAGGAATTACCACATCAAGTGTCTTCAGAAAGTCTGTCCTGGTAGCACAAACTACCAGTATTATCAGCTCTGGGCATGCAAATGTGAATATAACAGAAATATCTTTAATAGCAGCAATATCAGCCCTCTCCTGTGCTCTCTGTCCTACTTCCACCATGATCAGTGGAAAATCTTACTCTTTGCTCTGTATTTCTTTGAATAGTAGCTAATCAGAGAATATCCCTGAAACTGAGCATTCAGTTTGACAGTCTTACTTGTAAATATGTTTCTCAGATGCTGAAACCCCACTGAGACTTATATTTCAGTGTGAGTCATATTTCATCACAGTATGTTAATTTAGTTATTCATTTCCATTGAGGGATTGTCTTATAGAACACGTCAATGGAAGCTTTATTGTTTCCAAAAGAATATTATGTCATCTTAATGCAGTTTAGATCCAGTGCCTGCAGCTGCCTTCTGTTTAAGACTTGTTTCATTTAAGTTTATAACATTCTGAGAGACTTAATTCCCATTCATAGCTGCTTGGATCTAGGTCTTTAGTTTTATTATTGATGCGATGCAGCACAAGTTATCCCACTAAAAGCTGTTCTCAGCTGAATGGTTAAGCAAAACATCAATCCAGCCCCAGGGCTCAAAGCTAATCTTTCAGCTCATTACATTTTAAAGATTGCAAACAGTCAGAAGGCCTGGAATTTATGTAACTTGGGTTTTATACAGTAAAAGCATGTAAAAGTTATATAACTTAATGTTCATATCAGATGTTGAAAAATAATAGGTAAATCAGACACAGGAACATAACAAAAATGTCTCAGAGGAGTACTTATGGTTATCCTTTGACTAAACACACACACAGAACAATGTATTTTCACATATGACTAATTCTCTCACCATTTCAAAATGAAATGCATATTTTTCCACTATTTAACTTTTATAATAGTATTGTCATAAGTACTCCAATAATACTTTCAAATCTTTGCAAGTTTAAATTGAGTTTATGAACAAGGCAATTAATTTTTACTGTCCTCATTACAATGACATCAGAATTACTATTTACCTGGGCTGCTAATAGCTTGGCTGGCGAAAAGTGTTACACCACCAAAATTTTGTCATAGAGATAATCTAAGGAAGTGTGCCATCAGGTTTCTAACTAGAAAAGCAAAAGTTATGCCAAAAAAAGAAAAAAAAAAAGTCAAGAAATATGTTTCTGTTCCTTTGATTTTGTCTCTTAGGTCAAATTACAATGCATGTGCTTAAGAGAGAAATACAGTTGCTTTGTCAAAATAATTCAGAGGTTATGCATGTAATCAAGAATGGATATCTCTTTTTAAATGTATGGGATGGATGAAGAAATTCCTGTGTGGTCCTTAAGGCCACACAGCCAAATAAGAAGTTTCTAGTCATTCCTTCTGCCTTAGACTCTATAAATCCCAAGCTGACATCCTCCATTCTCAAAAATAGTATAAAATTTGAAAGCTTTTCTTTTTTAACTGTGATATATATAAATCATCTCCTGCCAGGCAGCAGTGCAACACTGTGGCCTCTTCCCCCCCAGAACAGCCCAGGCAGTGTCCAGACACTGCTGGTCAGGGAAACATGCAAGACCTGCTCTTTAACAGGAGCTGCAAGAGCTGGTATATGCCTCAGGTGCAGCTCAGCATGGTGATATCTCCAGCGCTGGGGATGCACTTGGCCTGAGATAGCTCATATGCCACCAAAGAGGCCGTCACACTCATACCTGGAGAGGTCCACAGCGCCTGAGCCTCACGCACAAAGGAGCAAGCTCTTTGAGGAAGAATCCAGGAGTCATCCTGGGCTGTGGGCTTTACCCTCGCAGGGAATTCAGCTCACAATATACAAGGTTTTCAACAAGTGGCAGGAGGGCCAGAAACAGAGGAGTCTGAGGGTCTGCACGGAGATCAGTGAACAAACATGCCATAGTTACTTCAATAAATGATAATTCTTCACTTTTTTTTTTTTTCATTTCTCAAGTGATGCCAATACAATCATTTATCTTACCGCAAGTTAAGCTCTTAACAAGCAGCTAAATTAATCCTACAGTCCTTCCAGGATCCCTTCCTAGTCAATGGAAAGTAAGAGACTTCTCCAGAGAACAACTAAAAGCAACTAAAATTGGAATCAATTCCGAGGATCCTGACATTATGTTAAAACATACTAGCCCTGAGCCTCTTCTTCTGGAATAGACTCAGCTACTTCAACAGAACCTCTCCTGACAATACCCAGTGATGGACCAGGATTCAGTAACAGATGTTGTGGCTGTCAGGGCTCCCAGTGTTTTTCTGGCTGTTTACCATTATGTTCACCCACTCACAAGCTGAACTCACCGGATTCCAAAAGTTTTCATTTAGAATATAATTCTCAGCAAAGCCTTTACTTCCCAGGTAACCAAGGCCAAAATGCATCTCGGTTTTAAAAAGCGTATCAACAGATCTGCCCACTAAAGTCAACCTCACAAAAAACAGTGTTCTCTGTCTCCTCCCACTTTCATTAAAATCAGTTTCAGAGGGATTAGGAGCAGATCTTTAATCATCTAGTTCTTTTTAGATACCTGGGGAGGAGAAGAGTTTTGGACTTATGACCTGACTGTATTCCCACTGAAGTTCATGAGGGTTTTGCCTTAATTTCCAGAGGAAGAGGATGAGGCCCCAAACTTTTGAGAACATAATGCTTAATGGATCGTGCAGACCTCCTCAGTTGAAAATACTTTTATGGTTCCAAGTTTCCATTTACCTTTCTTGGATAAACACGGACGTTTAGTTCTCTATTTCAAATTGTTTCCAACTAACATTTGCAACACAGTCATATTCCCTTTTTGTCTTTTTTTTTTTTTTTCTCCAAAAAAAGAAATACTTAGCATGTTCCATGATGTTAGGAAATGCCAAGAAATCATTCCAGCAAGTAAAATTTCATACATCTAGCTGGCTAGGAAGAATAAATAATGACCTTTTCCACATGCCAGCAAATATAAAAACCTTCATATTTCCACAGGCACAAACTTAATGACCATCTGAGATGTCTGATTCATTTATGATTTAAGCACTGTTTATAGGAGTTGACCAAAGAATTTACTTGATATCGCAAAGGAATGCAAAACACATAAGTAAATCATACAATGCAAATATCCACATCCAATCCACCAAAAATGAAATAAAGTATATTTACTCTAAGACAGGCTTTTGCATACACACTCACCTTTATGCAATTATGCAATCCTAGCCTACGTGATTTCACATAGTATTTGAAATTTTCCAATTAGAGTATTATAATATCACACTGGAAGCTTGAATCTGACGTATGCCTATTTTCTTGGTAGCCCTTCCTCTTCTCTACTCTCTCTCTTTTTGTAATCTATATGTTTACCGTACAAGTGCACAGATTGCTGTTCTCTCTGAACTCAAACAGACCAGCATTAAAGGATTCAAGAGGAATGTGGAGCTGCTGGAGAGAGTCCAGCGCTGGGCTGCGAGGATGATCAGGGGCCTGGAAAATCTGCCCCATGAGGAAAGGCTGAGAGAGCTGGGCCTGTTTAGCCTGGAGAAGAGAAGGCTGAGAGGAGACCTGAGCAGTGTCTATAAGGACCTCAAGGGAGGCAGTGAGGAGGATGGGGCCGGCCTCTTCTCAGTGGTGGCCGCTGATAGCACTAGAGGAAACGGCCACAAACGGAAGCACCAAAAGTTCCACAGGAACTTAAGGAAAAAGTCTTAACAGTGAGGGTGACAGAGCCCTGGAAGAGGCTGCCCAGAGAGGCTGTGGAGTCTCCTTCTCTGGAGATCTTCCAAACGCGCTTGGACGCAGTCCTGAGCCACATGCTGTAGGTGACCCTGTGTGTGCAGGGGGGTTGGACTAGATGATCTCCAGAGGTCCCTTCCAACCTTAAGCATTCTATGATTCCATGATTCTATGACTTAAAATGGATAGAATAAAGGTTAAGATTTGGGTTAGAGCATTTTATATTGCTAACAATGACAATGTTCGATCTCTACAACTATATACCTTTTTATTGCCTACATATAAAAGGTTTGATTGTCTTACAAATTGCAAGAGTACAACTCAACTCAAGCACATTTCTATGCTGTAAAATTTTAGACCTTTAAAAGCTTATATGGCAGCAGTGAGTGGAATGCTTCTGTTAAAATGTCAGCATGTTTTTAAATTTTAAATAAACACAAAGAGTAGATCTCTTCTCATGCAGAGCTTGATGTTTATATGAGGAGCACTAGTCACTTGTGCAAACATAAGCAACTAGAGCCAGTGGAGATGCTGCTGAACATCGGCTGCTTGGCCTGCAGATGCTGCTGTGCTGCAGGAGGGTATGACTGAAATGTTAGTAACTGGTCAGTAGCCACAGGTGTTCTACTGAGGACAAAAGCTTAGGTGAAATGAAGAGTTTCTGTTTGAAAATCGTGCTTTACCCTAAAACAATGGTGATAGCGCTTCCTGGTCTTACTTAGAACTGGCCTTGTTGCACTAACTGCTGTACAAACACGTACTGTTTGAAAACATCTCAAATATACACTGAATTAAATCAACAGTATAAACAGGTGATGGGAAGGATGAGCTATAGAGTGATACAATACATAGTGGTACACAACAGTTAAAATAAAAGCAGCACACTCACTTCAGTTAAGCAGAGTACTTTATGAAATGTTTGTCTTTTAATTATTCACTGGAGCAGTAACCCAGGACCAATACACAATTTCACCCTAAAACTGCCCTATACATGCCAGATATGCCAATATTGGTATGCAATGTGCCATGATGAAGATACTTTTGGCAGGTACTTCACCTGGGGGCTGAGAGTTAGGCAGGATGAATGAAGGCTATTGTGATCAAAGGAAGATTTTCATGTGTATTCTTATATTACATGTAATGCAATATGATAGATGGCATATAAAAATCAACATGAGCAATGTTTTTTTCCTTTACAGTCTCTCATACAAGCCATAAGTATATTATTTCCTCCAAGGTGACTTCTCAAAGGCATTAGGCAATCTGGATGCAATTCATTTGACTTATATTTTGCAGAGCTCTATTCTCCTATGTTACTGCTTTGCCATAAAGGGACTGCATAAAGAGCAGCTCAGAACACAGTCTGACTTCAGAAGGAAAGCTTTCAAAGCGGTAAGCTGGCTGCTTATTACAGCCTATTATGTGGAGCATAGTCAAAAGGTACAAAAAATCCAAGTGTCTAGCCTCAGCTAAGTGGAGAGTGGGACTTGTTTCGTGGCCGAATACTTAGGCTCCCTGGAACAATTTGTCTGATTCCTGGAAGAGCTGACTTGGAGGCTGAGATTTCCAAGGTTCCACTGGACACGGTGGAACTTGCTGTGGGAGCGGCCACAACCTGCTAGCCAAAAAAGTTAAAAACCTGAGGTCCTCTTACTTGCGGTAAGCTTTACACACTGTGGCAGGTTTCACATGACTCAAATGAGTCATGACTTAAGGCCAAAACAGTACTTGTAGTCAGTGGTACAAAGTATGTCATTGTGGTTATTTGGCTACATCTCTCATTCAGGCTGTAGCTGTAGGTAAAAGCACTTGATGATTAGCTTATAAAATGTGATCTCCTGAGATAAAAAAAAAAAAAAAAGGTTTTGAACTGATGCAATGTTCACAGGCATCAGTGCAGAGTGTACCATAAACTTCACGTGGGCTTTAGACCAGGCCCTGTAGGGACATACTTTGCTAAGTGGACAGAGAAAGTAGGCAGGCAGGAGGTGATTATCATCTTTACATAAGCCTCACGTCTGACTGCTGGGAGTAGGAGTTCCAGCTGGGAATGTTCAAGCCACTGTCTGTGCTGAAGTTATGTCATCAATAATGTAGCTCTTGGCTGGAGTAATTTCAAATAATAAAAGTTTCTGTAGTTTGTAAAACTGGGTTTTGGATACATAGGAGGCGATCTAATGTCTCAGAGTTGCTCTCCAAACATCATCTTTTACTCTAAAACAGTGTTAAGGGCCAAATTCTGTGTGTGGCTTCAACCCAGACTCTAAAATTGCAGCTGCAAGTTCTGTGCAGGGTGAGTAGCTGGCTGTCTAAATATACTGGTCATGAAGAGTGTACGGTTTAATTCACACACAGCTCAGCAAAGAATGTCAATGAACCAGCACAGAGAGCACAGAGAATGATGGT
>VZSV01000341.1:17771-44199 GCA_013398735.1 Nothocercus julius
GAAAAGCCTTTTGGGGTCTGTATTAGAAGGGCAGCTGGAACTAAAAATGAGGCAGGTGAGATAGATAAGAAGGACTGAGGTTCCAAAATGCTCTGTAAGTTATAACAAAGGAGGCAGCTGTGATTGATAAGTCCCAGAGCCATTTGTGAGAGAAAGGGAGAACCAACGAAAGTGCTGCAGTGTGCTCTTCCTGCCCTGTGGAAGCAGTACGATCCTAAAACTGTCACTTCCTTTGGGTTATTGCGCTCAGCTACCAATGCAGCTGCAATGTATGCAACCACTGAAGGCGACACAGAACAACCACTGTTCTCCATCTGGGAGCCAAAACAGGCAAACCAAATACACTGTGACTTGCAAGCTAGTGTTTATTGACTTCAGGGAGGTGAGATGCATTTTGAATCTGTGCCATGTGGCCTCACAGCAAGCGAGTGGGCCCTGGCTCTGCCCAACATGGGTCTTGTCCTTACTGCCTGAACTTAGGCAGAGGTTTATGTTCCCTCTAGCGAACCACAGAGTCTACAATCCCCTCCAAATTTCTACTAGCATATAGAACTTCCAGAAGAAACTGATTTACAGCTACCTGATAACATCAGTGTCTTAATGGCAGTGGTATTAATTAATGACTAATTAAGCATTCCCAGCATAGGAGAACATATTCAACACAATATCAAGTCTTTTCTTTGAATTCATTATTATGATAAAGCTGAAGATTTTCTTAACTTGAAACAAATGACTTGAATACACCGTTGCATACAGGCTAACATTTTAATTGACTAAGAAATTCAAGGGCAGAGGAAAACAGTACTGCTTACATTTATGGAGCCATGAGACTATCATTGCTTAAACTTTCAGAGTCAAACTTGCTTAAAACATATTCTTTGCTCTACTCTTGACTTTTTAAAAGATTCTCTCAAGATGAAGAATTTCTAGATTTAATATAAGAGGCAGGGATGCATGCAGCAATTCTTTTTTTAAAATCATCTGTATGTTCTACCACCCACCATGAACATCTCTACACACCAAACACATTTCTAAGCTTATTTCAGCTTTAATCCCACTTACAGCCATGAGTGGCACTTTTGACAGGCTTACAGCCCCCCTTTATTAGCAGAAACAACTGAAGTCATCTGTCTTAGAACACCTCTCTTAGCAGCAACAATCCTCTTAGTTAGACCAATAGAATAGGAAAGTGCAGCTTTCCATATGCAACCCAACGTCTGTACGGCAGACTTCAACTGACTTAAGTGAAATACGAGCACCCCAAAAGAAAATATCCAGATAACTTTGTTCAGAGTGTCCATTTTACCATTCAGACAGATTTTCATTAAAAAAGAATATCACTAATCCACATTTGGAAGGCAGTAACTGAGCTATTTCAAACCTTGCAGCAAAATATTTCCAGAGTCCTTCTATGATCCAGTTCTTCCTGATGTGCCTCAGTTCAGCCATGGGAATCATTCAGAGCTTCTGCACTACATAGAAGGCATGGAGAACTGAAAATAGTCCCTGTCATGTTCAAAACAGCGACTGTCACTTGTCCCTTGGCAAAAGGCAGGGATAGGAGTTGTGGAAGAGGTTTGAAGGTCTCTGTTAGCTAGTTTATGCTTCATGACTTTGTCCCACCCACAAGGCCTGAAAGCACTGCCCCTAATTCTGCTGGAAGACTGCAAACATTCAAAGAGATGGCAGCAGCAGTTTTGGCGGACTGAGTCCCATAGGGAACAGGGAGGATGAAGGGGCCATCAGAGAAGCACCCCTACCCACCTCCCTCAAAACTGCAGCTCGGGGTTCTAGGGAGGCAGTGAGAGGCAGCAATGCAGAACTGGATATGAGAACAAAGGAAAAAAAGATCATATCCAGTCATTGGGTAGGAAAAGCTGAGCTGGATCTTACTGAGTATTTTTGATAATCAAGACAAAATAAAACAATTCTTCTACCAAGTTTTGCTTATTCTCACTCCTTGAATTTTGGGTCCAGTAATTTTCCAGTGTTATCTCCAGCATTCATGCAGACCTTTTCAAAATAAAACAGAAGAACTCTAATGATTCATTCAGGCAGATCAAAAGTGCATGGAATTCCTTCCCTAGGAAAGAAGGGCTCCTCCTAGCAGGTGCTGGAAGTGACTCACTACAACTCCTGTTATATACAATTATATAAATATCCAACCAGATGAAAGGAGAGGTTCCAATGTCCTTCAGCACCTGAAAACCTGAAACAAAGGCCTAACTCAAACACTTACGGGTAGGATTTGAATAATGCAGGGTAATGCGCAGCCCTGTCTAGTTGCTGAGAAATCAGCCAGCTCAACTTTTGCCAATAATTTTCCCAAGCTGCTCAGAGCTGCAAGCACCTCAGCCTAACAAGTTGCTCCCCTATCCAAGTGGACATCCTCTGCTTGTCATATAACAGCACTTCAGTGACTTCTTCTCTCACTTGCTATCTCTGTGGTTTTGTAGCTCTAGCTATATTCTTCATTGAGGCTGAGCTTAAGCATCACCTGTGAAGAGTGCCTCCGCCATGTGACTTTTGAGATAAGATGTACACAGCACTGTAGGACATAAGGGTTTTAAATCCCTAAGACTGAAAGGACTCAAATAAAGCTGTATGCTTTGTGGGCTTTAACTTCTGGCCCATAATATATAAAATGTAGTTTACATCTACTCTCTAGCATTTTAAGTGAAAAATATGGTAATTGACTGTATCTAGAGGGATACTGTGAAAATAACATGATTTTAGGTTATTTCCAAGTTGATGTATGTGTCAGGTAAGCATTAATTCAGACAAAGTAAAATTCACCTTGTCCATCTTTACATGTCTCCAAGGTAGGTGGGTATCAAATAGCTAGGCTCCCTTTATAATAAGTAATAAGCATTTCTAAGACATGACTGTTCTAACCTATTTTATAAATCTTCTATAAGGCAAGTTGAAGAGCCAGTTTATTTCCATCATTTAAGATGCAGATATCTATAGAAAATCCTGCCCACACTTCTTTTCCATCTTTTCTGCTCTCCCCATGTCCTTAAAATTCTGGCAGTTGGGAAACCCCTTTCTGAGGCCCAAATCTCTCCTAATACTTCGTAATCCACAGTTACAAATTCCACTCCAAGAAACAGCTGTCTAGCAAATAAACCTGAAAATACTGTGCATTGCCACAACAAAGTCTCCTGCAGATCCAGGCTTTGAAGCCCAGATTATTTACAATCTCTTTCCCAATGTCTCCATGGGAATTGTTTCTATTCCCATAGCTATTGCCCCTTTCATTACAAGAAGTCTCCAAGGTGCCTTGCACACAGTATCTGGCACGTCACTAGCTCTTTGAAGAAAAAAAAAGTAGATTAAAAAGTCTTCTGTGGCTGTTTAATTAGTAAAGTTAGAACACTGATGAGTGCAAAACAAATCACACTGAGAGGAAATAAAGTCTATCTGACAGACATTCACCACATTGCTTAATAAGGAGCTAGATACTTCAGTGATGAAGACAGGTTGATTCCAACTCATATAAGTGAAGAAGGGTCGGGGATCCATTCTGCTCCTGGATATACTACACTGCCAACATTTCCCAGCCTCCCAGACTGACCTAAAGGCAGCCCTGGGGACAGAAGGGCATAGGCATGAGGTGTGGTGTACTTCAAACTATTCTTTTTTCTGCTCACAGACCCCTTGAGAGACCCCCCATACACATACACTCGAGTAGCCCATCAGGAGTGGAAATATTCTACATTAATACACAAATGAAAGGTAGCTGTGAGCAGGACAATTATCAGAAGTCTCTAACCTATTCCACATCTGGAGGAGATTAAAAGAGAATGTGCTGAGATGTCTTTTCATTTCCTCCTAAGGAAAAATACCCCATCACCCATAAAAAGTTATTAATTGGCTGCAGATTGGCCAAACGTTGTGTCAACTAAAGTAATCATACTGGCAGCTACGAATCCTTTTGGCATTTAAGCAGTTGTAACCAGGTTCAAAAGGTAACAGCCTATTGCAAGAGAGAAAGAAGGTCTCCTTGCTTGAGCCTGAGTACAGAGAAGTTAAGCCTGCAAAATAACCTTGTACTTTGAAAATTGTATTTGCAGTAACAGTTAAGGAGAGAACTCAAGAAATCCAACTCTGCCTCACAATCCTCTAAAGCGAGACATAAACCCTCCAGGGTTCAACTGTTCAGGCTGTTTCAGACAAGAGAATGGAAAGGAACACTGTCAGCTATTATTGATTATTAATTTATTATCATATTTTATTGTAGCACTCATGCTCTGTGGCAGATAAGCCATGTCAAGTAATTTATAGTTTTTTTGAACTTACAGGCTAAAGTGACAGTGGCTATTAGATAGTGTTCTGTTATAAAAGAAGCTGAGGCCCCGTAAAAGGAGTAAAATGGCATGAAAGGTGTCTCCACATATCTTCATCTCATCTTCCACAGACTTATACTATCCCACTGATATCTGATTAATAGCTCATTTTAGGGGCAAGGTGAATTTCTGTGAGGAAAGTAAAAACTATATTAAACTGGCAAGACCAGGCGAAAACAACAGAGAGCTTCTTTTCTTAAGAGCAGGTGAAATATATGTATATATATTTATGTATCAATACAGTCAGATATCAATACAGATATTTATGTACCAATGAAGTCATTAAGCGTTGACCTTAACTAATTTGTACTGACAATCTGCAGTTATATGAGCAGAAATCTGGGAAATCTTGAGCTTTCCATTGAAAGTTAACTGTCTTCCATGAAATCTTCAGGGCCAGATTAAAAAGATTAAATGCTTTTCCTTTGCACTTGCATGCTTGGGCAAAACCTTTTCAGGTACATTTCATCTCACTTAGATCCCTAAGTTAACACTATTCAGGCTTATTGAGCCATCAGATTCCATCAGCTGTGTGCATTCAAAGGAGATTTTGGCAGACTTTTTTCTTTCTTTCTTTTTTTTTTTTAATCTGTTCTGAAGCTGAAGGAACTTTCTTCTCTATTTCCCATTCAGAAACATCCATTCTCCTAAATATGGTCTCGTACAATTTAAAGACCATTAAGCCCTCTTGTATGCAGATGTTACAGTGGGAGATCCAATCCCCTATAGAGTTGTTGCCAGAACAGCAGATCTGCATTCAGCATCTTGGTAGAATAGCAATTGCAATAAGATTTGTAGTGGTTCTTGCTTCTGTGTTTTTCCCCCACTTATTCAGGAACAGGAGTGGTCACGGTCAGCATCCACACAGAGCCCACCAGTGCCCTTGTTCCTCATCCTCCCTTTAATGTAGTGAGCGGCTACAAAGACATTGCCTTCCCACAGAAGTTCCTATCCAAACATCTCATACTTCAGCCCTGCTGTTCATGTCTCTTTGTGTTCATGATTAAATGAAACCGCTCTTCATCTTCCTTGATGGTGTCCTAACTCTGTGTTGCTCACATCATTATACCATATGTGCAATATGGATGTGTTGTTCCTAGTTTAGCTGTTAAACCCCATATGCTTCAATCTGTGGGAAAGAAAACACTATATACGCTATCAACAGGCTATTTTTTGTGTAAGCTTGTCTTTACATGTTAAAGTGATTTTTTTCCTGTGAGATTTAATACTCATCTTCCTTGACTTATTCAAAATGTGAAGCAAATCCTGAAACCATGTTTGAAATCTTTTCTTTTTCTTTGTGCATGTGTGCCCCTAAAAGTCTGCTATGTGTCACTGGGTACTACGGGGTACTATGTGTCACTGGTTTGAAAATTGTACATGAATGACAAGCCGTACACATGAGGAAATGAAAAGAAGAACATGGCCTGTACATTCAGTGCTCATTCAGAACTCCACATCCAGTGTGTCATCTGGTACTTTGAAGTACTCTTCATACATGCCTTCCTTCTGAAGGTTAACCTGCTATTTTATAGCGCGGGTTTGGGTACAATAAAGTAGCAGATGACGTAAGTTATTTCTGCAGTTCTTTACCTCCAGTGTGATACTGAAGTCTAATACCTCTTGCCCTATAACCAAGCACCATGTAACACCAAGGTAAGCTAGCACCCTTCCCCTGGAAAGAATATAAGCAGGGAGCATACATTATAGTAGCAAACTGTTAATACACACTGTAAGTGAACCATCCTCTGTCCAGCTATTAGTAATGAATTTAGATCAAACTATTGCTCTATGCATTAACATAATGTCAAAGAGTGAGGCCCTTAAATAGCAGAAGTTTCTCAGCTATCAGTCAGGATGAGACTGTTCCTGCAGACAGATTTGACGGCCGCGTTCTAGTTCCGTCGTGTCTGCAATCGGTGGGTTTCCCTGTGTGCCTTGGAAGTACCCAAGTAAAATATATATTATTTAAATGATATAGAAAAGAGCATTTGGGAATTTAAACTGTGATATCTATTTTCTCAGTAAAACCACGTGGCATTTTCTTAGCAAGATGTTTTTTGATTGATACATTAAAGAAGGTACAATAAAACATTATTTCAATGACCACAGGTAGATTTTTTTTAAATCCTGTCTGCTAGCTACTCGGAAATATTGATATACAAAGTTACCTTTGTATATCAATACATTACCTGAGTTTTTCTCTGCTTTCTTAATGAAGAGATAAGGGACAAGTTTTTCGTTTGTTTGTTTGTTTTCAAGAGTTCCACAAATATCTAAAGAAAATTCAAATCTTCAAAATCATTCAAATAAAGGCAATAGGAGAGGCAATTAGCTGAAATTTTGGGTTGAGAATGCTAGTATGATACAAACAGAACAGAAACCATCACTTCTTTTAACACACAGCTTCAGATCATTTCAGAAAACGGGATCAGTGCAATGAATTTTAGGATCCATATCCAGCCCTATGCTGAGGAGCATGTAGTCAAGCTCTGAACTGCAGACCTAACTCCAGCATGACTGAGAATGAAGATGAAGGATGGTGAAATGCTCATCTAACTAGAAACATGCAGACTGCTTAGGCATATGTGGAAAGCAAAATCAGCCAACCATGTCTGGCCATCATTTTCTTCTGCATAACCTAATGGAGTTATTGAAAACCAAATGGAAAATAGCAGTGAGTGAATCAAAAATTGATTCACCAGAAGAACACCACGTAGCATTTAACTGGCCACAATTAAGTCACAAGCACATTCCCTGGTATGATTATGGCTCAAGTCAGCCAGGACTGTTCAGAAGTTAGCACGGGCCAGAAGTTGCTCTCAGTAGGTGTTTAGATGTGGCAATAGGTCCTGGCATTGTTTAGTTTATGAAATCAAAGTTAAATTCTGCTTGCTTTCATTTACCTGTAGGCCTCCTGGGAAGCCTGATACATACCACTGAGGAGACAGACACTCCAAGACATGCATGTATGAGAGTGTCTGCATAAATTCACCTCACTAGCCCCAAGCAGGGGAAGAAAGGAAGAGGAACAAGGTGGGATCACTGCCCTGGGAGGCCACCCCTGAACAAGCACCATGGGTACCATTTGTACAGTAAAGCAGTGGGACTGGCCATGTGGACCCACAGTTCAGTGGGTCCACCCAGCTCTCACAGCCCCTCTTTAACCAATGCTCAGCCTGATCACAGTGCAGGAAAGGAATAAAAAAGCAGCTATTTCAATGAGTTGAATATCACTGGAGTGATAAAGCTCCTTTTTTAATGAGCATCATAACACCTTTTTTTTTTTTTTTTTCCTTAGTTTTCAACTCACTCAAAATATTGTAAAGATATTTAGGTCTTTTTATGTTTTTACATCAGCTAATGGTGCAGTACACTCTGAGATTCTTGGGTATTTACCGAACGGCAGAACTAGTGAATCATCACAGCAAGAGCATTACATTGTCAAAGCAGATCCACTCTAGCTGATCGACTCTGAGATCATAGCTCTTCACTTAATGAAAGCTCTGGTCTCTTTGGATTATGAAGCCAGATGGAGTCCACATGAGCCCACCCTTGGCAGCAACTCTGACACAAATTCTGAAATCTTACTGCATATTAGATAATTCTCCGATGCAAAAGAAGGAATTTGAACCATCATTTTAAAAGATGCAAATCTGTCTGCTAATTTTTCTAAAATACTAGACTCCCAAATGGGTCTCTCAATGTAGCCTCTCAGGTCAAAGATCTTAGTGTTACTGGAACAGTGACAGAATGAGCAAGTGAAAATATACACGCGCATGCACACATTCTTTACAAAATAAATTAATAGAGGACAGCACTGCAAGCTGTATAATAATATAATGCATTAAAATGCACTCCTAATGCATTATTTGTTGTGTGTCTGAGTAGAAACAGAAACAGCATATGCAAATTGATTCTAAGTGCACGATGTAATTCCCATGTATATGAGACGTGCAAATGGGAATTCAAGTTTGTTATGAGCACTGACTGAGACACGATCTTTGCTTGTTTCATTTTTTTTCTGATTCTGAGTCATCAGTCTCACTGCCTGATAATGAATTTGAATGCAAGTCTGTATAATAATACTTTCTCATTCTCCGTCACATACCCTCCTGTCTTCATGTCATTTCTAGGGAAATACAGCTCGAATCACATCTCTTAGTGATGAGGCGAGAGATTGCTTTTTCTGGAGGGGGAGGTAAGATTTGTCTCCTTAATAACTTAAAAATTGATGCTTTTGAGAACTGCTTGCAACACACCTTCACCAAGCTCAGGAGCTCTGTGCCATTCTGGTGAGCTTTGCCTTCGCTGCGGAGTTTCACCTTCATGGCAACCAAGATCCTTCCCGTTCGACTCACACAGCCCCGGGGCCACATCATGAGGGAGCAAAGTGGCACCGCATGAAATGTGGCCATGAAAAACAAATGCAAGATGAATCACCCATTTGCCGAAGCCAGTGTTGCCCTTCACTACAGTTTTCAGTACACTTTTCTTAAAATTTATGGCTGCTTGGTGTGGACTCTACCCTTGCCTTCGTATTATTTTATTTTTTTCTGTTACACATTCTTTCAAGTGACGTTATGAATTTATGAGCTTAAAAATAATGTATGTTCTGGAGTCAGCTGTGGGGTATATTTGCTACTAGAAAAAAAATATTGCGGGTAATATGACAGCTGTATGTACAAACTGCCTGTTCCTCGGAATAATTCTGAACCTGCTGTAAGGAGAAAAAGGTGATCAAATAACAGGAAGCATTTCCCAAGTCTTTGAAGACCTAGGTTTGAGAAACCTATGGGAAGACAACAAAAATTTCATGAACAGAACAGGCACGTGGAGCTCTAGTGCTAATGCCACCACACTGGCCACCGAGGAGTGATGTGCAGGGTTGGTCTGAGCTACCTGAGCTCCTCAGCACTCAGTGGGAGAGTTCAGTACTTCGGAAGGTGCTTCTCAAAAAAGCCTCTGCTGAGTGCAGTGCAGCCTTGAATAGGAAATGCCAGAGCCTGCTCTGGAGTTCAGGCACCTCAGCCCATCCCAGGTCAAGGAGCTGATGGCCTCTCCTGGGGTCTCCTTGGGTAACCCAGTGAATTTTATACAGCTGGCTGGAGCACTCAGCTATGCAGTGAAAGGTCTAGGCTTCAGTCTTCCTCAGCCAAGATGTCAAGCTCCTTTCACCTGTTCCTTAGGCTGTCACTTTGACACCCTCTGTCCTGCCTCCTGAGGCTATTCTAGATGAAACAAAAGCCTCTGGGTTACAGGAAAACCTGGTTACAGGAAAACCTGGGTCTGAATTATTTGCATAATGTAACGTGCATGAACAATTTGAGCACAAGGGCAAGGACCAAAGTCTGTTTTTTGTTGTTGTTGTTTTTTGTTATTGTTTTCTTTCCTTTCACTGCCCTAACCACTAGCACAGACGGCAAAGCATCTTCTTATCTCTTCTTTTTTTAGCCACATGGCTTCTGCATCTTTGAGTGCAGGCCAGGAACAGGATGTAAGATGGGAGAGATTCTGTAGGGAAGGGGCAGAGTGGTCAGAAAGACAAATGGAGGAGGAATAAGATCAAAAGAAGGTCCAGGGGCAGAAGCAAAGATGGGAAAAGGAGCAAGAGGAATCTTGAGGAGGAAGCATTGGAGGCAGGTTTCAAATCACATCCGAAAGGAAAGTGTATCATCAGCTCTGAAGAAGAGAAGGTGATGATAGAGAGAAGGGAGAAATATGGAGAACTACCACTGGATATAGGGGCCCACAGTTTAATAAGCCAGACAGAAAGAAGAACCAAAGAGAATGAAGGTGGTAGAGCACATTCTTCTTTCAAGAACTTGCTAATTCTGCTTTTGCTTTCTAATAAGCTGTTGGGACACGTTGACAAAAGTGTATGTCTCCATCGCCCTCTAGTGCCAGGTCCACTTAGAAAATAAGTGTGATACCTATCCATCCTTCGACCAGAGTGGTGCAAGAGTGCAGCTCTGAAGAGCCTAGGTGTCTTACTAACCTGTATAAGAGAATCAAGAGAGGAAAATCTGTTTTTTGGATTTTTTTGTTTTGGTTGTTTCTTTTTTTTTAAATGCATTTTTAAGCATTAATGCAATGAATTACATCAAAAAAACTCGTATAAAAGACAAACAAATGTAAAGAGCCATGCACAGTACTAGTTATGGAAATTGTCTATCTTGCTTGACTTTGCACTTGGGAATATTAATGTTCTTTTAACATCTTTATAATAGACAGTGAATGAGATTCATGAAAGAAAGATGCCCAAATTATAAATAAATGAATAAGCAAAGAGGGATTTTTTTTTTCATCTGACATGCAAGTTTATTTTCTTTCAGAACTTCTTGACTGACTGAAAAAAAATGGGATCCTGCAAAGTGGGCAATGGATGGAAGAGAGCTGTAGACTGTTTAAAACATCTTTGATCTATATTTTGGTTCAGCTGATTTTTTATTTGGATTTATTTTTACTTGTACAAACTTGCAGCTAACTGATTGAATACTCTGTGTTTATGTAAAATACAAAAATATGTACATTTATAACTAATGTTTAGGTATTTCAGGTGGTGATATGGAATCTGTAAGGAAGGGTCTCTATATCCAGGGTTTATTTCAACAGGTACAAGTTCCCGGTATTCAACCTATTACTAAAATTTTGTTTAGTCTAATCTGGTCAAACTTCCACTAAAGTGTAACAATGCTTAAAATGCCTTTAAAACTTGTAGCACAACCTGTTCCCTAAAAATGCCTCTTCTCACCTAGCTGTCATACTACGATTTCTTAACCCATTTCACAGTTCTCCCACTTCTTCCCTGAATCTGCTTAAGTTCAGAAGTCCCTGGCCTCTGAGAAAGTTGAGTAACAATTCCTGCCAGTCTCTTGTCCCTGATCTCACCCTTGGAACTGTTACTCAACACTGGGCATCGAGTTTTCTATTCAGGATTCTGCATTGGAGGGATTCATGTGGAAATCTAAATGCCTCCATGGCCATGCTAAAGCACAAAAGCCAGGCTTCACTGGAGATGTTTGCAGCAAAGATGCAGGGCTTAACAAACACCCATTTCTAAACAGGGCTTCTATATGGGAGTTGCATCACCTATATTCACAATACAAATTAAAACATTAGTAGCTCAGACCCCAACAGATGTTTCTAATGCTCCTGGTTGGCCCCACTTCTTAGTGTTTGCCAATTATAATTTTTGGAAAGAAAGCATGGGATTGATGACTGGGTGAAAGGAAGCTATGGGTCATATCTAGAGCCCAAGTCTACGAGTTCTGCTTGTGTAGTTCCCTACTCATACCTTGCAGGTCAATCTGGGCAGAGAAGTTACTCCTGATCCCTATGAACTCTCCTGGGATGTTGAAATGCCCAATAGCCAAAAATCCAAGCAGGAACAAAAATAAATAAATAAACAAACAAACAAAAAATTGAAAAGCAGTATTCCTTCCCTCCTTTTAACAGCACAAAGCAGGAGAGCTGATGTAAAAAAGACACCTTTAATATAAACTTAGTGGTCCTTTTGAACAAGAACTAACATGCCTTTTAGATTTACTAAGAAATTATTTAAACTTCTATTATACTAGCAAACAGGAAAAAATATTTCTAGAGATGTACTCTGAAATTAAAAGATAGACAGGACTTAAAAGTTGGCGCACTCTTTGAAAAATGTACATGGGCCCAGTGTGTGTTTTATAAAACTATGTTTAACACTTTATAGAGCCTGAACTGGCCATGCACACTTTATTAAGTATGTGGAAACAGCTGTTCATAATTAAGGTCTTTATTCTTCAAATACCTACTACTGGGCATAGAACTGACTGCCATATGTAATCCAAGTCAGCGATCTCTATCTCCATATAGATGTACTCCACAGTATTCTTAAACTGCTTCTCCTTATAATAATGTTAGTTTTCCTGCACAGTTAAAAAAAAAATAAAAAATAAAAATAAAAAAATAAAAAAGGAGCCTAAATAAAAAAGGAGCCTAATCCTCCTCTCCTTCTCAGCAACATGAATCAAGACAATGGAGCTATGCTGGTGAAAGCACATTTAAAACAGAACAATAGTCAAATCCCTGGAGTACATTTTAATTTTTGCAAGTCAAATATCTAAAAACATCAACAAACACCTGCCAAACTGCTACCAGTAAAAAGGTCACTCTTTCAGAGAGCAGCAGAACTTCTCTTGGAGATAGATATCATTTCCACAGGAAGAAGGAACTGTGTGTCACCACTATTATGCATAAACCATGGGAACAGACAGCAATAGCCTGGTCAGAAAGCTGCTTTCCTTGACTCTTCATGCACCTTTTCCTTTGGCATTATTAAAATATGCAGGAATGGAATATTCTGTTACTTCTGCAGAACAAGATACGCAAAGGAAATGGTTTGGCAAGCTTCTTTCCAAGTGTAAAGGGCTTTCTTAGTTCCCAGTAGCCCTGGCCAACAAAATTAAAACTCTTTAAACAACACTCAAGTCGATCTTTCCTTAGGATGCATTTAAATGTTCCTAGGTTCAGCAAGGTACTTCCTTTCTTTTAAATTCCTTTTTGTCCAAATGTCAAGCTGTTACTACGGGACAAATATTTTCCAACAGGCCCTTCATACACAGCTCAGGAAAGTAACTGCCTCTGTGTTTGGGAGCACAGACATTTGAGGCCCGGTAGAGGAAGACATTTAAACGGGTGCTCCTTTTCAACAAGCAACCATTTCACGTGGAGGCAAAATCAGAGTGAAAACCCGAGTCCCCAGTCTACAGGAGACACAAGTACTAATGCTAACACTAGTGAGCACAAATTCGGTCACATGTGGGCTTGTTAAATAGACGGCAGCGACACGGGCCGCCAGAAGAGCCGGTTTTGTGGCATGCCTTTCTCCGTGCCGACGTGCAACAGGCCCCGCGCGCCGCTGCTTTCGGAGCTTAATCTCACAGTGACAGCAAACAGCCCGCCGTGCAAAGGCGGTTCCCAGGCCATACCCACTGCTTTGTCTGTGTTGGGGTTTTGCAGGGGCAGGCAAGACATTAAGGGTAGCCCCAGGAAAGAGTGTTTGGAATTGCCCATTGCAGCGTGAGCGTTTCAGTGTAAGAACGAATGTTCTTGAAATGATGCTGAGCCCAGTTGTGTGGAAATCTAGAGTAGGCAAGGTATGCAGTGGGCATTTGGCTACCGTAATATATCACAAGTACTTAAATACTGCTTAAATATGTGGTAACAGTTTAATAGGTAACAGCTTAATAGGTTATAGTTTAATACTAGCCACATGGTAAGCAGCACAGATACAGGTGCTAGGAGAAAAATCTGGGCACAGAGATCAAATCAAATGTTTACCCAACTCATAGAATTTAGCCATAGTAATTAAGTAACTACATTTTATCTCATGTTTGTCCTATTAATGTTCCTTATTTATGAAACTGTTTTGTAATGGTCAGAATAGTACATCTTTCTTTGCTCCAGTAGGCTAAAGTCATGTGAAAACCAGTGTTTCTTTGAAAGCCAAGAGGAAATTGCAGATTAGTTTGAAGGTTCTTGGAAAAGCAACACAAATCTTCATTAGGGCAGTAATGAGCATTAATGCTCTGTAACTAAAACGGTCTGTTACCTCTTCTTGTTAGAAACAGGATGATGGATGGAAACCATTTCCTCTCTCTGATTACCATTGCAATTCTAATGAGTTTGGTGAATAAATACATGATTGAACTGATCATGGAAAAAAACAAGAGCATAAGGCAGCGATTTGATCGTATAACTACTTTTTGGTTTTTTTTTTTCCTTCCCCTGGGAACAAATCTATTTAATTTTAATGGCTAATGACATGGATGTTACACAATGACAAAAGCGTTCATATGTCTTTCTATAAGTTTTGGAAGGAAAATTTTGTTGTTTTCTCTCTCCTGTTAAGATGTTGTAGATGATGAGGAATAACCTCCTTTTCCATATCTTTGTTCTTTCTCTTACTTTTCTTGTTTTCTACCATCCTCTTGGTTTTACTTCAGAATAGATTTCTAGTTGCACATTTTCAAGATTACAGTTAGTGTACCAAAGCTGGTACTGTGCTCCACAGGATCCAAAATATTACAATAAAGTGTGCAGGGCTTAAAAGGCCTTAAAAAAAATATGGAGTTTTGACACATGACTCTAGGCTTCAAATTATTTTTCCCTTATAAAAACATTTTTATAGTAATCTGAAGAAACTTGAGTTATAAAGGAATATATAAACACTTAAATAGAAAAAGACATGTGCCTTTATATATTCCCAAGCAAAAAAAAAAAAAAGACCCTCCCTTAAAATTGTAACCTTATCATCCACTTAAAATTAAAAAAAAAAAAAAAAGTTACTAACATGTTTCGATTGTCTCATTTTTGAATAGTTAAAAAAATTAGGAAGTCAGAAGTAAATTTCTACCAGAAAAATCCAAGCTTTAAGGCATTGAATTATATCATAAAGCCACTAAACCATAACCCCACTATCCTGCTGCATGCTGTAATAAATAAACAATTATGATAAAAGATTTTTAATATTTATAGTCCTTAAAGATTAAATATGAAAGCATTTTATAGTTAGATTTACATTTAAAAATATATTTATTTTGCAATATAATTTCACTATCTTAATATTATATATAATGCATCAGCTAGGTTGCCTCTTTTTAAAGGCAGAATATAAAAATGGAAAATTTAGTCCGCTTTTTATTTTTATCCCTAAATATTTTCTAATTATCTTCTCTAAAACACGCAATAGGAAAAATATACCTAATTGTTTCAACAAAGTGTTTTATTGGCGCTCCTGTGTAAACAGTGGAAAAGGCTGTGCATCCCAGTTCTCCTACCAAAAGCCATTTTTGTTAGTACCAGTCCACTCTAGTATTATGATGCCAGTCCCGCCCAGTCGAAACAAATCATTGAAGGCCATGAATACTGAGTCAGAGGCAAAGTGAAAGGAAAGGATAACTCAAGTTTTACCACATAAGTTAGAAAACTTGTGACTTGCACTTGCTTCCATATCCCACCATCCTTCTCTGCTTTACTAGTATAATGTACCCCTGGTCTTGTCTAATGGGCCAAGACATATGGGCTAAATACAGTCCTTTACTGTCTACAAGATGAAAGACTTCTCAGTCCCATATGGGGGTTGGGTAGGGCACCAATCCCAGGAATGCTGAGAGTCCCTTTTCCAGCCAACATAATTCACCACATCCCTTTCCACCATCCTGAACATTTGGTTATCATGTCCTGGAGCATCCCTTTAGGGCTGCCGTCTTGTGCCTTGAGAACCATTGGTGAAGGCACATTGAAGAAACCTGGCAATTTACTTCACGTGTGTGCACAGTTTAGGGATCTTAGATTTCTTCACTTCAGAAGAGTCATCTGACCTTGATAAAGTTCAACCAATAAATACATCTGATACAGAATGTTTTACAGAAAAATCCCTGTGTCAGTAAATGTTGGTTCTGCCATGGAAAATTGTGTCTATACAGACAGCCACTCTTGTGAGGTTAGTTCTCAAGTGATCAAGGAAAAAGTGATCCAAATGGGACTAATTTGGCCCTTCACATATGGCATATAAACCTATGTGTAGGAGACCACTAATTTGGGGAAGAGGCCAGCTTAACATTAATTGTGTCTTTAGGCTACACATTCCTCAGCTGACATAAATGAAAAAGTACAGATGTCATTTTGGCCAACGGACAGTTCCCATATTTTTTTACTGATGCCACAGAAACACTGATCAAGACCAAAGTGGCTAATAAAAAAGCATACAATATAAAAGCTCTCAAGTTTAAACAATTCACTGTTTCACACCAAAATATCCATGCATATAAAGAATAGAGCAATGGTCAAATGTAATTTTCTCTGTGTAGCTCTTGCAGCAGAGAATTTGCCATGCTTTGGCTATAAATTTCTCTATAAAAATGGCACCTATTAATATGAATTTTATATCATATTAAAGTATAAGAAACTCATAAAGAATAATACCATGCAATACAATTTTCCTCTGTATTGTGTCTTTCCTGTAAGCTATGTCCCAAAATCATTTGCAGAATGAAATCATACTATTTAATTTTATGATCTACATTATTAGTTTATATAACTATCAGGCCAGGTACCTGGGGCTCTGTATAGACTTAGTCCAAATGGGCCATGCAGTCATTTTGTCTAGTCTCAACAGACCAGATAGATACCAGCCAGGACAGCCTAACTGCTCAAGAAAACTCTCTTTGCCCTTTATGCTTCCCCTCTCTCCCTGCCAACTACAGCCAGGAATTAGTCACAGCTGCCTTTCTTCAATTCTTTTGAGCTCATCTCAAGTAGTGCTTCCAAAAGGGAGAACAGAAATCAAACATGGATACTGCAACCTGTTTAAATTCTTATTATAAAGTATAACATTTAATCTTTTAAGAAGAGAGTTGTGGAAAAAAAAGACTGATCACTGAGATCTCTCTGCTGATGGGGACATGGGGATACATGCTCAGTCTTCAGAGTATTTTGGAAAGTGCTCTGTCCTACCATGGTTCCTATGTAGATGCTCTTAATGACACATATGCATGGAGTTCAGGGACACTGCACACTCTGGAAAGTCCCTGTCCACGTGAGCATCCCAATCAATGAGAAAAGAAATTTCACTCTGATTGCATTTTCTCTCGTTTATCCAGAAGAGCAATTGTCTCAGTTGCACTATATTGCACTAATCCTTCTCTCTTTGGACCATCCAGGACACGTAACATAGGATACCTCCTTCCCTGGGAGATGTGAGTCAAACAAAATGTAAACTGAGGTACTCAAAGAACAACTCCTCTGTCCTGTCTCTCAGCTCACTTGCACAGAAGTCAAAAAGCCAAATTCCTACCACTCTCAATGGAAATAAGCACCAGGAGCAACCTTAAAAGTGCTTTCACCTGGCTAGTTGACCTAGTGGCCTGCCCTCATGCCATTTGGAGACCCCTTTTTTCACCTACGTTCATTCTGTAGAGACATCTGGATGAATTATCTACTTCCTGCCGCAGCCCATCCTATGGTGCTGCTGTGCACCGCCACGCAGCTGCAGCTTTCACGCTGAATGCCACGGGCAGATTAGAGCAGGATCTCGAAGAGGGTCCGTGCGGCGGGAGGGGGACCAGGCTGAGTCACGGGCGGCGCAGCCGGCAGCAGCACAGCACGCATGTAATTGCTCAGTGCTCACCGTCTGCTGAGGGGGGCTGAGTTTGCCTCACGCTGTGGCACATCTAGGACTTTATAGCACTAGAATGGCAAAGTGGGACCTGGGGGGATGTTCCACGAGGAGGGTGAGATTTTGGGTTATCTTGGAAATGTGGGGCAGCCTAAATTCCGTTGGGCTGCACTGATTCTTCCCTTTTTAAGTGGCTGTACTTCAGAAGAGTGGTGCCTAAAATCTCTCTCTGCCAAGCAGAGAATACACCAATGAGATGGTAATGCTGCAGCTGAAAAGTAGCCTCCTTGCATAAAAAGGAAATAATTTTTTTAATGCTCTGCAATCCTGAGTTTTCACAATCATGTGTTATCTAAATGTATGCTAATATTACATATTACCAGACTCTACCTCTTGTTTTTCTGCTCATTTGTCCATCACCTGGAAGGATTTAACAAAAAATTTGCAGCCATGTTTGTGTGTGATTCACAGGCAAAAAATTAACCTTTCTTTCTTTTCTTTCTTACATTTCTACATTTCCTTCTGGCTCACACCATCCTTCAAACTACAGGCTAGGACCTAGCTTCCCTTGGCAACATGCAGATCAGCTTGAAGCCCCTGCCACTGTTAACAAATATTCTAGTGATAGCACAGAGATCCCTTTTCAGAAACTGCAGCTTGATTTAAATTCACTCACTGTAGCTCCTCATCTCAGCTGGTGTCCTGCTGTGCTTAATTGGTCCTCTGAAAGTACATTTTCCTTATATCTTGATTATTTTGAAAAGGAGGGGAGAGGGGATGAAAGAAGCAAAGAAATGTGGGGGGCATCTGTGAGAAGTGGAAGAGCAGGAAGGAGGAGTGGTAATATGCAAGTTTTACAGCAATATAATGAGTTGTCTCAACATGTTCATCAGAGATGCTGTAAACTAGATCCTCACAGGATCTAAAGAAATGTGGCTAAGAATCCAGGTAATTTCACTTCTTCGTACAAGAAGTGGATTTAAAATGTTTTGGAATAATCTATTCAGTAAAGACCATCTATACTAATAAATGAAACAAAGTTATGGCACATCACAAGCATATGAACTTGATTATCCACATTATAAATTGGAAGAATGGTCACTGGCACAATTTTGGCACAAGCAAGCTATTACTCATCCAAACAATTCAGTTAGAAATTAGTACATTTTTGGAGTTTGCCAGGCCTAGGGCCATTCACAGCAGGCAGTTTGGATGCAGCCACCTGTTTCAGAGCATGGACATAACTAAGCTACACCAGGACCTCATGGTCATAAAAGAAGCCTTATTTCAATTGTAGATGTAAACTATGCAACTAGTGGGTTCCATCTTAAATAGGATGTCTACTCCTTTTTAGGAGTAGAAATGTCCTTATTGCTCACCAAGTTAACAGACATCTCTTAGAATATCAAATTTACAGTCAGAATCTGTTCAGCTCTCCTGAGATTGAGGAAGAATTCAAATATTAGTCTGCATTTTCCTGGGGAGAGCTGTAGCCAGGAGGCTGTTTTGAAGGCAATGATCCAAAAGTTTTTCAACAGTGATGGTCCATGAAGAATGGGCCGTTCCCAGGCTAGCCCAGCCCTGGGTGAGGTGTCCTGCTGGCCTGGCCCTCTGCTCAGTGTCCCTTCTGTTGGACTTGGACTCTTCATCCAGAGATGAAGCCTGCAAGAAGCTATTGAGTTAGTCCTGGCCTCACACTATGCATGTCCCTAAAAATCAAGGGATGGATCTTTACAGAACACAAACAGTACAACCTCAGAGAGCCTTCAGTTGAGCTACTCATATTCTTCTAGGTAAATAGATCTATATGGGGTTGGCAGATTTTTTCACCAAATTAAAGTCCCAAGTCCAGCTAGATGTCATTTTCTTATGTACAAGGCCTTGTATTGGTACCATATTCTGTGGGGAAAATCACTGCTGTAATTAATTTAAAAATATTTCCTCTCTAAACCATACTTCAATTGGGTTGTATTTTTGAATAATTAAGCTTGTAAAAGAAAGTCTAATGAGACTAATGGCTATCAAATTACTAGATTTTGAGAAACATTGATTTTCTCATTTACACTTGTACATGGCTGCTAAAATTAATTGATTTCATTTGCATATAGAGATTGCATTTGCTTTGACTTCAAGAATGTTGCTCTCTCCCGAGTTTCTCATCAAACTTTCAATATTCATTTTCATAAAAAGGCAAGTGATCCTTTAACTATGCCCATTTGCATAGGAACTGAGACATTATCCCTAATCTAAATAAGCACAATTTTAATTATCATTTTTGTTTGAACATATTCTATCCCAGAATGCTTAGATATTTCAGCTGTGCTCATCACCATGGTATCTGAATACCTTACAAAAATTATAATAGAAAAATCTAACATCAGATTATTTCAAACCTTTTGCTTTCTCCGTTTCCTTAGAAAAAATGCTTCCCTTTCTCTTTCCTACCACATCAGCTAAGTCATTTTTTCCACCTTTTACTGATTTTCCTCTTTCTGTCTCATAACTTTCCATATCCAGCCCCTCCTCTAACTCACTGATTGAATGGGAAGTCTGAGCTGTTTGAGTAGTTGGAAAAGGTTAAGGAGCCAAATGACTCGCCTTTCCCCTACTTTAAAAAGTGGCACTAAGAAAAACAGAAATTCTTTCCAAGGAGACCTATCACCAACAGCAGAGAGAGAGAGAAATATAAAAAGAATTCCAGCTAATGACATATCAATTTAGTATTAGTGAAATGTGCTGGTGCTAACCATTTATCCAGAGCCAGGTCTACTTAGTGTCAATAGCCAAGTTCTTTTTCATCATCAAGAAAGATGCATCATGATCTTCACATTACTCCATATTGTGTCTCCCTCATACCATACTTCTGATCATCTTCTGATCATCTGATCATCTTATTCTCTATTTATAAAGTGAGCTCATCACTTTACAAAGCATATCAGAACTTCACTAAATAATCACAAGAAGAATCTCTCTCTTTTACTCTCAATATCTCCTCTCCCCCATCCTTTCCTTACTTCAGCCCTCATTCTGCAGAGGCCTATTTTTATTGGTTGGGTGCTGCTGTTACGCTGTTATTCTTAAATGAATTATTTTTGTCAAGTTATGGACAGGAAGGTAGACCACATAAGTAGAGTTACAGTCATGTTCTCATTTTAATCTGGTTTTAGTCATTCCAATCTCTTCTAGATGAGAGACCCACTGCAGAAGAGCTTCATTTCTGATGGAGGTCAGGTGCACATACTAAATTGCCTGTTCCATGACTTTAGCATTCTGTAGTTCCCATGGAAGACCATAAGCCTCTGGCTGAAGGGCTGTCCCAGAGCGGATGTGAGCAGGACTCCTGCAGTCTGTCATCTAACTGAGCTGTTCTGCATGAAAAGAATAGCAGCTGAAAACATAGGTTTGCAGAGGTCTTTTCTGTAATGTCTGTGGCGTGTGATGTTTTGAACCAGTTGTTGTTTTTCTTCACCCCACAGCTTTATTTTGTGATGGAGTGTATCAAAAACATCCTTGGAGATCTCAAAAAACAGGGAAGCCTTGATGATCCCAGCTTCTTCTGACTCCCAGCATTCTGACTAATGAAAGCCTTATTGCTTGGCTATCCCTTATTAACAAGAAATAATTCAAGTGCATGTCCATCCAGTCCTGCATTTTTCTGACAGGAAAGGTGCCACTGTTCACCACCTAGTATTTATGATGTAAATGCATTTCTGAAATCTCAATGAGTATCCTCATTTTGTGAGACTTTGGTCAACAGTCATTTGGAATTGAACCAGGAGGTGAACCCATTCTGTCTTTCCTGTGCAGTGATGATGTATGAACAGTCTGACACTGCTGAAATCCGTCCAGGTTCTAGCTTTAAAAGAGCTAGGGCATTATAAAATAACGCAGGTCACAACTTCTGGTGTCCTGCTACACTGTTGATATTTTGCTTTTGTATTATGCTGCTGCTGGAAGTTATGCTTCTCCAGCACCAGGTTAACAGCATGTATACACCTAATCAGAAATTCTGTATCTTTTCAACTATTAAAATAATGAAGCTCCAAAAACTGCATGCAGCTTGAGAACTTGAGTTGTGAAGTTTATCAAAATGTAAGATGAAGCTGGAGATTTTCTGCAAGTGGGATTCTTCAGAAGGCGAAGAAGTCCAGATGATTAACCTGGGGAGAAGACAGGAATTATGATAAATTCAGCAGATAGACTGTGGCAAGTCAGAAATGTCACTCAAATAGAATTTACACTAGGAAAAGTGTTCTGTGGCAGCATGAAGGCCTGATCATCTTTGTGAAGGCACTAAGTCATGGAAACCTGACTATTTGCACTGTCCAAGTGTTTTTGTTGTTTGTCATTTTCCAAAACTTAGTTATTACACTTTTGCTCATCATATTAGCTCACCTATGACAAAGCCAGATTTTGTGCACCCTGCTTGGTCTCATCACAGGAGCTAAACAGTTTTGCCTTTTCTGCAAGGCTATTTGGGAATCTCTTGCTTTAGGAAATAGCCAAAGAGTCATGGTCAAATATTATACCACAGAAATCAATTGAGTGGGAATATTTCTTCGGCTACTGAGGTGACGGATGTGAACAGAATCAAAAAATAACCCAAAAAGGTGTTTGCCTTGCCAAAGGAGAACACTTTATATTTTCTATTTTATTCTCTGTCCCTGTCTGTACTGTTTTGAGTATTATCATCTGTGCTTGCACAGTGCTGGAATCTGAGCAGGCAAGATCCACTTACCTAAGCTGAACAATAATTAGTATCAGATGGTCGTCTCACTGTGGGTACACTCATTAGTTCTTAGAAACTCATGCATGCAAGTGCCATGCCACAAAAGCTGACTGTAAGGACTGCAACAACAGCCTGACTGCCAGTAGTTTCAGTGGCATTTGGCTTATAATATATGTATAGGGCTTCTACAAATACATCAGCAGCAAGAGGAAGACTAGGGAAAATATTAGTCCGCTGCTGAATGGAAAGGGTGCCTTGGTGATGGAGGATGCAGAGAAGGCAGAGTTACTAGATGCCTTCTTTGCTTCTGTCTTTACTGCTAAGGCTAGTCCCCATGAACTACGGAGTCCAGAGACAGAGAGAGAACCAGGAGAGAAGAAGACTTTCCGCTGGTCAAGGAGGATTGGGTTAGGGATTATTTAGGCAAACTGGACACCCATAAATCTGTGGGCCCAGATGGGATGCACCTGAAAGTGCTGAGGGAACTGGTGGGGGTTATTGCTCACCTGTTCTCCATCATCTTCGAGAGGTCATGGAGGGTGAGGGAGGTGCCTGAGGACTGGAAGAAAGCCAATGTCACTCCAGTCTTCAAAAAGGGCAAGAGGGAGGAGCCAGGAAACTACAGGCCAGTCAGCCTCACCTCCATCCCTGGAAAGGTGATGGAGCAGCTCATCCTAGAGACCATCTTTCTATGTGAAGGAAAAGAAGGAGATCGGGAATAGTCAGCATGGATTCACCAAGGGAAAGTCATGTTTGACAAACCTGATAGCCTTCTACCATGGGATGACTGGCTGGATGGACAATGGGAGAGCCGTGGATATTGTCCTCCTTGACTTCAGCAAGGCTTTCAACACAGCCTCCCATAACATCCTCATAGGAAAGCTCTGGAAGTGTGGGCTGGATGAGTGGACCGTAGATTGAGGACTGGCTGGATGGCAGAGCCCAGAGGGTGGTGATAAATGGGGCTGAGTCTAGCTGGAGGCCTGTGACCAGTGGTGTCCCACAAGGGTCAGTACTGGGCCCGGTGCTGTTCAACTTATTCTTCAGTGACTTGGATGAGGGCACAGAGTGCACCCTCAGCAAGTTTGCAGATGATACCAAACTGGATGGAGTGGCCGTCACTCCAGAGGGCTGTGTGGTAGCCCTGGACTTGAACAGGTTGGAGAGCAGGGCAGAGAGGAACATCATGAGGTTCAACAAGGACAAGTGCAGGGTCCTGCAACTGGGAAGGAATAGCCCCAGACACCAGTACAGCTTAGGGGTTGACTGCTGGAAAGCAGCTCCATCTGTGGAGAGGGATTTGGGAGGACTGGCTGACAACAAGTTAACCATGGTGCAGCAATGTGCTCTTGTGGCCAAGAAGGCCAATGGGATCCTGGCCTGCATCAGGAGGAGTGTTGCCAGCAGGTCGAGGGAGGTGATCCAGCCCCTCTCCTCAGCTCTGGTGAGGCCGCACCTGGAGTACTGTGTGCCGTTCTGGGCTCCCCAGTACAAGAAGGACGTAAAGCTTCTCAAGAGGGTCCAGTGTACTGCAACAAAAATGATTAAAGTACTGGAGCATCAGTCTTATGAGGAAAGACTAAGTGAGCTAAGCCTGTTTAGTCTGGAGAAGAGAAGACTGAGAGGAGATCCGACCAACATATTCAAGTAACTGAGGGGAGAATGGAGGGAATATGGGGCCAGGCTCTTCTCCGTGGTGGCTGGTGACAGGACAAGGGGTAATAGGTGCAAGTTGAAACACAGGAAGTTCCATCTGCATCTGAGGAAGAACTTCTTTCCTGTGAGGGTGAAAGAGCCCTGGAAGAGGCTGCCCAGAGAGGTTGTGGAGTCTCCTTCTCTGGAGATCTTCCAGACCCACCTGGATGCCACCCTGTGCCACGTGCTCTAGGTGTCCCTGCTTGAGCAGGGGGGTTGGACTAGATGATCTCTAAAGGTCCCTTCCAACCTCAACCATTCTGTGATTCTGTGATAATGTCATTAAGAGTTGGATGGCTTCTTAATATTGACAAATTGCCTATAGTCTGCAAGAAATATTATGGCATTTGCAGGGATGGGATATGAGTTTAAGTGTCTATTCCATTACAGAGGCTTAAGGAGAAAAAATGTTCAGTCCTAGTCCTATAAATATAAACTCCAAAGTCCTGATTCAACTCGACATATGACCATATATATAACCTTAGGCTCAAAATTATTAATATGGACATTCAGTTTAAGAATGCTGTTGAAATCAGCTTTTAATTACTGTTTTTTTGTTTCGTTGGTTTTTACCCACATATCCCTTTATTGTTGTATATCCTTACAGTGATCTGATATACCCTAAACCAGTTTTCACCAAAGTCATCTGATCTGAATAAAGACACTGAAGATATATAGGTTTTTTGGGTTTTTTTGTGTGTGGTTTTTTTTTTTTTGCGTAGGCTTTGGCTTTTTTTCTTACCAAAATTTCACTTGAAGAACTAATAACAAGAATTTCTAGATGCACATCTGAAGGAAAAGCAGGGAGAAGGTTTATATTGTAGTCATTTAAAAGACAAAAATAAATCAATTCTTGAAAGCACTGAAATAGACTTCTCCCTAAAAATTCCGCAGTAATACATAAGGAGAGGATTCTTTTTTCTTTGAAGATGATTCTGAATACTTTGCTTAGGTGGCTAATATCAAAAGCAGAGGATTACTCATTTGCATACATGCATACACATTTATTTGACCAAGACAATTCACCCCCACAGAAAATGAATTTCTGTCTGTTTTGTGAGGCTCTTCCAAGTAAATGAGGACACACTCATTCACTCACTGCATGTAATGAATAACACTGAGTAGCATAGATAGTGGAAAATATTTTATTCTTTGCATGTACACAAAGACTAAAATGTGTGCAACTTTATTTCTATAGTCTTCAAGCAGTAAACCATTGGCCCATATGAAGTCTGCAGGCAAAGAGAAACATATGGAAAAATGGGGAAAAAAAAAAAAAAGAAAGAAAAAAAAATGGTTTATCGGACCAGAATTATAATCAGAATTTCATAATTACAGTTTACAATTATGATAGCATGTGCTAATATTCTAGAGCCAAACTATTCAAAATTTGGGAAACAAAGTGATTATTCAGGACCCCCCATCTCACAGGCAAAGTACAATTCTGCAGACTGATCCCTTTGCTTCAAGAAGAGCGATTTCATCAAGAAAACAACCCCAGGCTTCTGCTTAAGAGGAGGCTGGTTTGAGATTTGTTTGCTTTGTGAATGGTAACATTTTCTTATATTGAAATTACTCCTTTTTTTTGGAAAGAAAACTGTTAAATCCTGAATGTGTTCATTATAGGCTGTTGGAAAACAAAATGCTGGGCTAAATGAAGCATGAATGCCATCCAGAAATTGCACTGAGTATGTACTCTGAGCCATAGATTTGAAATAGGCTTTGCTGATTTGGGTGCAACCCTTGTTTTGGTTGCTTTTTTAGGGTTTTTTGTTTGTTTGTTTGTTTGTGAGTGAACTATATTGAACACATGTAATGGAGTAATGAAGCAAGGCATTTTAATGAATAGCTAACTGAATGACATTTGATCAACACAGCTATCAAAATTTTTACATGGACAGTGATTTTCAGGATCCAGAAAATACCAAAGATGCATTGTGTGTCACTATAAAATGAGCAGTGGTTTTTTGAGTTTGTGTGGTCATGTACTCCACAGGAGTCGTATTTAAAATATCTGTGTCATTCCACTAGGAAAGTGCACATATTACGGAACGTAAATTGCGGCTCTGAGACACGGGCTCTGCTAAGAGGCAGAGTAATGGTCCAACATTACAGGAGTAACTCGCGGCGGTGATGTACCTCGAAGCATCACCGAGGACCAGAGCACAAACACATCACGGAAGGATTTTGCAAACTGCAGCGTGTGCTCCCCGCAGCTACTCTGCTCCCTGTCATTATTGTATCCCGTGTGCAAAAAAATATTTTTAGCAAGATCAGCATCATTAAGGACGCTGGACCTGATTCACTGTTGTTCAGAGACTCGCAGAGACATCTACTGCAGCAGAGAGGAAAGAGGAAGGGCAGACATTTTGAAAAGGTGTAGGGAGAACTAAAACAAAGCTTGATTTCTTTTTTTCCCTTAGGAATGAGAGTAAGAGAGCTAGTGACTTCAAGATTTTAGAACATATTACCCTTTAATTTAAAAAAAAAAAA
>VZSV01000341.1:65159-99159 GCA_013398735.1 Nothocercus julius
AAAGAAAGAAAGCATTAAAAGGAGAACCAGGAAGAAGATTTGTGGCTTTTCTTGTCCTTTACCATATTTTCCAGGGACAAAGATACATCTGTGTGTCGGATGGTCCAAAGCAAAGATTCTTCCATTTGCCACCTCCAAGTTTCCTGCCTTCACTGCCACTGCACTCCTTGTGCTCCCAGCAGTAAACCGGTGTCTCACCAAGCCACAACGCAATCTCAATTCGGCAGGCACTTTTCATCCTGACGGCAAAAACTGCTGGGGACCCAGAGAATATACAGGCAGGGCAAATGGCATTTTCTCAGGGTAAATTATTGCAGGAGGACTCTTAGGGGTCCATACCTTAAAGCCAGAATCAGCAATATATGCAGCATGAAACTCAGAAAGAAACCAAAAGCACTCCACCAGCTAGCATGGTATGGGAAGGAGCACAGCTAGGGGGATATTTTCCCTTCAGCTGTAGCTCTGCTAGGGGACTTTGCTGGCCTGGGATTTGCCAGTGTGACTATTACACAGGTCTCATGGTGTTCAGACACATTGCAGTGCCAGGGCAGACTCTGCTTCCTTGTGAGCGAGCTACGTGGCCTGGGAGATTTAGAGGTCATACCAAGTCATGCTTAGTACAGATGACAGAGTCTCATTCTTCAGAAATACCTCCAGGGTCCTATTCATTTCCTTGTAAGTAGGATAAACTTTATTCCCTGATGATGAGCCCAGCAACAGATTGCTGGTTTGGTTATGACTCCAGTGTTGTTTCTGAGATCTTTGTAGAGTCTGTTGCCTTCCCTTTTCTACCCAGTTCAAATGTGCATATACCTGAGCACAAGCAGAGTTTATTTTATTCTCCCCTGTTCAATGCTGCTGACCAAGTTTTGGGATTCACCTAAAAATCACTTCTGTTTCATTTTGTATCTGCAGACTCTAAGACCCAAGTCCTTTGAAGCTGGAGATATGTCTTGCTATTCTGCTCTGAGGGAAACGTAAGATACCCTTAGTCTTAGGAAGATGCCATAGGTACAATGTGCAGAAGTGTCTAGGTATGAACAGAAGTAGCTGGATATGTCTAGGAGAATGAGATGTCAAATTTGCTGCTCTCCATCAGTGGAGAAGCAGCTGTGCAGCCAGTAGGTTTCCCCAGGCTTCTCTTCTACTGTCTTTCCTAAAACCCTCCCAGAATTCCACATCCTACGAGGGGAGGGGGAGAACAGTGTAAAATGTGTGAGGAGAACACGAGCACACTCATGTTGTTAAACTGCCATTGATGCTGTGGGGTGTCCCTCACGCAGAGTAGTTCAGAGATGGATGAGGCCACCTCCTTGCAGGACAGCAGAGGAGGAGAAAGGTGGCCGTGCTGGGAATAAGGATGGTGTAGCCCTCATGGCACAACAGGTCTGGCTGCTCTTGGCCAGGATTTGCAGCTCTGTGGTCCTGGGCTCAGCAGCCTGCAGAGTCAGGAGGAGAGGAACGAGTCCGCATGGTGTCCGCAGGAGGGACAGAAAGGAATGTCGAGGTTCTAGGGATCCCAGCAATGACTGTGGTTGCATCCTGGAGAATCCCCATGCGTCTGCCTGGATTTTGTTACTGCAACCTGGAACAGGCTCACTTGAACAAAAAGAAATAAAATAAACAGGTACAGAAAAATGTGCAAGGGGCTGCTGGACGCACTGTGAGCAACACAAAACTGGCAGGTCACGCAGCCAAAGCCAGGGAGAGGATATCACTGGGTCATATGAAAGCAGAGAAAGGAAAGGTAAGGAGCTCTGGTAAAGGAATGAGTGTGGGATTAAGGTCCAGGCACAGAGAGCCAGGCCATGGGGAAGCCTCAGCAGGAAACAACAGACACTTTAGCCCTTCAGTAAAAAAAAAAAAAAAAAAAAAAAAAGTGCAAAAGAGAAACTTACCTTTTAGTCTTTGCCTGGAGCCAAATTTTTAGGGCCATCCAGATGGTGAAATGGTAAATCAGGGAGAAAGGATTCCCTGTACCTCTGTGCAATACTGCTGCCAAATAGCTGGGTGCTCAGTCATGTTCAGTTTTAGACAAGCGCTGGGGTTTCTCACTTGGACTCTCACAAAACCAAACATGCTCCTTCATTTCTCACAGCAGAGCTGTAACCCTCGGTCTCCCTCTCCTGCCATTCACTGTGGTCACAAGGTTGTTCCCATGCCCCTCGCTAACTCTCTTCTTGGCAGCCTCTTCTGGGAACAGTTGCCCCGTGTATTTTGGAACATGTGATGCCAACCGAATGCTTTATGCCCTCCATGTCTCGTATCAGACTTGCTGGGAATGGTTCCCAGGGACTTCCTCAAAAATCACCCAGTGGCATCTTAAAAGTGTTTACTGGAAAATGGGGAGACTATCAAAGCAAACCTGTAGGGAAGCAAAAAGATCAGATCTAATCAGAGCTGTGGGTAACAGCCCGGCTGGACAGAGTTAAAGCTTCCAGTTGCAATTCATTTAAGAGACAGCAATAGCTGATTTTTATGAGATAGATCAGCCACAGCTCTCCAGTTATCTAAGGGAAGATATCACCTCCCTGTGGGCATTGAAATACTAAGCCCAGCTGATGTCAATTCCCTTAACATAACTTGCATCAGTGGAGATCAGAGATCTGACTTGGTATCTGCAAAGGCTACAACAATGAAATGTAAGGGTTGTCCATTACATAACTATGGGTTGTGGTCACAAGGACCAGGAAGACTATGGAATAAGAAGTATCATAAACTTGTGTGGGACTTTCATCCTCAGGTATTGCCAAGTTTTTCTCCTTAGTGCAATTTCCATGAGAACCATTTCCTCTGTCATTAAAGGCACCACGCTTGTCCCTGTCTTGCCAAAAAGGGGCTGAATCCCCAGCTGGTAAATAGAGCAACAGCTTCATCCATTTATGTTGAAGGTCTAGTGAACCAACATGACACACTTTGGTGCCGAGGTTATGGATACTGAGATCTATCAAAAAGCAAAGATACCACACCATGGTGTGAACTCAGTGACTTCAGTATTTTCTACAATAGAAGACTCTTCCAATAATTACCAATTTCTTTTTTTTTTTTTTTTTTCTATTTTTGCACAAATTGGGATATGGAAAAAATGAGTATGGGGAAGCTTTTCAATAGGAAATTGCATCCTAAAGATTTTAATATATTTCCATAACTTGCAAGCTTTTCAAGAGTTACTAATGAATGAGAGGATCTCAGTCTTCAGAGCTGAATTTAAACAACCATAAAAGGACTTAAATTTCAGATGATGGGTGCTCAGCCTTTCTGAAATTCAGGCTTTATTACAATGTTTCCAGTTAGGCACCCAAAGTCATTAGTCACTTTTGAAAACCTTGGCAAAGAGTAAAAGAGAAAATCTCCAACTGAGCTAACATCCTTCATGTATAGCCTCGTAAAACAAAAATTAGGAAAGAAAAAAATGTCCTAAAGTGAGTCAAACTCATTCATTGTGACCATGGTAAGCTGTAAATTATTTTTATTTAATAATAAGTAATACCTGGCTTTTATACAGCTCTTTCTATCAGTGAGCTAAAAATGTATTATAATCTTTAAATGCAGCATCATGGAGCCATTAGCTCAAGAATGTAGGCAGTGTAGACAGACCATCATAGCAAAAGAATCCAGCTAAACAAAATATACACCAAAGTATTTGCTCCTTAGAAGACAATGGGAAATTTTAAACAGTCAAAAATTATGATGCTTTTCTTACATATTATTACTGAGAATGTATTTCTTGCTAAGTCCAAAGACAGTTGTGTCATGTTTTCATTCTTGCTTTTGTTTAGCTTCTCCTACCAAGCTTCCCCAATGGGAAGGAGATTTTATCACTGATCCCAATATCAGGTTTTCTATCCTATCCTTCAGAGCAAAAAAAGTGTCAGAAAGTGCATGATACCTCCACATCTCCTAGGGTTGCTTGCAGAGGCATCATCCAGCCCATAAGACACAGCAATTGGCTGTTGAGCTAAGGGGCCTGGATCACCTTTAGCACCACTCAGCCTGGGGCACTGAAGTATCATGGACACTGTTGGTTGGGCTGCAGGAGCTACAGGAGGAGGCTCCCTTGGAATAGGCCAACATGGTATCCCAGCTGGCCTGTCCAGCTTGGCCATGGCTGCCCATCACCAACAGAGCTCCTGCACATGCACTCACACTGATCAAGAGCAGCTGTACCTACTCAGCAGATAGGTCTGGCTTTTTTGAGTTCAAAACTTTCAGCCTTGCATAGCCAGCAAGCCCCAGTGTTGGGCTATAACACAAAAAAAAAGCCAAACCATGGGCAGTTGCCTGAGAAGGGCCACGTTGCATCCAGTGCAGCAGGTCTGGGTCAGATCCACCACCCTGTGGTTTAGATAAGCCTCCAAACTAAGCCAAATCCATACTGAACTCCACGTCTCTCACCACAGAAATTCTACTATCTGGGGCCAAGTTTCCTGAACAGTGTTACATGAGGTTTAAAGTATGTACAAAGCCAGGATTGAGCCGCAAATGGAGCTCTCATCTGGTTGCTTAAGGAGGTCACTGACAGGATATTTGTAACAGAGATGCTGTATGATCTTTCTCCACAAACCTACTGCATCTTTGCTCCTCGCTGAGATAGGATGCTGGACTAGGCAGACTGTTTTGGTTTAGGTGAGCCAGCTCTTGCAATGCAATAGAATACGTCTTTGTGAAATTTTTGCAGAAAATTCTTGATTGTCTGAGCAGCCCTCATGGTACTCCTTCCACAACCCCACGGCCGAACCCACTGGCAAAGGAGAAGCCTATGAGCACAGGCAGGATCAGACCCTATGAAGCCCAATCCCACAGTCAGTTTGGCATAGATCTGGATTCTGACAGTGGCACACAAACCAGGGGGACCTTAAGGTAAGAATACCTCAAGAGATATAAGGAAGATAAGAATAAAACACTGAGGAAGACAGCATAATTTGAAAATGCACAATTCCCCAGGAAAGAAGGCAAGGAGGGGCAAATGCAAAAGAAGGAAGAAAGAGAGAGTATGCAACAATTCATCCAAAACAAGGAAGCAAATATCCTGAGCAGATGCATTCCGTACATTTTTTGAAAGTTTTCTTTGTAGCCCAATCTGTGAGCTTGTGTGGTTATGTGTTAGTTTCGTGCGTATATCTAACAGTCAGACCAGTTGTCTATATCTCATTTATAACCAACCAGTTTTAGAAGCTGGAGTTTCATTTGTTTTGCAAGTAAGTCATTCTTTTAGTATAAAATGATTGCAAATAAAAACCTAAGCCCATACCAGACAAATTGTCACATAAAACTTAAAAAAAAATCTTTTAGAGAGTTAAGGAGATTAAGAGACAATGTACACGTATAGGCCATTGTTAAAATAAATACTATTTTTATCATCATTCTCCACAAAATATGAAATATTCATGCACAGCAAAATATTTCTCAAAAAGGGACATAAAATTAATTATTGAAAATAACAATGATTTTATTTGACTTATGTGCTTAGAATTCCTGAATTTAAAGAGTATTTGTTTACCATGACAACAAGGCCATGCCTGTGTTTACTACTGATATGTATAAATCAGTTTCACAGGTCAATCAGAAGACAGATAATGTGAGCAGACATCTAGAATTTCATGCTTTTTATAATGGATTGCAGTTGCTGCATTATTTTCAGGACTAGTTATTGATATTACCTGGCAGTTTTCCCCACTGAGCCCTCTCTCTTCAAAGGGAATATTTAGAAATTCAGATCAGCCCAAAGTCTACCTCTGTGCCTGTCACTGTTACATTTGGAAAATGTTATCCCTGGGTCAACACTTTTACTGCTGCATTTTAACGAACAACGTGAGCCCTTCCTATTTGCATAATGGCCAATGTTTCCAAACCCAGACAGAGCCAGCACCATATTACACGCTTGCACAAAAGCACCTGTGTAGCAGAGACCTGAACACCTCACATTTTCCATTATTCAGTGACTGTTATATTTTTTCAGAGCTCCTGAATATTAATCTGCTTTTAATAGGGGGCTAAAAGCACCGAGGCACCGCCTTGCTCTTGAGCCTGTAGCGCTCCAGCCTCCCCAGCCTGCCTGCCCGCCGGTGCCCCCATCCTCTTCCCAGCGACCGGGTTTGAATGTGCCGTAATACATACCCGGGTTGTTGTCACTTAGCAACCTTTGCTGTATTTCCTAAATGAAGTGTTTTATTGAGGAATTCGTGTAAATTAGGAATTTATAACCAAACCAAAGGCTTTTCCCTCTGTCACCAGATAATTAAAGTATAATAATTAAAGTTTAAACTAAACCCATGAGGGCTCTATTTCACTGATAGAAATAGAAACTAGGAAAATCTGATCTAAGGTCCTGTTGCCAGTCACTGAGACTGCATTTACCTAATTTTTAACCTCTTGTCCGCTTGCAGTGAGAAGACACAGCTGAGCAGCGGCCCTGCCTGGAGCAACTGGCTTGGATATCACCTCCTGACAAAGGCTCACTAGAGTACAGCACGAACAATCTCAGTGGAATATTTGATTGTTTCATGATTTATGTATATCAGTATAATTTTTAGCTTGAATTAATTGTACTGTTGTACTTGATTCCCTTTGTTCTTTTTGCGCCCAGCCCTGCGTGCTGGCCCCTCTCCACCAGCAAGCTGCTCCCCAGGCAGCAGCTACAGACGCCCCTGTGTGTGCAGGGAGCGCAGTGCCCAGCTCTGCGCTGCAGCCACCCACAAGCCGGCTCCAGCGCGGCTGCAATGGCAGATCCAGGTGGGAGCTGACCAAGGAGACCACTTTTGGGATGACCAAAGGCACCAGGGAAAAAAGAGGCCTTGAGCTATTCCGTGCAGCAGAGTATGGAAGAGCCCTGAGGTTGCTGAGCGCAGGGTGAAGCATGTGAAGCTGGGCTTGGGGACATGGCTGGGGCCCGGATCGGGAGCAGAGAGGGGCAGAGCAAGGGAAAAAGAGAGCAACGTGTGGCAGGACACGGCCCAGCAGAAGGGCTTGTAAGTCCCTCTTGCCTCTCGTTAGGGGAAAGGGCCCCATCCTCGGTTTGACCTGCACAGAGTCTGTACCTCAGGAGGCCCGGAGGCACCAGACACGTGGCACCGGTGTGCCAGCCTCTTCAAGCAATTATTTTTTTTCCCCACAAGGCCGCATTAAAAATGGAAATGAGAAGCTGCTTCCTGCATCACTGAGATTCGCTCTGGAGAGCTGCTTCTCGCCTGCCACCCTCCTGCTCTGTTGCAACACAGGAAATTTGCTTTTACTAACACCTGGTGTTGTTTCAAGCAGCCAGATGGTCCTAACCTCAGTCTCCTGTAATTGATGGCCTACTTGTCTAACCCTGCAACTATCTCTCACTTTAGACACAGATGCTGCATCTCTCTAAATACCATTCCACATTAAAACATCCTACCTTCCTCTTTTGCATGTCAATCAATGCAGCAGTTCTTACAGAAACCAGCAATGGCCTGTGTAAACTAGGAGACAGTGGGTGTAAGCAACCAAGAGATAAAATTATGCAGGCTTAAATTACAAATTGGATGTGCTGTTGAAGGATTTACAATTACAAAATTAGCTGGAGACATAACCAGCAAGCAAACAGGCAAAACATTTTGCTGTGACCCCAAGAGTGTATCGTCTACCCGCTCGGACTTACCAAAAAAAGCCAGGCTGCCCCGGCCTATGCTGCTTTCTGTCATGATGATTAATACTAACTTGGTGTTTCTATGCACTATCCTCACTTCCTGCCTGTTTGCAGTGAATCCAGATAGCCTCATATTGCAATTCTGATTTTCTGGGTTCTTTTGGAAGATGGTTCTCTTCAGGTACCTTATTGCAGTGTTCAAGCTGGATCGTAGATGCTACAACAGTGCTAATTATCATTAACAAAGCAACTTAATGAGTTTAAAGCCCAGAGGCTTTTTGCCTGACAAATTAAGGTCTACTCTGGTCTCCCCACTTCCTCCCAGTCCTTTTTCTGACCATACCAAAGGTTGACACATACCGGAAGCCCTCACACTGGACTCAGGAAATTGAGGTTGAAGTCACTGAGGCTACCAAGACTTATCGTTTCCTGTTATTAAACCAAGAAAATATTTCTCTACCTCCCATAGCACAGTGAGGATAATACTCAACATTACTGTTGGGTGTTCAGAAGGTGAGCGGTTCAAACACCTTTCTTGCATAACTTCTCAGCACCGTATGTCAGAATCTCATAGGCATTCATGTCCCATCCTCAGAGGATACCTGGGACACAGGGAACTGACATTGTCCCCGCTTTATGTATGGAAACTGAAGTACAGAGCAAACTGCAAAATCCATCCAGGCTATCCTCAGACACAGGACATCTGTATCAGGGTGATTTGGAGCATCACTCCTGCCTTGGAATGAGCTTCCTCCTTCCCAAACTCACGGGTCTTCCTTTCTCGGGAAGAGGGGTTGATCCTGGGATTTCTTTACTTGCTGTGTATCACGTATGATCTCATCTGCATGTGGTAATACCATGTTCTCAAATTCACCGATAGGCACTACCAGTGTCACTTGATAAGGTCTGCCTCAATCATACGAGGATGACTATAAGAATGAAGGGGTCAGGTATCTGATGGAGATGCACATAAGAAAACTCGGATATAGGACACAGCTGAAAGCACATGGTCTTACTCACCTCTTTTTTTACCTGTTCATGCACTCCCCCACATAGTTTGTGTGAATCTGTATTAGGTTGGACCCCTCCATCAGCCCTTCCCCACCTCCTAATCCAAAAGAAAACTATTCATGGGGGTCGGGGTAGGAAAAAAGAAGAGGTGAATCAGGAGCAAAGGAGGAAACAAGGGAAAGTGACTGTTTTATCACATAGGCAGAAACAAAGCAGTAGATCACATCAGCTGCCCATGAAACCACAGCCTGGGTTTACGAGAATTTACTAGGTCAAAAGAAAATGGAAGTGATTCTTTGCCAATGGTATGTGCAGAGGAAGAGCCCAGAATGAGAGATGAAATAGCCTTGCAGGGAGGTGCAACCCTCGCGCAGACGCAGGTTGTGCAGAGATGGTGCTGGAAAGCAGTCTGGGTGGGGGCAGCTGGGCTGTTCCCGACTCACTGCATCTCTCTACAACCTATTTCTCACACAGAACAAAAAAAAAGCCCCACCGCAAGAATAAGGAGTTTTCTCATATTATTTCTCGTCATGCCATACCCAGAACAGAAATAAGCCCACAGTACAGAGCATTGCGTGTTTGATATATGGATCCTATGTAACTATGATAACACTGTGTATCCCAATTTCATCTCAGCACTTTCCTGAATTTCCTCAGTTCCTGAGCATTATTTTTTTTTCTTCCAGTTGTGTGTCTGTCACCTTAACCTTGACAGCTAATTGAGAAAAAAAAACGTCGAATTTCTGTTTCTGTAAAGGTTGAAATTCTGTTCTAAACTATGATTTTCTGTACATTAATATATATAATTAATATATTTAAGACTGTTCTTCAGCTAACTTTTAACACAAACACTTAAGTTTTAATTAACGTGAATAGCAACGAATTTGGTGGTAGTGGTGAAAGCTTGTAGAGGAAAAGCTTCCTCATCCTCTGTATCTTTTGCAAATTTCAGAAAGAGAAATAGATCAGCTCCTCCTTGGTCTTGGTCTCCAGTATCCTAAAGCGATCGGAAAGACCAGGGAGTGAACATAAACCTGCTGGGCTGTTGGCACTTTAGGTTGCAGTTATAGCTGTGGGGATCTGAATAGTCACCCAGACACTAATGGTGCTGCTCGTGTGTCAGCAAGATCAGACGCCAGTGTTTAATTTTTGGATAGTTATTGGTTATAAATCAAAAGACCAACAGATATTGAGAGATAAGTGAGAATGTCTTTTTAGTCTGCGTTAACAGCAATGTTTTAAGATAAAGCTGTTATTTTAAAACATGACCTATTTTCACTTTGCATGGGTCTTTTAACTATCCTGGAAAGAAGGATGTTTATACAATTTTGCAAAGACATGTGAACTGTTCTACTCCATTTACATTTCTTTGTTCCAAAATGTATTCCTCTTGTTGAGATTCCAGCAGACAAGGAAAGCAGACACAGTGGTTACTTTCCAATATGAAACTTAAAACCACAATCTCCCGCTCAGAAAACACAGAATGAGTCACAGGAAGGGGCCACTTGCTTGCAAAACTCATTAAAAGTAAGGCAAGGCAAAATGGATTTCCTGTATCAATAAATAGATTTCTGGCAGCAGTCGGAACACCTGACATTGCTAGAGGCTTAAAACCAGTCCAAGAGTGGCCATTCGAAAAGTGAGATCAATTCTTTAGCTTGCAAAGTATCTTTCCAGTACACAACTTAAATTTCTTGACATTAGTTGGATTAATTCAGAAAAGTGCTTAAGAATATGCATGAATTTCACTGAAGTGAGTGGGGACTTAATGAAGTGTGTAAATATCCTGCTAAATCATGTCTGCTTTTATTTTGTGAGGCAAGTTTTATCAAAAGGATGCACACATTCATTACAGGGGTGCACATACCTCACAAGTGACAGCATTATTTCCAAATCCCCTGAAAATAAATAAATAACAAAAAGAGTCCCTAGTACTTACCTCAGCTTAAAATTTAACAGTAAGTGCAGCTTTGTTTTGCTGTTTGCAATATCCCTTCGGTACTTAAATATACATTTCCTTTTCGTCAATGTTTCGCCTCTCTTGTTTGGCAAATGAAGCCAGAATGAACTTCTCACCTCTTCTGTTCAGTGCAGACACGTGCGGTTTTGGTCAAGATTGTTTATGAGACCATAAGCAGAGGCCAGTGCCTGAGTCGCTATCACTTATGTTCAGTGTGTGGCTGGAAGAAGATTCTTCTGTGGCTGCAGGCCAGTTATCCTGCTAGAAATAAAAAGTGCTGTGTTTTTGTTCCCTTTCTCCAGTTCCTTCCTAGGTCTTTTTTTTTTTTTTTTTTTTTCATTCTGTCTCTTATTTTCTCCCTCACATCGCAATGACTGAAAAGGTTTCCTCCCCAAAATATCCAGGCTTTGTGCCACTGCCGGCCTTTCTCTGGAGACCACCGCTGGCGTCGCAGCTGCTCAGTCACAACCAGTTCTTTCTGTGCAGAACCCAAACACGTTGCAGAAAGAAATACGCAGAGCTGGATTTTGCTCCAAGCAGAAGAGATCAGACTGCCTTGGGTTGCTGCACTGTGAGTGTGTTTCCTCAAATCCCTATGTCTCTGGGTAATCAAGAGAAATCCATCTCATCATTTTTAAGCATGAACAGAAGAGTTGACACTCACACTTTTAAGCGCTGGCAGCTGGCACAAAAGGTCTTCTGCCTTTTGCCATAATCCATCCCAAAGTATTTGATGGCATCAGGGATGCACATCAAATTAAGAGCATTTATTTTAAAGGAAACAACTAATGTAGTATGCTGGGAATGGCTTGGGCTTAGCTCCTTGGGAACTCTGTTCCCTCAGACCTTTATGCCTCTAGTGTTAATGTGATATCCCAGGACAATTAATATGTCCTTATAAAGTCTGTTTGCTGAGGCAAAAGCATCATTTCTCTGACTTAAAAAAAAAAAAAAAAAAAAAAAAAAAAAAAAAAAGAAAAAGCCTTCATTTCTAAGCTTGTCTCCAGAGCTCTAGTGTAAATGTTTATACAAGTCAGGGACATACAGAAAATAAAGCGGCCTGAAGCAGCAGTCACTGCAGGCTGCCCAGAGAGAGCTCTTGTATTTTTAACACAGAACCATAGTTGCTGCAGGGCCTTATCAACCCAAACATCTTTGTTTTCACTCCAACTAACACCAGCGTGGCAGCATCTCTCAGATTGCAGCTAGTTTGCCCAGCAAACCCAGCAGAGGGAGCAGAAAGCAGCTTTGTATTCCCCCTAACAGGAGGAAATGTCATTTGCCTCTCATCAGCAAAATGTCCAACGTTTAAACACACGGTCTCACTACAGTCAATGACAATATCCCCATTCAAAGCAAAACTCTTACTTTTTCCTCAGGTCACATTAGGAGGAAGATTGTGGTGTGGGATAAGACTCCCGACTGGCTCAGGTTGCCCCGTTTCTGCCTCATTGCTCTCGACTCCAAAGTGCCCTGATAGCCCAAGCAGCCAGCGCCCCGATGCACGGGGCAGCCTCCCTCTGTCTGAAGAGGCTCTGCATCAAACTCCAATCCAACGGCAAAAAATGTTGCAAGCGCCCAAAGTTGCACCGGGCAGCCCTAACAAGGGGTAAGCACTTAAAAGTGGACCTATGTCACACAGGGTAGCAGTTCAACAGTTCTGCTGCAAAAGTACTCTGCCAATAGCGTAGAGAATAATAAAGTCAGAAAATTATTTTTTAATCTGTTTACTTTTATTACAATATATATTTCTTTTCTTGTTGCATTCAGCAGATCAAAATGAGGTGTTAAAATGACTTTCATCATTGCAATAGCACATACATTTACAGAGTAAATACTGCATATAAATAGTCTCTGAAATGATAATCCCTATCTACACATAAAAATACCCAATCCCTTCTTTCCCTCCCCTCCCAAAATTACAGCAATAACATATTATCTTTAACATAACTAATGCAATGAGTATGATATTCTTTCCCTCACACGACACAGCTGGAGTGGTACGGTCATCAGACTCATGAAAAATAAACATTAGTCACTCCTCTCTGCTGTATATTGTAGTTTGTGTATTGTATAAATAGAATATACACTTATTTAATGTGTCTGCATATTTATATTATGTTAGCCAAATATTCTTTCTGTAACAGAAACCAGCATTACATTGAAAGCAAAGTTTAGTTTTTTCTTTCACAGAAAGAGTAGGAATTTGTTAAAACATTCCATTTTTGTTCTTTACGAATTAACAAAGCAATCTAAATACACTGCATAAAAATGATCAGCCCCCAAATCGTCTTATCCTTTTTTTTTAGAAAGTGGACCTATGATGAAGCAACGTTTCTAGCAGGTCAAGTCAAAACTTTGATTTTCATACCTGTCTTTCCTGTGTGCAAATTTAATAAATATTAACTCAAAAATATGTGTTTATATAGCTACATTTAAACCTTCAGATACCAAGGCTATACAGTATGTCAGGAGTAAGGAGTTCAGCTTCACAGAATCACAGAAATGTTGGTCAGAAGGGACCCCTGGAGGTTGCCTCGTCCAACTTCACGCTTGAGGCAGGCACTCCAGACGAGTCGGCCATGGCTTTGCTTAGCCAAGTCCTGAACGATCCACCACGGATTATTTCACAGTGTCTCTCCGGGCAACCTAGACCAGAGCTGCACTACACTAAAATAATTGGACAGAATTTAAATAACCACTCATTTACACTACTATTGGGTTTGAAATACTAACAGCAACAGCAAACGTTGGATTTGCTATTTATTAAGCCATAAATAAATATATCACTGGCTTAAGCTCTGGAGAACTTTCAGATACCTCTTCTGATGGAAACTGTAGAGTGCAGTAACTCAGGAAAACAAATCTTCACTAATAAAAGGACAACAAAGCCGGTGGTCTCCTACCAAATGGCTGGGGAGAAGGGTAGATTTGGGGGTTCTTTTGCAAAATGAACGGACTGAAACAGGCCTTTACCATAAATAGATTATGATAGGATATGGTTAGTGTGTTCACTCATTAATTCAATCGTTAATGACAAGTATTACGAAATACCTACAAAGGAAGAGTGGCTGTATTTAGAGAGGCAGCCCACTCAATTTGGCAATGCAAGATCCCCACTGATTGTCTTTAAGAAAATTTATACTAAATGTCTTCAGTCTGTAAGTAAAAAGGTTTTTTCATTTCCTTGAAACTTTAATGACAAGCTTGGGATGTTAAACGCGCATTTCTTCCTCTTGTGTTTGGTTACTAATTCTGACAACTTCAAAATGGGCAGGCATCTCACCCAAACTGCTGAAGTTCACCTGAAAAGGAAGACTTGGGGCTGGGCTCATCACTGCACACTGCAGCTGCATAAAAGACTGCACTTACATTATTACTACTGAAAGCACAGGGAAACCATAAATTGCTCTCCTGGCATCCTAGATAAAGCCTGCAGCATTAAGAATTGGAAAATCTCTAGTGTAGAATTGCCATCCTATGACTTTTTTGGCTTGCAAAACCAGAATTCATTGACACAGAGCAAGTGGGATACAGAGCAGCTGTTCCCAAATCTTTGGGCGCTAACAGACCACAATCGCATCTTAAAATTTCCCCTGGACCGCTCTGCTTTCCTATTATTAAAAAACTATTAACTGAAAACATTACAAAGCAGCTGTGAAAATTGTACCGCAGCCTCACAGATCACAAGCAGGCAGAGACCACCACCTGGGAACCACTGTTCCCATACTGAACCATACTGAAATGCAACACACATGGAATCCCACAATGCCATTTTCCATCTTTTGGAGAGCAATCAGAGTTTTAAATATATTTTTTAAGAAAAAAAAGTCAATTTTGTAGCTACAATTTTTAACAATTTACATTTTAAATTGAAGTACCATATTGCATAAAGGCAGACCATTTGGAAAACATTATCAAGTGATCTGCAGTATTGCTTTTAACACACACACAGTTAAACCTTAAGGCAGTCAAAAGTAGGTAGCAAAATGGTATCTACAGCTTGTGCCTGAAAAGCTGGAAAAAAACTTGTAGGGACGGGACTGAAAGTGAGAGAGGAGATTTCATTATCTCAGAAGACAGTAAATTACACTAAAAACATCCACTCTTTACAATACAAAACTCAAAAAGCTCATACGGTAAAAACCTGAGATGCATCATTCACCAGCATCAAAGTTCATGATTTAGCCAAAAATAATGCTTTAAATAAAACTGCTCCATTGGCAAAACCTTCAATGTTCTTGGCTCAGCACTGGTCTTGAAATTAGGTATATTCAGTGTGCAGCTCTACGGGAAAGCACCGGGGCTGAACTATTGACTCCAGTGGGCACTTTGCACGCTGGCCTACATGTTCCACCTTCACACTTGGCTCCTCTTGAAGCAGGGCACTTCTCAATTAGAGTGCGAGTGGCAGAACCCGGCTCTATTATTTCATTTGCTTTCCATTTAGATTGTGCATCAGACGCTACCAGGTCAAAATAACAGACTAGAATTAATCAAAACAGCTCCACTGGCTTTGATGGCAGTTGAGGATCTGATCAGTAACTAACTCTTACAAAAACATTTATTCGTCAAGTGAGGAGTGCAAAGCAAAAGAATCATATGATCTTTCAGGGAAATGAATTTTGACTTTACATGGACTGCAGTCCTTGCCCATGTTGGCAAATTATGTCAGGAATGGTGAGTGACTTCAGCTTCCTTGCTAGGAGCAGGGTTCAAATGAGATGAAAGATTTTGTTGATACAGAAAAGACAATGAACCATTTTAATTGCAACTCCTACATCACTGCACTTGTATTTGACCTTAGATAATGAAACTGCATGGCACAATTTGTGCAGTTACGTGAACAGCTAGAAATGAAAACTTCCGTTCCTAGTAAGACTCACCTTCATCATCTGGAAATGTGATTTTTAGCATGAAAAAGCTTTTCTAAGTTTGCTCACAGCAATGAATACAATGCTCACACATTACAGATTCCAGATGAACTGTCGACTGCAAAGCCAAGTGATGTGCCTTCAGTACAACTCAATTCACCCTTTGAACTGAAGCGAAGAATTCGGAGATGTAATTAAGATGAGTCTGGATGTACATCCTGACTTTCAAAAGGTGGTAGAGGCTCTCTCCAGTAGGTGAACTGACTGAAGGTATCAGAACAAGGGAAGTCTGAAGAATGGCTTCTTTTCAGCAAAGGGAAAATGTGATCAACCACTTCACATAGTCTGACGTAACTGAAAAATAAATAAAAAGGATTCTAGACCAATCCAAATCTTCTTGCTTTGAATTAAGACACATGTCCAACCATCAAGGCATGGTTACTCTTACAAGGACAAGTTATCTTCCCTGAATGAATGAAATGAACCTTAATGTCAGTGCCTCGCTTGCAGAGATGATTTAAAGCACAGATAATGAGAGATCATTTCATTCTGAGCTAAAAAACATTGTTGACAAATAAGAAACAGATGACATTTTCTGCCCAGTTCAACTGCTAAAATATCCAAGCCCCATATTTTGCTTCTCTGCTTCTATCCAGTTTTGTTCAAACAGCTCCCTGCACAATCGAATATTCATGATTTATGCACCTATTCCTTTCCATTCATTGAGTGCAGTATTAACCTAACTAAAAAGTGGTTTCTCTTGAATCTTAGATGCTACCTACATGTCTTATTGGAAACCCTCAGTCCTACATCTTCAGATTTTGTTTTCTGACTCCTCTAAACTGGAGCTCCAGGAAAGGGATATTTCAGGAAAGGGAAATTTTGAGAAGCATATGTTTAAAGGCCATGAAAATGCAAATTACTTTAGGAAACAAATTTACCTCATTTTTAACAGATTATTTAGAAGTTATTCCTCTACACAATTAAAGTAGATGGAATATATCTTTTTTTCTTATATATTATAATATATAATATATATTTTTTAAGTTCTTCAAATCAACTAAGAAAGGTAGAAAATAAGTATTTTTATTATTTTACTTGAAATACTCTAAAGAATCTTTCATTAGTAAAATCATACCCACACTTGGGCAACTTGAGTCATAAATTATATCAGGAATTAATTTAGCCTCTATGGTGTTCAGGATAAAAGATTACTTACGATGAGATGTTTGTTTTTGCATGCTCCTGTATAAGTTCTCCTTTGGGGTTAACTGTAAATATTCTGTTTAAAGACACTCCCACCTGCTTATATGAATAAACATCCTGAACAGAAGGAAAAAGAAAGAAATCATGATTCTGCCTTTGCACAGTAGCTTTTACTCTTGCTTGAATATACTATGCAGAAGAACATTTTGCACAGTATGGTATTAAATTTACTTAATTATTGTACATCTGAAATTATCCTAGAATGTTACAAAAGTGAACTCAGCATAATAAAATTCTCATGAAATAAATGAGTTAAAGCTAGATTTGGAGCCTGCTGCTTTAATTTAAACTATTGACTGAAATCATGTTTTGTTTGTATCAATGATTTCCCTTGACACAAAAACAACATTCAATAAAAAGAGAAACTAATAGTATTTCAGTGTAGAGGTATTTGTATTTTCCTTTTTTTTTTTTTTTTTTTTTTTTTTTTTGTTGTTGTTGTTGTCTTTCAGAGAATATTTGTTTTCCCGAGTGTACTGTACTGAGTATCTCGCAGCACCGTACACTGGTTAAAAGATAACTGACTCTTAAAACAATGTGTAGTTTGTAAGGACGTGGTCACAAAAGGAAGTTATTGTACTTATATTGACACTCCTGCAGAAATCTCTTAGATGCCAAAATATCACAGAAATCACAGAATGGTTGAGGTTGGAAGGGACCTCTAGAGATCACCGAGTCCAACCCCCCCTGGCTCCAGCAGGGACACCTAGAGCACGTGGCACAGGGTGGCATCGAAGTGGGGTTTGAACATCTCCAGAGAAGGAGACTCCACAACCTCTCTGGGCAGCCCTCACAGTAAAGAAGTTCTTACACCATATCAGGCACCTCTGTCCAACATTTACGTATCTAAAAGTCTCAACCTCCAGGATTCACATTCATACTGTGAATGTCCAGTGTCCACATTTATGGTGGTAATTTCTCCCAGTTATCAATGTTTCAGCTACTGGACGTCTCTGAGCTGCTAGAGCACAGAGAAGTCAGGGCTGAAGTTCATTCCACAAACCACAGGCACTTCCGTTAAGAGCCTTTGAACCCTTCTGTAGCCAGTGGAGAAAGATGGACAGTTGGCATTCTCTAGAAGTGCCTACTTCTCTCTCCACCACCGAGACAAAAATCAAGAGGTAACCAACTAGACTGCTCTTTCTCAAACTCATACTAAGCAATAAAGAGGGCCAAGGACCATTCTCTCTTAAGGCCAAATGGCAGGGCCAGCACATGAGCACACTATTAAACTGGTTTAGCTTCCAAAGCAGGATGGATACATCCAAGCTGTTATATGTAATATAATGTGTAATATAACAATATAATACATGTTATATGACACATCTACTAGAAATATTACCTGCCAATACGGAGATAGAAGAAATACCAAAAGCTCTGTGGGGCTCTTGTGGACTAAGATTGGCCCCATCTGCCCAGTTTAGTTAGCTTCTAAACTTAGATGCCTAGCAAAACAGTGATTATCTAGAGAAAGGAAGCAAGTTTCCTACCTGCTGAGAGCTAGATGCTTTCAAAAACCTCAGAGAGAGAGAAACAACCTTTTTCTTTGCTACCTATGGTAATACCTATGGTAATATTTATTGTGTCTGACTGTGCTTTTAAGTGATACTGTCCTGTCAGCATTATCCACCTCTCTATATCCCTCCTTTCCACAAAAAGCCAACATAACTATATCTACAATGCCCATTGGGAAAGATCTGAGCCCCAAGCTAACACTTGCATGAGACTGAGGAACTCACAGAATCACACAATGGTTGAGGCTGGAGTTACCTAGGAGAGCGCTGGTCATCGGTGACAAAACCATCTCCAGGCCATGCTAAGTTCCACATATCAGGGTTCCTGCCTCTGTTTAGATAGATAGTTCCAATGCCTTCACTAGACTGCTTCCTTTTGTGGAGGCATTTAAGTATTTTTGGGTTCGGGACAGGATTAAGAAAAACCTTTAGACAAATTTTATAGCTCTCATCTGCATAAGTGAGACCTGAATTCCCATTCCTGTGACAAGGAATACTCAAGTATTCCAGCAAAGCAGAACCATTTGATTTCAACAGAAGAACCAAATTCTTACAAATATACTTAAGGCTGGAAGCCTATGTCCCACTGACCCTCACGAGAAGGATTTTGCGTGACTGTCCACAAGGAGCTCACTGGGACTGTAGCAGGATGGCCTAGATTGGCATCAGTGTCTTCACAGGATCTTTTTTACATAATTAGCGTTTCAACCAGTGTTAGCATGATAGCAAACTTATTCAGAAGTCACACTTTGTCCCTCCTTCCTTCTCTGTTTGCCTCCTTGCATCCTAAATCAAGATATCTTTATGAAAGGACCTTTATATTATTCTCTGTACAGGGCCTAATAAAATGCAGTCTTAACTCCCTTTTGAGACTTCCAGGCTCTAATATAACAGAATCATGAAATAACAGCAACCTTTCCATTCCCTGCAATAGAAATAATTTTTAGTTATTACTTACAGCAGGTCTGTTTCCAAAAGCAGCATAAAAGGGTTCAGTGTTAGGATAAAACAAATTTTTGATGTCTGTCAAACACTGAACTTTAAATTTTTCTGGCTTCTTTTCTATCACCTCTCTGAAATGATGAAAAAATAGTATTAAGTAGCTGCATATGAAATACAGCATAATGAAATTTATTTTCTTTATTCACCATTTTTCACTGAACTGATTCTGCTGTTGGCCCCCCCATCCTTCTTCCAGTAAATCTTCATTTAGAAGTCAAAATGTTTGTGAAAACAAAATAACATTCCCAAGCTTATCTCCAAGTACACAGGAAATAAAACTCTGAAACAAGGGAGCTTCTACAGAAATATAAAGATGATTCCAGCCCGGGCACACACATCGGGAAAGATGTGAACAGTAAAGAAGCCTCACAGGAATAATACAGCCCTTTGGCCCAGGCTCTCTGCACTTGAATTAAAGTTTGAGAACATGCAAAAGAGGTATAAAACAGTGTTTCCTTAGTTCACATACACCTAGTCTCTGAGCCCTTACAACAACAAACTTAAATCTACACATCACACATCACAGTAGTTATTACTAGATATTAGTAGTTATTACTAGATATACTAGAACACAGTAGTTATTACTGGATATCCTTTAGTCTAAATGATACCAAAATGGGTATCATTTTATATGTACTTCTAGATATAGATAATATAACAGTAGGTACTCCTTCATTGCATCTATTATTTCATCAGTCTAAGAACTGCACGGTAATATCTCTAGAGTTTCTTATATTTAGAACACGACTGACAAGACAGTTTGCAGCATGTCACTCAATCAGGAGAACATCTGAACAACTTTTCATTAAAAATTCTAATGAAATAAATGCTGTCACGGCAGCTTCTAGCAACGTACAATATTTTCAGTAATTGCTTGACAAGCTTCACTGAATTAGGAGGAAGGTATGAAATTCATGATCTGGGCTATTATGACTCACTTATTTTACATCAAAACCTAGACAGAACCCCATCCAACCATAATTCCACAACGCAGTCAAGAGCACAGAGAGTTCATTTCATTTTCACATGAATTTCCTCAAAACCCACCAGGGTTTCTTCTACCGTAAAAAAAAATATTTATGCAATTAGAGCACTTACAAGTCAAGATGAAGTCTTTGCTACACACTAGGACACACTAGTAACAAGAAAAAATCTCTACAATGAAGCCAACAAGCTTATGGCCAAGTTTATGGCTAAGACATAAACTCAGATATACAGTGAGGCATTTCTAAGGGATCAAATAAACACTGAGACTATCTTACTATATTTTGGTCTTTCTCTAACCAAATTTCCTCTCAATTAAATTCTGCATTATGATTGATTTCTAGCACCAACAAAAAATGCACAAAAAAATTACTCACCAACCTCTTTTCTTTGTGCATAAAGTAACCTTACCTGTGAAAAGCTGAGAATAAGCTGCTTGGACTCAGCAACACTGGCCCTTGAGGCAGCACAGTTCCTCGCTCATTGACCCAGTGCAAGTACCCCCTAGTCATGTCTGCCATTCCAATAGCACGTGCTGAACAGTACAAAAATTTATATCCATTTCTGTGAATTGGAAAACAAAAAGACAAAAATAGCTGTAGAAATAAACTGTTTTGATATTGATAATTTTGTGAGTTTTTCTACATGAATAAATCATGACTGTTAAACAGACTTATGTTTAACTGAGATTTGTTAAAAATAAGTAAAGACATTAATGCCAGAACCTTGGATAACTGAAATACCTTTAGCCCCACTGCTGTTACTGATCTACATGTTTATCTCTGGTCTTTTCATGGCTACGTTCATCTATCTGTTGCTATATGTTGGAATCATACTCCTTGGAATTAACTGAAATTCAGTCTCCCAAGAGGAAAATACTTGACATAAAGCAAAGGTGTATTAATCTTTGAAGTATTAACAGTGCTGTACTCCTGCCTTTTGGGCCTCTGTAGAAAAAGATTAGCACAACATGTTCCTTTAAATGAGAGCAATCTAAATTTCAAAATATAGTATTAGAGGTAATCTTTGATTGCAAACTGAAATAAAGGTTTCAGTAGAAACCACAGGTTACTCTTTTCCAGGTATCTTGGTTCTCTTCATGTTAGAATAGAGTTTGATAAAATCAGTTCAACTTAGCACTGTATTTATTCCTTTAGCAATCAACAGCAATTTATTTTGCAAGTATCAATTAACAATTTCACCAAATGTAATGTAGAGGCTAAAAACAGAACTGAATACTGCTCAGCAAGTGAATTCCCAGGCTATCCTGCCTTTTTTTTCTTTTTCTTTTTTTTTTTTTTTTTATAATCACTTATGCCTATGCAGAGTAAAAGCCTAGACCAGCCTCCCTGGTGTAATTTAGATTAATAAAAAAAACAAACTCAGCATAACCCTAGTGCATGGAACAAATCAGATTAACTAAAAGAAGAGTTGTAGAAGAGTTGTCATGTGTACCATAGGCTTCTCAAGCATTCCTGGCAATTCTACTACGCAAAAATAGATCAACTTCATAAAACAAGGAAAAACAAGGTTTGGGTAGAGGGCACAAGTATAAACCTGAGTAACTGGAGAACAACCGGGCATGCCTTTTGTAGACATTAGAATTTAAATTCCTAAACATCAGAATACAACAGATACTTCATTCCAATCCCATCCAGACATTAGTTATTTTTTCCTCATTTCCTTTTTAACTCTGCTCAATCATTACACAAAAACACTCACCATATTCTCAGTTTTTGATCTGCCTGTGCAAGAAATGGCTCGACTACACTGCTCAATCTACCTGGAAAGCCAGCACTGTGTCTGCACTCTTTACCTTTCTCACACAGAAACATTCCCATGCCAACACCCCATGTTCGCTTGTGCAGCATGGCTGTTTCTTCTTCTGCTCACATACACCACAGCAAATACCTCATGTTTTGCGTTTTTGGAGTATCTTGTACTGTCTTATTCTAGGATTTTTTTTTTAATTGATGAAATTAACTGACCCATAGCTTTGCTGTTCTACTGCTGTCAAATACTTCCTCAAAGGCCAAAGGAAAATTATTTCAAATCACCATCATATCTCAGGCATATCAAATGTCCTTTTGAAGGCGACCATCTTTTTTCACTGCTTACATCAGGTGTACAAGTAATAAGTAAGTGTGATGAACCCAGCTCCTTTCATATACAGGAACTATTTATTTCTGTGGGCCAACTGGCATTACTGCAGATCAGTGGGAGCTGAGATATAGCTCAGTAGTTGATTTTTCTGTGTAACACAAGCCCACAGGCTTTTCACAGCATGTGTCTCATTGACTTCTGATGTTTTTAAACCACATTTCAAGCAATGTTTACTCAAAACCTTCTCTAAAAATTACCCAAAGACACAAAAATATTTTAAGACTGAACCTGCATAAAATTTAATAATGGAATAACAAAAATATATACAAGGAAATAACAAAAACTGTACAACTATCAGTAACAAAGCACATCAAGCCTGTCTTGGAAGTTTATCATTATTTATATGGCTATTAACTCAGCTTACACAACCCATTCAAATTACTAGAGTTTTCAGAACTAAACTATAATTAACTATCTGGTTGGGAGAGCTATCACTGCTCACTGGCAGGAGGTTTTTACCCCTTCCTATGTTGTTATTACGAAACTGTTATTACGAAACAGCTTTTGCTCAGGATACTCCAGAGCAGATGTGTAATAATGAGATAGTAATGAAATAGTCACTTATAGGTTGAACGAAGTCTACAGATTTTTATGTGCAAATAAATAAACACAGAAACTCACAGATACATGATTTACTGAATACTCACTGGCTCACTTTATGGTACAACTTTGCAATTCCTTGATGTGTCCAGTCTTTGCCAAGAGTAGGCAGAATATGGCCTAAAGTATCTGACCTGAAAAAAGGAAAAAGAATAAAAATGAACTGAAAAAAACAATCTTAAAAAAGGTCAAAACCAATCTTACATTTCTTAAATAATAAGATATGGGGATAATACAAATACCCCTGATTGTTTACTTGACTGATGACACAAAACAGGTGCACAGGTACACAAAAACAGGTGATACAAAACAGGTTTTCTGTAAGGCACTGATTGTGATCAGAAGAATTTATTCCCATTTCTTTTAGGATGGGCTGACATGCCCATTTTTCACCAAGAGACTTTAGTACTCTGTGCCCCAAGATTCATTTTCATGAATAAGCTAGTGAGCAACAGGCAAAAATGGAAGTTTTGATAATGATTCAAAAGTATGCAGTAACGGGTCAATACTAAGCATACTTTCATAAAGTTTAGCTTGAATGTTTTCTAAATAAAATAAGACTATCCCTAAGGGGAGTTAATGTGAAACTGCAAGCACAAGACAAAGTCACATTCTAGCTTACATCAAATTAACTTCTCCACGTAGACAAGCCTGCTGATCATGTACAAAGTATTATGAGATAGCTATACTGGCTTCAGTATGTTTCACATAAAATGAATTTACATTGTAATAACATCTAGAAATTCCAAAAACTGAATATCTCATTTGACTATGCATGATACAAACATACAACAAAAAATCCACATCCTGATTGCCTTGTATCTTAGAGAATAAAAGACCAGGCAGGCACCTAAGATGAATTTGAAGAAATATTATAAGATAAAGTGATTCAGTAACTGCCCAGTCATCTCAGCATCACACAGAGAAGCAGATCAGTTCTCACCTTCCTAAAATTTTAATAATAATTAAATGTAGCGTGTGCAGGGAATTAATTTGTTAATAAATACTAGAATGTGGTCATTCTTTGCCGTAATTCTCTGTTAATTACTTTTTTTTTTGCCTTAGTCCAAAGGACGACTTGTCCTTGCAAATAAAGCTTCTCCCTGTTCATGAACTCACCGTGTGATTGTTCCATCAATATCGGAAATAATGACTTTATCATCCCAGTTCCACAGGTAAATGGTGCCCTCACAGCGACAAGTGCCTTGATACTGTGTTGTAACACTAAAGGTCACATCATTGGGGCCATTCTTGAGCTTTAAGTTTTTCTGCAACACATTATCAGTAAGATTATCAACAAACTGACTGTGAAATAACACAGTATAAGCACAAAGGCACAGATGATTATTGCTTTGGGCACACTGAATCTTATTGCTTTCAGCAGGTCAGAATTTTTTCCCATGTGATGTATTTATAGAGTAGAACACAACAAAACAAATCTTAAGAAGTTCAATGAACAGTGAAACTAATGAAGAGGGCTTATTTTTGCATCTATGTCCTATGGTACTGCACCTTTTCCTATAATAACCCATCTTTAACACCGTACAACCTACCACCCACCAGTTCTCATCAAGTTTCCCTAACTCTCCAACTTCCCTGACCTTCCACAGCCTCCTCTGTCACTTAGCTACTTGTTGGACAAGAAAGTAGTGACGTGTGCCTACTTGTGGAGCCAGACATTCATTCTCACAAGAGATAAAGGAGTTTAATACTTTAAATGTCTCTTCTTCCTCTCCTATATTTCACTGCAATTAGTCAGTGGGTTAATGGCTGCAGGGAGATGTGAATCCTGAACAACTGAAGGTAACCAGTATGACTGAGCGTTTCCTCAAGAGACCTATCTAAAAAGCAGTTTGGGCTTCTGCTAAGCCCCCTAAATTTTCTGAATCTGAAAACTCAGTATCAATATGTTTGTGTAACCCTTGCTTTCCGTTTGCTATAGACAGTAAAAAACAAAACCCATCTGTCTCTTCCAACAAATTCCACATTTCTTACTAACTATTGAGCCAATGTGAGATGGGCTGTGTAACACTGTATTCCTGTGTGTGTTTCCTTTAGGAAATTCATTGGTTGTGGATAAAAACACAAAAAGTTTTCTTCTTAAGCAACCATTTTTTCCAAATAAAACAGGAACATATTGAACACAAAACAGCAAATTTTGCCACTATTAGTCAAAACACCTCTGTCACAGAGGAAGAGATTTGGTTCCCAAGAAATTAATAACCTGTCCTCAGAGTAAATTAACAAACAGCTCTTTCAGAAGCCACTCAAAGACTGTGTTTGTGTAAAAATGTGCCTGTATGCCTAAGAATGAAGGAAAAGGAAAAAAAAAAAAAAAAAAAAAAATACAGGCCTGTTGACATCTACTCAAATAAGCACATTATATATAATATAGAAAGGATGTGGTTGCAGTACACTTGGTCACTTCACAAAACACAGACTTTGGAATTTAGTTTTGATACTTATCTAAATGAGATCCCATGTCTTCCAACTCTGAAACCCAACACCTATTGCAAGGTACAATATGTATGCTTAATATTGAAAAGAGAAGGAAAAAGAAAATTGAAAATGTAATGAAAGACAAGATTTAAGCACTAAGAGCTAATGAAGCCTTGCAAGCCTGAGTAATAGGCATGGTTCTTGTTTTATTAGAAATGGCATTTCAGGACAAGGAGGTAAAATTAACTCACAAGCTGGTCAGAAGTGAGTCGAAGGGTTTTTTTGTAACTGATTCCAGACAATAATGAAAGATGACTGGAGTTGGTTTGTAATGACCCAAGGTTTTGTTTGGCAGCTCTAGGGTCTTCATCACTTGACGAAGATTCATCTTTTATTCTGCAACATTGCACACACAGAAAGCGATGCTATTTCAGTAAGTGCATCTCAGCATCCATTAAAAATGCATTAACAATGAATCACCCAATAAGTCATTGATTCTTTGCTCCTACGTACTGCCTCTCAAGAGGTCATTCACAACCTGGCTGTAAATATATCAATGAAGTGCTGAATTTTCATTCACGCATATTCCCCATTATTCATACTTGGATTCTCCTAGTGATTCAGTTGTCTCCATCCTATTTCTCATCACTTCAACTTAACAGATTAACATGTCATGTTGTCTCATAAAATCTCATAGATGAAGAATATCTGTCAGATACTATAACTACTACAACTACAAAAAAAATCCCTCAATACTTAGCTAAATAAATGGGTTATATTGGCTTTTTTTCCCCATACAATTTAGCAATTATTTTAAAAAAATATATATTCCCAACTACGGTAGTGATACCTTTAGTATAGAAAATAACTCCCTCTTCATCTTTTCTTTCAGTGAACAGTTTCTGTTCACTGCATTACTCTTTTCCAAGATACTTTGCAGAATTACCCTGTTCAGGTGTGACAATGAAAAGCCATGGACTGGAGTTCCTTAACAGTATGTCTTTTTAAATACACCACAGTATACAAATACTTTTTTCTGACATGTCTCTTTTCCAGAAATTTTTAAGCATATTTTCTTCAGAAAATTCCTACAATAAACAAAACTATCACCTCAGGCAGCAGTTAAAATATCTGTTAAGATCCTACAAATCCCATCAATAAAACTATCAGTATTTGGCCTCTTATTTCTATCACAGCTGGATTATGTTCGATATTAGGAAGTCTTTACCCAGCATCAAGATCTCAAGATACCACTTCTCATAACTGGTACCATTTAAAATTCCATTTTATTATCCTTTGTATGATCACATCTCAAAAGTGCTATTCAGCATTTCAGTCACTGCACCATGCTTATAAGCAACAAATTTTTACTGACAGATTTCTAACATTTAAACAAAGAACACTGATTACAGCATCTAGGCTGTTTTAAGTGTTATTACGCTTTAAAGCTTATCCTTAAACAACCATATAAACCATATAAAACACAACAGACATAAACACCATTTGTCATCATTAAAGAGAAAAATCAATCTTTTTGATTCATTCTGTGGATCTCACAAATTCAGATAACAGAGGCAACTGAGGCAACATCTGGTCTCCTGCAGAACAGGGAATCCTCATTGCAGCAAATTCTCCTGAACTGCAACTGCTGACCCCCAGAAAGGATGAGAACTAATGCAAAAAACAGCATCTCTTCTTCTTGTGTCACAAACAGCTCAAGCATTAAGCAGCAGCATAAAGCATATTTGAAGCTGGGTTCTATGGCCCTCCAGCTCTAAGCACCGACAATGCAGCTATGGGCTTTCTTTGCAGTAAGATGTGTATGTTCAGCAAAAAGGCAGGGCAGGAAAGCTGCCCCTGGCTCACTCAGCCCTCTGGAGCTTCTGGGCTCCATTCTGGGAATCCTGCCAGAGGAGAGATTCTGGCCATACAGTTTATCCATCTAGAGCACATGAAGCAGAAGACTTCTGCAATCCTTGGAAGAAATAATAGGAAACTCTGACATTTTCCAACCTACTGCCAGTGGAGGGGAAAAAAAAAAAAAAAAAAAAAAAGCCTGACAACTTTTAGGCCCCCCGAAGTTCTAAGATATGCAGGAACAAATTAAGACATCAGGTCACAAATATGCCTAAATCAGAAATTTTAGCAACTGGGAAGATGCAACAACTTGGATGTCCCCTTAAACAACCTATGATGTCCCCTTAAAACTCGGAGAGATACAAATAACTTTGGAGAACTGTTCCCATTAATCTTTGTTTTTAAGGGACTGGAAGATCTGTTCAATATTGGAGACTAGAATACTTGTCACAGAGATGCCAGTCAAATCTTAAGCCGGAACTGCTAGAGCACAGGCTTCTCATCTGCACTTATTTGGTGAAAGGAAGAGCAAACTGGACACATTTCACTGTTGCCATGTTGCTTTGTTCAAATGAAGTTTGCTCTCCTTTTAGACAGCAACTCCTGTCCACTTCAGGTGCAAGTAGTTTTTCAGGTACCTGTTTGCCATCATCTGTGAAGAGTCTTGTCCTGTTAGTCCACTCCCACTCATACCTTGCTCTGGCTTTGTTTCCTGTAAAAATACAAGTAGAAGATTCTGTGACTCTCCTATCAGGCACGGAGCAGATGCAGATGTTTAGAAAAAAAATATTTGAGAATAAAGTTCTGTGGTGGATTGAGTAGGCAAAATCAACAGCATGTGCAAAAAAAAAAAAAAAAGTGATGGTTTTCTTTCTTTGCTTGTAAAATAAAGTTTGTGGTTTTAAGAAATAAGGCTGCACAAAGAACTAAAAAGCTGCAAGTATAAAACTCAGAGGATGAATTAAGATTTGGTTTTGCATGGAAAAGGTACAGAAATATCAGATTTCAGATCTGTTGACATCCCACTGTTGAAATCCCACTGTTGACATTGTGGGATCAATCCCATAGCTACCTCAACTCATGCACCTCAAATAGCTAGATTTGACTTGAAAAAGCAAAGTATAATTCTGCAAAGTTTTAGAATTACAAAATAATTAGTCCAATAATACCTTCCAATCTGCTAAGATTTGATAAATTTTGTTCCAAACAAGAAAGATTTTTAAATACAGAATGGTTTTGAGAGAAACAAATGACAGCGACACCTCCCTTTGTCTACTGAGCTGCCAGAGATCAATATATGAGCAAACAAATTCATTTAGAAAGAAATTCAAAAAATTCAACAAATCGTAAAAATCTCATATTCCGAAGCTCGCACCTGTAGGTAAGTAAAATGGTTATTTCATGCAAACCTGAAAAGGTTTCATCTACTGAAACACAACCACAAAAATGTATTGGAAGTCATATTAGCTGCTCAAGTTCTAATGCTGCAATACTATAAATTAATATGGAAAGATTTTATTAGCCAACTTTAAAGATTAAATATGTCTAGACAGGAGATCAATACTTCATATAAAGCTTTGCTTTTTTTCACTGTGCTTTAATGTTCGCCCACCGGCTTAAGGCTGTTCCCACAAACTTTTAATGCTCAGAAAAGAAATTCCAAAAGAATGTTAAAACTAATATATATTCATTTTTCCATCTTAGGTTTTGCTGAATTTTACAGCTCACTCTAGTCATAAAATATCTCTGACTTTCAACTGTCAAAAGAAAGCAGCAGAAACACAGGCAATTTGCACAAAGGCATCAAATTAGTTGCACAACTCTTCAGCTCTAGATTCCGGACACAGATTTAACCCAGAAGATCACACTGCCTCAAGTCTATGTAATGAACAGAAAGGCAGAATCAAAATATCGTAATCAGTGTTTCAGATAATGGACGAATCCAAGGCTTTCTGAAGCCAACAGGAGTTTGTTCTGCTTTCAGTGAGTGAGTGTTGAGCTATCCCCAGCAGCAAAGCTCTAAGGATTGAATATGGAAGTATTCAGCATTCCAACAGCACCCAGAAAGAAACCCTGCTTTCGAACTTACCTCTTTTATAGTGCTGTTTCTCCCTCGCCATGAAAACCACCATCTTCCACCTTTTTTTGGCATCTTATCTCTCATTATAGATTCCACAGTGGCCTGTGATAAATGAGTGGTAACATAAAAAAAAAAAAAAATACCCCCAAACAAAGGACAACCTAATATATGAAAATGAACAAAAGCACCAACACACAATTTTAACTCATGATAAATAGAATAAAAGGAAACATACTGTCTGTGGACCATAAATTTTACTAAAGCAAAATCTAATGGTATCCAGAGCTGCCCTGAAGTAACTTAAGCATGAATACTTATGGAATGTTTAAAAGAAAAAAAGGAAAAAATAAAAAATCAAAGAAGGAAAAAAAAAACATAAATAGGTATTAGTATAATGTCTAGAATGGAGAATCTACAGTCTTTGAGTTGAAGTTGCTTAGTGCAAATCATAAAAAAAACAAAATTAAAAGGCAGACCACTTTTTAAAAGAACTCTCATGCAGAACAGTTACAAACCAGCATGCAGGATGGTAACGCTCATTTTTAAATAATTATCAACTCTCATTTAAAAATACTGATAAAGTTCATATTTAATCATATGTTTGGGAGAAGCAAAGAAGTTACCAATTTGTAGTAGTTTAGCGGGATGGCATTGATTCAGCTGGTAGTGTTAGGACTACCTTTTAGCCCTGGCTACTTTTCATTGGTTACATACACAGGATCTCAGTAGAGAAATTTTTCTTTCAATGTAAGGGTGACAGAGCCCTGGAAGAGGCTGCCCAGAGAGGCTGTGGAGTCTCCTTCTCTGGATATCTTCCAGACCTGCCTGGATGCCACCCTGTGCCCTGTGCTCTAGGTGTCCCTGCTTGAGCAGGGGGCGCTTGGACTAAATGATCTCCAGAGATCCCTTCCAACCTCAACCATTCTGTGATTCCGTGATTCAAAATGACTGGAGCCTTATGCATTACCACAATGAAAGCTAAATACTTTTGCTTGGAGAGCAAGCAAAGGACAAGTGGGAACTACTACATAAAGGTGGCAACAGCATTCGGTATGCCCTAGAATTACTCAGCAGCTTTTTTTATGAGATGATAGCCTCCCAGGACTTAACATTGCTTTGCACTGTTGTAAAACTATTATGTTGATCAGTGGTTTAAAAAGAACTGACTCCAAGATCTGTTAGCAGTTATCGGAGAGCAAACTGAGTTCAGCTAATGTATGAGACAGTAAAATACAGGCTTTCCAAAAAGTTCCCATTGACTGCATCTAAAGGATATCAGAAAAGCAAGAAATGACAGAGGAATAAAATTGAGCGAATAGGTTTTGAGAAGGTTTTTAACAGAAATATTAAAAAAAAAAAAAAAAAAGAAGCAGATGGAACTATTGAGAATGGAATGAAATTGCAGAGAACAACGGCTACAATTTAAGGAGGTTCTCAAATAAATGAAGAACTTCAAGCAGATGCCACACAGACTTTTAATAAGTGACATGCTTATAGTTAAATTTTGCTGAACATGGGTGAATTTCTGCAAAAGCTCCAGCTTTTAACCACTTCCTAAAATCTGTATTGATAAAGTATCTTAATATTTCAATTCCTTAGTTCCACTGTTGAAGCAAATCAAAACTCTAATTAACAAATGAGTAACTGAGAAAACAAGTAGGACGAGTGGTAGCAGAAACAAGTAATTGCAGTTTAAGAGGTAGAGCTCAGTCAAGTATTCTTTCTGATCACATACACTGTTCCAAATATGCAGACCTGTCCATTCAATTGATATTGTTCAACAGAACAATCTAGAAAGCTATTAGATTCTAAAATATAACATAGCTGTAAAAAATGAACATAGTGAATGTCACTTTCATGGAAGACTTTTCTGAATTGATGACCCATTTTCAAAGGTTATAATGATGATGTTGAAGGCATTACATTTTCCCTTAACTACAATGGGGCAAATATTACATTCTGATTCTTCCAAAGTCAGATGCCTGAGAGATGTTTTGGCTTTTAAGTGTCTAGTTAAAAATGCAGTTGTGTTGCATTCTCTTTATTGTCATGGGGGACAGGCATATATCAAGATTCGGATCACTCTGTAGAAGGGTCCAACAAATATAAATGCAAAGTAGGACAACCATACTCCTACTGTAGCCAGCTGAGTTATTTGGGATAAATCCCGCTTTTCATTATTAGTAGAATATTTGTAGTACACAAAATATATCTGGTTCTGTGACATCCTTGAAACTCTGGCCAGGCTCACCAGATGATTGGAACTTCATAATCAGCTGACTTTACACTGGGATGGTAAAGTGCCACTACGCATGCTTGCATATATTTCTGTTTCAGTGACACTACAACAGAATATCATGGTGGTAGAGATTCTGGATTTTGGAATCATTTTCACATTTTATGACAATAGTAATGGTATATGAATTCACTTAAACTCAGTGATGTCACGTTTGCTGAGTGCTTCAAATGGCATAATAAAAGTTCAGGCTCCAAGACTTATTAAATCCATAGCTAACTGGAATATAAATTAGTGCCAATGGTGATAACTATTTCTTTATAAACATATACAGTAGAGTGTATTTCTGTCCTGAGCATCTATGTGGCATCTGGTCACATGGAATTGTACTAAGTTTACCAATGTACTTAATATAAGATGATCTGATAGTGATAACTATCTGCTATTATCCACATGGGTTGTTTACAAATGAACAAGCTAAAAACAGAAAACCAACAAGTTATAGACTTTCTTTCTAATCTAGTACTTTAAAGTTTATTAACTAAGGATAAAATCCCTGGCCTCTATTTTAATTTGATAACATATGAAGTATTCAGGTAAAATGAAGTCAGCCATCCAGCATTCAGCTACCACTTACATTAATGTGAGTAAACCTACAGCAAACATTAATGTGAGTAAACACTATTTATTCTTACAACACGTTAACAAAAGAAGGAGAAGGTAAAGGATCAAGTGTTCAAGTACTTGTAATGATTTTAGCAAATAAATACTATTCTGGGAAGAAATTTAGTCTTGCTTATTCAGCCACCTTGCTAGAAGCCAGGGGAATGGTTATGCATGAAGAGCTATCACTGATGTAGAGATTCTTCTGTAAAACAGCCGCTTTCCCTGACTTAGTGAGTTATACACCTTAGTGAAGGCCAGAATGTCATAAATCCCACTCTAACTTCCATGTTCAATCTCACCTTTGGCAAAGGTTTCTGGAATGCCTGCATCGCCAATAGAAGAGGACCAGCTGTTGTCCAGTTGTAGTATCTAGGCATTCAAGAGAGATGGTTACAACACTCCGTAGTCCCAAGTCCTAATTCACAACCAAGTATTTACTACCTGGTAGGTTAGAGCCATGAGGTCCCTTTACGAGTCAAACTCTAACCCAGACCAGCAACAGCAAGCTCTGTTCTAACTTCACTGTATCTTTACTGGCATTTATGGAAAGAAATTTTATTTTCAAGAAATGCAAGAAGAGCTAAATCCTTAACTAAAGAGAGGTATTTGTCGCTCATTCTTCCTGTCCTCATTACATCTCACTATTAGAGCATGAGCAATGTTTTTTACAAGCTGTTTTTCTTTTCCCAAACATCTGTAGGCAGGTAAATATTACCATCCCTGAGAGGCCACTGAAAGGGTCAGCTACACATCACTTGAGTTCTCCACTGATAAATAAGACAAGGCCATCACATATGTGATAACTATCACATAAGGATGCCTGTGGCACATCAAATTTGTATTACATGACTAAGGATAGAATAACCGCTAACTACAGCACAGTACCACGATCTCTCCTATAGTATGTAACAATATGCCAGGTACAAGGGATGTTAAGTTAAACCCTTTAAACAGCTGCATCTGGCATATACCATAGTGCTCCACTGTTAGCATGTTCATAAGCACATGAAATACAGTCTGATCCTCACAGGGCTGAGGGTCTCATATGCAGAAAGTGAGGCTTGACAAGTCTTGAAAACTGATGCCTCTGTAGAGCAAGGTAAGCAAGGTGTTCAAACACAGACACCCTGATAAGTACATCATGTTTGCATGCTGTACATAAGTACAGCAGACTGACATGTCCCTGCAAATATTAATTGTTGAGATTGGTCAACACAAACCTTAGCAAATTCATATTCCACATCTATTTTACTCTTCCAATTGAGTGAACACTATTAGAATTTAAGACCAGCTTCCCAAAATTCAAATTGTGTTGGTTAGCTGTGACAACTCATCTGAAACAGCTCTTCATTTTCACTTCAGACAAGCAAATTAAGAGGCTGAATTCACAGGAGATTTGACTCTTTCTGCATGAATCTAGGGTATGAACATTCAAAGCCTGCTTCTCAGATATGGTGAAACTGGTATAATGCATTTAAGTGCCAAAAGTAATATTTCTGTTACAACAATAAAGTATGTTTCTCTTGAAATATACTTACTTATTTCCAATTTTAATCACAAGGTTAGGGTCATCGATGATGGCAGGATTGTCCACAAACTGCTGATATGTTACTGCATGTTCTAGGAACTCTTCTGTTGGGGAAAAAAAAAAAAAAAACCCACATCTGTGAAGCCTGCACCTGTAAATATTTGAGATGGATCAATCTAAACCTAAATCAATCTAAACCTCTTCATAC
>VZSV01000341.1:101099-123338 GCA_013398735.1 Nothocercus julius
ACGTATATATCCCAAGGCCAACTGCTCTCCCAGGACATGTGAGTAACACTCACAAACATCAGTGTACATTCTATAACAATCCACAATCAATACATAGTGTTTAATCGACCAAAATGGAAAATCAAATTGAAGCACAAATGGAGAGCTCTCCAAAAGTTCTAATACTCCTGTCTACGGGAGTTTTATTTTCCTTTGTTTTCCTTCTGTCTTCACTTCAGCTTATAATTTGAAAAGAAAGAAAAGAAAAATAAAAAAAAAAAGGGGGTTATCTTGTGCTTATGAAGTGTTTGGTATAAATATGGAAGGACAGTAGTGCCATTTGAATAGTAAAAATATAAGCAAAGAACTTTTACTTTTTGGGGAAATAAAGTGCAGCAACTTCTGGATCCATGTCAGTGAGGTCATCTAAATAGACGCCATCAGCACCAAGATGCCGGCTTCGTTTGTCTGTAAGGGATGGCACAAAAAAGCCTATTAATTAATATTATCTGAGTAAAAAGCCAAAATTGCTATTATTATTTAACTAGTTTTTTGAAAAATCAAAAAACCAGGTAAGTTATAACATTACATAAAGTGCAACTGGCTAAAACAGCAGGGCCAGAAGTTTAAAAACTGGTCACTAATACTTACTGTTAATACTTTGAATGCACAAAATGAGATATGAGAGGCCTAATTTCGTAAAGTGCTGAAGCCTCACAAGAAAAAGAACGTGGGAATTAGAAGGCAGTGGTCACCATAGAAAAAACAGCAAAATGAAAACTTTCTGGCCTATTTACATAGGCCTATTATCACACCAGGGTCATCAGAACATTTGATCTCAAAAAAATTAATTTTCAATCCGTCTTTCCATAGGGAAATAACACAGTAATACACTATAAACTACAGTTAAACTCCTAAAATTCATGTATTGCACGAACCCATGCGGCCTTGCAGGAGACAAGTAAGGCAGCAGGGACCCGAAGTCAGCCCTCCTTAATCTCAGATTATTACCAACATACAGCGTCACCTTTGTCCTGTATATCCAGAAAAGTAAGTGCTTTAAGGCAAAAATCTCATTTGGAATTCATTCAGAAGTATTCAGCTTAGCATTGTCTGAATTTCCAACATGAAAAGACAGAGAAGCAAAAAGAAAAAGGGTATGTAACGTAAGTAGAATAAAGACATGGAACACATGGGGAAATAGCTAAGAAACTTGTTCATATGTTTACTGATGAACAACTTCACATATCAAATTATATAGGGCTAAAATAATTACAGAATAATTAAGACTCAAGACATCTGTGAGTGAAGAAATTTCATGTGAAGACTCCAACACTTACAATAAAATAGTATGCTACAGATCCCAAGTATCAGCAAGTAGAAAAGCATACTTTTATATTGTATTTCAGAGATACTTGTTACTACCTCATAAATTCAAAACAATATGCATACAACACTGAACTGAAATTGATCATGTGAAACAAAACTACTTTATTTTTTTTTAAATATACGTTTTCAGTCTGTTGTTCGTGCAAAAGACATATTACAATTTTGAACTGGTGTATGGAGGTTCTGCAAGTAACAGCAAGACACAGGAACTCAGAAATCAGGACAGCAGCTGACCCAGCAGATCTACACTGTACTTGTACCGAAAACTGAAAACTTTGAATGTCTGAAATCAAATGAACTTGGAGCAAGTGCAGTCTTGCTCATATGTATAAAGCTGCGTATTTTTTTCCACATCTGAAAATGTCCTAAGGGAACAGATTAATTTATATGAAAGTGAAGTGATTTATCACTATGAAATCCAAAGGCAAAATCATGTATATTGCAGTGCAGAATCAACAGCTTTACCTTTCCTTCTGGAAGGAGAATCTGTCTTGCCAACTGGTTGGGCTGTACAAGCTGCAGCTTGTTTAGTTTCTTCATTGGCAGGCAATGGTGGTACAGCTGCTACTGGAGACGCTGTCTCTAACTTATTTGTCTCAGCTGGCAAGGGCTCAGTTTCATCAGCAGTTGCTGCATCTGCTTGTCCAAGGGTAGGTAGAGGAGACACAGTGTTAAACTCCTCTACAGGAGTACTCTGGATGACCCGAAAATGAGTGTTTTCAGAAGGATTTACATCTACCACGCTGGCTTCCTTTGCTTTGAGCAGAGAAGTGGTCTGTGAGAAAAAATAAACGGACTGCTATAAAGAAATGTTCTTAATAAAATGCAAAAGATGGAACAGCTTAACCTGCTCTACGCATTCCTGCTTCATTTCAAGGTCTATTGGAGTTAAAAGTATCCAGCATTTCCTGAGGCACCGGCTAAGGCTCTTAAGATGATTCATTTGCCCATTCACTGAGCGGAAAGCCACAGCTAGGTGACCTGGACTCCACAGAGCACAGAAGACCAATCCACTGCGCATCCTGCTTGACTTCAGGATGCCCAATTCACTTGCATCTCAAGCCCAGGAAAGGTTTGTTCCACTGCATACTCACACACAGACATACACATGTACCCCAGAGCTCTCTCCTCTGCCCTTCCCACCCCAATTCCTAGGTGTTCTTTGGAAGGTAACCCCTAGACAGGCGAGTCTGAAACTCCTACCTGGTTCTCTGCACTTAAGTCAGTTCTCTGTGTATAGAAAATGACTCCCCATTTTCTTGTAAAATACATGATGAGAATAATGTGGGGTAACACACATTACGTGACATAATGTGACAGCTCATCCTCTGCCTAGTAAAGAAGAGGCCAGAGCTCTCCTGAAGGAAACAAGAAACGTGTATTCCTAACCACTGGCTCCTGATAGTGCATTAATATATAAACAGCACTCAGACCTGGCAACAGAAGCACAGGATTCTTCTTTCCAAGGAGGATATCCGTATCCCTGGCCTGCAAAGTTAGGCCTCTATTCTTTTATTCTGTTCCTGTCCCTATCACCCCTGCAGTCCTTCCCACAGGAAAGCCAAGCTTCAACAGAAGGTGTCAACAGCAGCACCATCCCCACGCAGGCAATTAAAATATGTTGTTGGAACTTCATTTCTCTCATCCCGAGGCAGGTGGATACCCTAAGTCTCCCTTTTCCTGAAGGCAAAGGCTATCGAAGGCAGCCAGCAGGCAACTCGTGGTATGCCCCGCTGCACAGGGCTACACAGGGCTACAGAGCCGCACACAAGACAAGGCTGCTGCGAGACCACAGATCCTGCCGTCGAACTGCATCCCCGAAAAGCCAAATGGCTTCAGGCAGGAGATGGCACTGAGCCAGTCAGCTCGGCCAAGGGAGGGAGATACAGAAGTGCAGGTGCTTCTGGGTGCTCATGAACCCAAGCAGCCAGTTCTCATCTTTGTGAATCATACTGCTAACACCAAGTACTGATTTCCACCTAAGGCCCTTTACAAATTTCAGTGACTTAGCAGATCGGGTTCTTTTTTTTAGGCCATTTATGTCTGTAACTTATATGGACTCGGGTACTTTTGAACCTTCTACCTTATATCACCTGTTCTAAGAGAAATTGTGGGCCACCAGGCTTTTTTGCACCTCACAGAAGGCATGGTTAGTAACCAAGCTATCTATAGTGCAGAATGGCAAAATTAACGTTACAGAAATATTTTGGAGATTTAATCTGAAAATGTATGGGCTTAAATAATTTGAATTAATAATTAAAGCTACTGTCCTCTAATCTCCTGATAGTGTAAGTTTTTCCTCTTTCACCCTCATCTCAAACAACCTTCTCCAGAACTTTCTAAATCATCATGAATTCAGCTTGGCCTCACAAACTGATTCATTTTATCTTACTTCTTCAATGCAATACATACTATCCTATCTGACCCTTTCAAGTCTCTCCAGTGCTCAGATCCTAACTTTGATGTAATTTTCTTATATAACATTTTAGACTTTTATGTAAAAACAAAACTGACTCTTTTTTTCAGAAAGAAAGCCAATGTCATACCAGTCTTCAAAAAAGGCAAGAGGGAGGACCCAGGCAACTACAGGCCAGTGAGCCTCACCTCCATCCCCGGAAAAGTGATGGAACAGCTCCTCCTGGCAGTTGTCTCCAGGCACGTGGAGGACAAGAAGGTGCTCAAGAGTAGTCAGCATGGATTCACCAAGGGGAAATCATGCTTGACTAACCTGATCTCCTTCTATGACAGAATGACTAGCTGGATGGATGAGGGGAGAGGAGTGGATGTCATCTACCTCGACTTCAGCAAGGCTTTTGACACCGTCCCTCACAGCATCCTCCTGGGCAAGCTCCGGAAGTGTGGGAGAGATGAGTGGACAATGAGGTGGATTAGGAATTGGCCAGGTGGCAGGGCTCAGAGGGTGGTCATCAGTGGCGCGGAGTCTAGTTGGAGGCCTGTGGTTAGCGATGTCCCCCAGAGGTCAGCCCTCTGCCCAGTCCTGTTCAATTTATTCATTAACGACCTGGATGACAGGATGCAGTGCTCCCTCAGCAAGTTTGCTGATGAGACCAAACTGGGAGGACAGCTGATAGCCCAGAGGGCTGCGCTGCCATCCAAAGGGACCTGGACAGACTGGGAAACTGGGCAATGAGAAATCTTATGAAATTCAACAAAGACAAGTGCAAGGTCCTGCACTTGGGGAAAAACAACCCCAGACACCAGGACAGGCTGGGGATTGACCTTCTGGAGAGCAGCTCTGCAAGAGAGGGACCTGGGCGTCATGGTGGATGACAAGTTGACCATTAGGCAGCAGTGCCCTCGTGGTCAAGAAGGCCAGTGGGATCCTGGAGTTGCATTAGGAAGAGCTTCTCCAGCAGGTCGAGGGAGATGATCCTGCCCCTCTACTCAGCCCTGGTGAGGCCACATCTGGAGTGCTGTGTCCAGTTCTGGGTTCCCCAGTACAAGAGGGATGTTTTGCTGCTGGAGAGAGTCCAGAGCAGGGCTACGAGGATGATCAGGGGCCTGGAACATCTGCACTATGAGGAAAGGCTGAGAGAGCTGGGCCTGTTTAGCCTGGAGAAGAGAAGGCTGAGAAGAGACCTGATCAGTGTCTATAGGCACCTCAAGGGAGGCAGTGAGGAGGATGGGGCCGGCCTCTTCTCAGGGGTGGCCACTGACAGAACTAGAGGAAACAGCCACAAACTGAAGCCCCCGAAGTTCCATAGGAATTTAAGGAAAAATTTCTTGATGGTGAGGGTGACAGAGCCCTGGAACAGGCTGCCCAGAGAGGTTGTGGGGTCTCCTTCTCTGGAGATCATCCAAACCCGCTTGGACACAGTCCTGAGCCACATGCTGTAGGTGACCCTGCGTGTGCATGGGGGTTGGACTAGATGATCTCCAGAGGTCCCTTCCAACCTTAAGCATTCTATGATTCTATGATTCAGCAGTCTGCAACAGAATAAGCACATTGGCCACAGTAAAGAACACCTGATGTTGGCAAGAATTAAACAAACTCCATTGGATACCTTTGATGCCTGGGGAAGCTCTCCCCAAGCCCAGTGCATATGTGGATTATTCTTCAGTCCTCCTCTGTCCATAGGTTTACTCACTAATTCTGAATCGCTTTTAGGAGTAGGAGGGCGGGAACCTGATGGGCTAGAGAAAAATAAACAAACAAAAGGAAACAGAACTTTTTAAAAAAATAGTACAAAAACAGAAGTCCAGAATATACATTCAGCATCTGTATTTCAAAAGTAACTATAATGCACTAAGCACTTTCAAAACACCATCAGTTTGAAACACTGAAAATCTACCTAATAATCAGTTCAGACTATGAAAGGGCAATAAACCAGTTCAAACAGTTTGGGATCCTCTTAAAAAGGCACTCAGAGGTTTCACCACTCACAATTTTTTAATCAGTGCTATAATATAGGCAGGATTTGAGAAGCTGAAAAAGATAGGACAAGAAAACTGTTGACCTGAGTATTTCAGGAATACTTTTGTTTTTCTGCATGTGAAAAAGCAATGGAGAGGGCACCAGCAGCAGCAGATGAACGGATGTCAGTACCACCATAACGGATGCAAAGTGCAGTAATGATTCACTGACAGCAGCAAGCCATTTGGTCCTGGTTAGGTAGTAAGATTGTCAGTTGACTGACAACTTCCTTCTTCTGACTTGTCCAGTTCTACCCTTGCACAGATGTTTATATGTTAACCAGCAGAAGAGCTGTATGCAGAATTTGAGTCTTCCCAGTGGAAAAAAAAAAATGCCTCACTGACTATAGGAAAACATCATACTTAATTACTAAATTAGTAAATTATCATTTTGTAGCATTTTTATGTGATGAACTCGGGAAGAAAGCCTATCACGTCAGCCATTAATAAGTGATTCACTGGTTTCAAGGTCAAAAGGAACAACTCATTATTTATCCTGCCTTTCTGCATATTAAAAATCATAAAATTTCACCCAGAAAACACTGAACAACCTTTTCTTTCTTTTTTTTCTTTTCTTTTTTTTTTTGGAGTCATAATGTGTATTTGGCAGGCATATGAAAACTGCATTTAAAATTACAAGCAACAAATGAATACACAGCATTTCTGATTTACCTTAAATGGCATAAAAAGAAAAAGGCTTCTAGTCTGAAAATGTATAGTCCTAATTCTTCCTATTTGATTTACTCTTTACCTTCTTCATAAACTGAATACACAGACCTACTTCACTCTTTCAGTGTAAAGTTGTACGGTTGTACTGCAGGCCTCATTAGTAAGGAATTCACTGCACATAAGCAAATAATTGCACTTGTAAAAGAGGCTTTTAAACATCTGTGCATTTCACATCCAAAAACTAGCTGCTAAATCATGGACATTATTTCTTCTTTTATCCTGTGTTGCAGTTAGATATGCCTTGAATATGGACAAATACTAGGACTTTTTACGTAAAGATAATTAAATTAGATAACTAAGCTACTAAGTTTGTAAGGGATACCAGTGTGGAAGATCTATTTTTAACCCAAAGATTTCAAATATTTACGAGTCTTTAGGGCATAACTTACCATTTCACTTACGAAAGAATCAATACCTAAAGATTCAAGAATGCCTACTGGGACTTTCAATGTTTTCTACATCTCCCACTGACAAGTTTGTAAAATTTACAATATTTTCCACATATCTAAAACCCACTGATATCTTGGCAATTATGAGCTTAGGCACTGAGGAAACCTTAGCAGGCAATAATGATAATAGTAATTCTAATGCACCTTTAAGTCCCTCCCCCCCAAAAATTGCCTTTCCCATAATTTTTTCTGAAAGTTGTATTTTATTGTAAACACAACAGTGTGTGGAATAAATTCAGATTGCTCAGACATGTTCATGTAAGTGCTGGAAAAGGAGAGTAGTCAGCACAGGCAGAGCTCTGTTCCAAGGATGCTTTCGCTATGAAAGCAAATGCTTCATGATCCAAATATGAGTCTAGGTTCACTGTTCAAAGAGAATATAGCTCAGGTACAACCACGCAATACCAGGAACAAGATCAGAAATACTCACTCTTCCATAACAGAGAGTATATACTACTGCCTAAACTTTTGACACAAATACCATGGAGATACTTGCAGTCTGTTTCTTTAAATCACCTTTCTATATACAATAAAGTATAAGGTTTTAGATGGAGCATATTATATCTTCAAAGTACTTTTCAGTTGATTTCTTCTTTTAGTATACAAACATTAATCCAACTTAAAGTTAGACCACAATTAGCATTGTTATCTGATTTTACAGATCCAAACACTCAACCACAGGACTAACAAGGTGAATTATTTTTCTGTTTATATGAACGAATACTAAAGCATTCTCATTATTTATAGCAAGTAGAATGCAAGCTGGAATTTTCCATACCAGCCACAAACATCAATACTGGGTCGGTAGTGTGCTGCAAAGACACATCTTTCAGTTACAAGAATAAAATAAAATATATATATTTATTTATTTACATGCCATGTTGTTGTTTAACATTTGGTAGCTACCCTCTCCAAATAATATTCTTCTGGAGCAGCTAAATTTCTCTCTCTAGTCTATGGATGCAAATCAAAATTATACCTTTTACAGTCCTGTCTGGATACTTCCTGTTTTGATACTTCTGCCTCATATAATGCCTGATAGTCTCCTTTTTCTATGGTGGGACTTTCTTATCCATCTCATTTTATTGACACCAGAATGAAATGAGATTGGAGACTAAATAAGCTAACAGTCACATTGCCCCTATTTTTTTTTTTTTTTTTTTAGCTCAATAAAGTTAAATTAAATCCTGGATTAACTTTATGCTTGCACAGGTCAACAGGGTTGAATACCAAGACCATGTAGGATTTGTAGTGCAGCAATAGCATCCTTGGATCAGAGATTCTTACCAGGTTCTTTACTTCTTACACAACCAATATGTTTGTGCCCTAGGCTGAACTAGGCTTTCACTTTTGTGCAATTCCTTGACTAAGTCAGACAGTGACTGAAGGTATCCCAGCTTCCACAGCTTGCTACAGTTCCTGCATATCAAACTAGAGCACTAGACTACATGAGACAAACACTGCACATGAATGAAGGGTAAATTCAGCTCATCTATGAGCTGAACTCTCAGAGCTCATCTAATCTGTTCAGATTAGAAAATCTGATGCACATTCCATAAACAGTGAATATTTGTGTCAAGGTCCTACGTATTCCTTCACTTTAGCAGCTGTAACTTCACCGAATGGAATCTGATGTTACAGAGCAAGAAAGCTGGCCTGTGTTTGGCAGTTCTGCAACAGCAAACCACACTGATCTCGGCAGTGCTTCCTACTAAACCCTTAGCGAGCCCCAATGTGACCTCCCCTATCCAAGTGTCCTGTGGCCAAATAAATGGGGGAAGGACACTCAGAAAAACAGTAATGTATGTGTCACAACAGGAGCTAAGAGCCTCTGAGCCATCTCTGAGTGACCATAATAGGGTTTCTTAGTTCACGCACAGGAAAACAATTGCAGAGACACAGAGGACCATATTCAGACAAGAATTAGAGTGTTTTAGCTGGAAATCTAGACTGCAGGGCAGATGCACTCTCAAGCTATCCAGATCACAGCTCCTTTCCATAAAAAACATGAACAGAAACAGCCGTGACTGCCCCAGGGCCTCACCCTGACTTGGTGCTGTAACATGGCCAAGTTTCAGCAGCAGAAGCCAGGAAGCCCCAGAGATTTTCAGTTTTAGGCTCTGGGAAGCCCCAGAGATTTTCAGTTTAGACACAGCCTTAGGTACCTAACATGGCATCTGCACTGAGATAAGCAACAAGCAATTTAGACTGTTACTGAAGCATTAATGAAGAACTGTGGAGGTTCTGCATGTTCAGACACCCACATTAGCTGCTTAACTTCTTAACTTAGCTGCTGCAACTTCCCTCCACTGACTGCACAGAAAGGATCTGACTGCAGCAGTCTTGAAACTGCAGTCTGTCAAGAGTCTTGAAACATCTTGAATTTTAGACATCATAAAGAACATTGGTATGCTCTTTCAGCTCTGTAGAAGAGAGACTACAGTCAGATGAAGCCTATACTACAGCAAAAGCTTAGATCTTACCCTTCCTTTACTCATACGCCAAGAGAAGTTTGCTTTTGGAACTGGCCCCGTTCCATTATAAGTTTCACTTTCGTTATTCCTCACTTAATTTCTGAGGCCTTTCTTTTTGTATTTACTTTTGCACTGTACACAAAAGCAAACACCTCAGGAAAATTGCAGGGTAGGCATGTCACTGAAATATGTATTAACTCTGAAAAGATGCATGGAAATTTAAATCTGCAGAGGAATGCAAGTTTTCACTAGCTAAGTTTTTGAATAGAAAATTTTCATATCATTAACTCTATTTTTAATTGCGGTTTTCACTGCCCTGATGTTATTTTAGATATGGCCATTCAATGCATAATTCCTTGGGGCAACTTACCTGCAGGCAGTACCTGCAAAAGAAACAAGCAGAGGAAGTGGTTTTAAATGTTACTTTCTTCTTATGTGTCTGGATTAGCAGTAAGTGCAATTACAAGTGAAGATCCCATACTGTTCATGTGTTAAAGGATTAACAAGCAGCCCAGAAAAGAGGGAGAACAACTGTTCTATCTGTCTAGAGAAGAAAAGTGAGAAGACTGATGAAGGCAAGAGTTAGATAGATCTCCATCTGCTGGAACAGTGAGAAGAGAGGATTGCCCTGTGCAAACTATAGGCTTACTGCACAGCACATTAGGAAAAAGAAAAAAAAAAAAAAAGTGTCATTATTCACAACAAGTGTTTAATTCATGTAAGCTCTTTGTGCATTTACTACATGAATTCTGGAATTTGCAAGTTACTAAACAGTTTATACCCATAGTAGCAAAGATATTAGTCTGAATTAAGAGAAGTCCTTACGCACTGTGTCCATTTAGGGAAAGTTTCATCTTCCATATAATGTTTATGCTCTCTACAGTATTTATTTGCATGCAGTGACATTAGCAGATCTAGATATTCTCCAGAGTTTGGGTATCTGCATTTGTACTCTCGCATTCTTTGAATCACGGGCAAAGCTAATCTGAAATTGTTGTGCATTATCCAATTTCAAATATAGAAAGAATTAATCTAGAAGCTGACAGTGACTACACTTGATACCAGAACTTTTACTAAGATTTCATGTAGCACTTGTATGTAATTAATTAATACAAAGAGGAAGATTTAGAAATTTACTATCACAAATAGTACCTTTGAAGAGGTGACCATTCTCCATCTGAATGAGGGTAAGATGCAGATTGAGAAAATGTAGCAACTACAGGAGTCTTTACCTCAGATACTTCATCAATACACACTTCTGGAACAGGGACCCTAGGAAAAATGTGAGAGTTAAACTGTGCTTCATTACCCAAATGTCATATATTCCAACTAATCAAAGAAAGTAAAGCCCGTACGAATTAGTCTAAGCTGAACTAAACAGAGACAGAGATGTGTCATCTGATTCCCACCTTCTAGTTCACAGCAGTGATTGAAGATTGTTGCTATGTTTTCAGTGTCATTTTCATTATTTCTGATAGCTACATTCCTGACAGCTTTCTAGCCTAAAGCTTTTGCTTAGAGAAACATGTTCCTCAATGATGTGTACTGACTTGACAGAATTTACTCTAGAAGATGTGGAATGGAACATCAACCCAGTATTAGGTCTCCACTATACATCTCAATGTCACTGTGGTACCTTGAATTGTCCAATGATTCTTTTTCTTCTTCTGAACTAATCTCTATAGGAAACATATCTTCATCTTCTGATGTATCTCCATTGTCTTCCCGCTTCAAACTATCCATTTTATGAGCAGATTTCCTCCTCTTTTTCCTTCTTTTTTTCACAGAGCTACAGGCCGCAGAGGTTTCAATAGCAGGCTGGGATCCATGGGCTTGGGGTGGTACTTGTGAGGATACACTGGCGTCCAGGTTTCTTATCCTGTCTACGGAATTCCTCTTCATCTGAGTTTCCATTAAAGTAGTCCCCTCAGAAAGAATGGGAGATGTAGAGAGATGATAAGGAATTACCTCCTGAGAAAGAAATCCAAACCACATGACATTATTAGTTCCTCAGGAAGTCATAAATATGGTTCTGAATTTAGTCACAAATAAGTCATTTGCTCATCAGAAAAGTAATATAATCTAAAAAACTGGTTGCTCAATATGATCCCACAGGACATGTAAGTTCTTCAACTGCAGCATCTCCTTACACGAGCCAGGGAAGGTACCCTCCAAAAAGGATCGTCCTAGCTTTTAATACTGGCAACACCAGGGTATAAGTCTGTATCCAAATGATGCTAAATACAAAGCCGAAATAAAATCCTAGTTTATAATCTGAAAATTTTGCAAAAACATAAAAAAAACTTCATACTCAGATGGCAGATTTTGCTCCAATAGATCAGCTACTTGTAATTAGGTCATGTGAACATCCTCTTAGGCAATAATATAAAGACATCTCTAGATACACTCCCGGAAGTTCCTTCTAGCATTTTTTCAGTCACCAAGTAACTGCTACTTTATAAAGGTTTTAAATACAAAGATGAGGAGATGAAAAAAGCACACAAACACGATTATGACCTAAAATTAATATTAAAATACTCAATTACTCACTGGAAGAACTTTGAAGTCCAATAAATTCTGGACAGTAACAAAAATTATTGAGGATAGCTGAAGAGAAATGCCGGTAAAAGTTTTTTTTTTTTTTTTTTTAATATTGGTATAATATGCTAAAGGTGGACTATTCAAAATGAGTGTGACCAGAACTTATACTAACTAGTATAATCACAGAGCCCAACAGCAAGGCATTCTCATTTCATTATAATTCCACATGAAGAGCAGCTGCAAAATCATGTCTTTAACAAGTGCTATCATTACTGTATGCACAGACGCGTAGAGGACATGTGCACTTCTATACTCACGGTCTGCTTGCTGCATATATCCAACTAAATATTTCTGCAAAGAATAGGTCCATGGACATATTAACGTCCTTTGTACACACCTCTGGAACGTGCAAACTGTGCATTGAGTATTGTTGCTCACATACATGCATGCACAGTAACTAAAAAATAAACTAGAGTTTATGATGACTACATTCTTTAGATTTCTTTTTCAATCTTATTGACTCAAAAAATGAAATAACTGCTTATTAACAAATTTTCGTAGGAGAAAAATGTACAGAAACTTTTGAAATTATAACCTGGATATAAATGTGCTTTTCTCCAAAACCTCTAAATTGATAAAGTTGGAAAAGTAGGCACCAAAATTTTAACAAACTATTATTAGCTTTGACTCTTACCTGATCATTATCCATCTCCTGTACAAAAAAGGCCTCTCCATTGTCTCCTAGCTTCATGTGCAAATCTACAGCTTCTCCATTAATTTCTATGTCAACCTTGAAAAAAAATATTTATTCTTAAATGAGAGCAAAGTTATTTAGTTAATTCTGCTGCCCTGTATCTGTCACTAAACAAACACTAAATATGGAACTCATTTCTTTTTTTTTCCCTACTTCCTCGCAAATCTATGCCTTGTCACATGTTTTTCTAATTGGTTCAGCTCATTCCCAGCTTGCTCCTTCAGCCAGCAACATACACAGCCATTACATAAAGTTCAGTATCTTTTTAAATGTAATTCTAGATGCTTCATTAACCTCATATATCTTTGCTTTCTTTTAATTCATAACCTAATTTTGCACTGTGTGAAAAGTAATTCTCCATGCAAATTCTTAATATGCTGCCTTTCAAAATCATTAAACATATTCGCACAGAATCACACAATGTTTAAGGTTGGAAGAGACCTCTAGAGATCATCTGGTCCAACTCCCCTGCTCAAGCAGAGACACCTAGAGCACGTGGCACAGGGTGGCACCCAGGCGGGTTTGGAAGATCTCCAGAGAAGGAGACTCCACAGCCTCTCTGGGCAGCCTCTTCCAGGGCTCTGTCACTCTTACAGGAAGTTCTTCCTCACATGGAGATGGAACTTCCTGTGTTTTAATTTGTACCCATTACCCCTTGTCCTATCACTTAACAGATTAAAATCTCTGCACAATTGCTGTCTGTTTCTTTTGAATGTTTACCAGAACTGTATATAGTCAAAATAGTCTCAACCATTTCCATTTCTTCTTATGAAGAGCTCTCTCTTGGTCTCTGACCATTTTTGTCACCATTTTCATTTTTCATTATCATTTTCTGAGACTAGGATAACTTTATATATATGCAGTATTTCTCTAGGTATATTGTAAGGTATATATATATATATCTATAAGGAATATTATAGCTATGGTAATATTTTCAACTTTAACCCTTCCTAAACATTGGTATTCCTTTATGATTCAGATAAGAATGGAACAAGGTATATAGGTATGTGCGTATATAGGTATATATAACAAGGTATATGGCATGCAGGTGCTTCATCTGAACAGTTATAGCCACATGAGAACGCAGACTACATGTATTTAGGTCCTAAAATAATCTGTCCTGTATTAGTCACTGGCAATTTCTCATATCACACTATCAGGTCATTAAATTTGGTTATGTTTCCCTAAAGTCCTTCACTGCCTTTTCTAGCTTCAGTTACATTCTGTAACTGAAAATATTTCTTCATAATTTACTCTCTTTTGTAACTATCAATAAATATGTTAAACAGAGGGGTCTTAGTAACTACTCCTTAACAAAATCTAGTAAAAACTTGAATAAGCTCATTCAAAATTTTACTCTACTGAAAATAAATATTAAAAAAATAATGTTTTATTTTGTTGCTATTACAGTCAGTGTTTTACAAATCATGCTTTGAAAAGCAATTATCAGTAGCAACAAGTTTAACTGAACCTTGACTCTCTTTGGGCATTTTGTAAAGAGTGTCTAAGGAAAATCTTGGCTAACATGCTGCAAAATATGCAGTAGTTTTCATGCTATGAAATGTTGACCCACGGAGAAAACATTAAAAAAGGTTCAATTTCTTACCACTTTCTCCCTGGAACGCAGAACTCCCATTTTCCCAAAACGAACATGGAAAGGAGAACACTGAAGGTTTCCATCTGGCTGCCGTACAACGATGATATCTATACAACCTGACAACGTGGCAGGGTTTAGTCCCTTATAGAGTTCCTTCACAGTTACAAACACTTGCCCTGCTAACTGTCCAACGTAATTCATGGTTTGAACCTGAACAGAAACAGAAAACAAACAATTTTTTGATCACTACTTTATACTGTAGAGATGTTTGAGTGACCAAGACATTTCAGATTCGAGGAGTCTGTCATTCTCTTATTTCACAAATTAGTAACACAGCTTAGCATTGGTATATCCTATCTAATTTATTTATAGCTGACATGGTGGAACAGCACTTTTAGAACACAATAACAAAAGACCTTGTTATTTGGAGAATTATGACAGGATTCAAAAGGTCATAAAATTAGCTGCATTCAAAACCACTCTCAGCCTTTAAGACTCTGCAGCTCATAAATATGCTTCCAATTATCTGCATTATTTCCAATATAACATCTTTCCTTGTATCATGTGTTTGTTCTCAACACTCAAAACACTTCTCTCATACGTTCCTAAGGGCTTTTAAGGGCAAGGCAAGACAGTAGATCTAAATTTCCACTACACTAAAGTCAGACTATTCTCCCACTTTGTAGGGATTTTTGCTCTTAACAAGTTGTCCTAACACATTTGTACAACAGATATGTACTACAGTTTGACAGGAAACCTTCACTCCACAACTTCCTAACTTTGAAGCGCTTCCTATCGCAACTCTACTATTCTTTTAAAACAGATTTACAATGTCGGAATTTTATTTAAAATAGGGCAGGGGTTGATGGCTGAAGTGATCGGTTGGTTGGCTCTATTTCTCCTGCTCGTGGACTTACTTGGCACAGTTTCTGTTAATACATTTAGTCCCCTACACAGGACTTAAGCGTTCTCAAAGTATAAATGTATTTAAGAGGGTACTTCACTGAACATTAGAGATTCTGAGGACTTTCAATATCTGTTGTTTTAATTACTGTTCCACATCTATTGCAGATATTAAGATACTCATTTCAGACAAGTTGTGTTCACCCAGTATAAAGCAAATGCCCTCCATGTACAAAGCTCTCTGTCGAGCTGTACTGCACACCTGGGCAACGGGACAGCAGCACGAAAAGGGGTACTGCCGGCTGGTCAATGGCAAAACTCCCACGGCTGCTGAGGAGAACACAACTGACATCAGACACTGAGAGCCAGTCACACGACCTGAGCTGCACGGCTTGTACTAACCAGCATCGTCTGCTGCAACAGAGACTCTCTTTCAGCCCTGTTCTTCCAAAAACAACAGAAGCCTGCAAGTGTGAAGTGCTATAAAAATAGCTCAAATTTTTAACTGCAACTTGTATTTAGAAACAAATAACAGAATACAGTGAAAGCACTGCTGCCAAATACTGGAAAGCTAGGAAATGCTATAATTAAGATCTGTCTCTTCATGAATCATTTTTCTAATAGACTAACGATCACCTCCTGACATTAACCAGTGCATTGTTTCCTTCTCTGTTTCTATTGTGGTACATGAGCATCAAGACACAACCCCTACTGGCTTTTAAAAAATATTTAACATTATACAAGGAGTTAACTGTTAGAGCAATCGTAAACACTCTTAGGAGACACACTGTGGTGGAGGCAACAATCATAATCAGTTTTCCGGCATTCAACCCGAAGCAGCACTTCTGGGCTCCAATTACAGATGTGTCAGACATGTAACTTCCTGAATACATATCTAAAGATAAGCAGTTGCAGAGAAAACTGCACTTTAAATCTATGACACACCCTAAACTGTGTCATACGTCTAAAATGAACTTGGGCTGGAACAGACCTGTTCATGTCATCTAGCCCAGAAGTCTACTCAAAGGCCCACCTTAGATCAGGTTGCCCCGGACCTTGTTCAGCTGAGTTCTGAGAATCTTCAAGGATGGAGATTTCTTAGACTTCCTGCCCATCTGTTTTAATGTTTGACCATCCTCACAGTGATTCTTTTTTTCCTAATATCTAATCAGAATGTCCCCTCTTGCAACTTGTGCCTGTTGCCTCTTGTGCCACTGCACCTCTCAGGAAGAGTCTGGCTCCATTATCTTAAAACTCCCCCTGAATCAGTAGCTGAAGCCTCCTAAGACTGAATAGAACCAGTTCTCCTTCCAGTCTCTCTTTATAAGTCATAAATTCTAAGTTCCTAATTATCCTGGTGGCCCTCACCTGAGCTCCTTAAAAAGGATGCAACGTAATGTATGGACTAAAGTTCAGAAGTGTGCCTCCAAGTTGACAGGAAGTTTTTTTGTTTTTTTTGTTTTTTTTTTTCTTTGAAAAATAGTTCTGTCTGTGATTTTTCTAACTAAAGTATAATAAAAACATATTTCTTACTGAGTTAAGATTAAATTTAAAAATGGCTATACATAGTCTCAAAATTACATACTGTAGTTCATGCCAGTTAATGCTTGGTTGACTCTCTGTAGGTGCAACAGAGCCACAACTTCCTTTTTCCTGTATGGGAAGGACTTGCTGGGACATTACACTTGCCCCACAGTTTATGGTGGTTAAGAATAAGTGATCAGGGATATGAAGACTCACGCATCCTCTCAACAAGTTCCACAAGGAAGGCCCCTAAATCCCTAAACAGAGGATTTTACAATTATTCCTGCTCACAAGTGCTAGCCATACTGTCTGCCTTCTCATAGGACACTCTGATTACTTTTCTGCTACTAAATTAGGAGGTCTAGACACCCTCCTCAAGCTCTGAGGCCAACTGGCACAACACAGCTGGCAACTATACAGTGAAAACCTCTTATGCCCTAAAAGAAAGGACCATTTTCAAACTGCCAATTGGTAATGGGCACTTCTTTCAAACTGGACTGAACCTGGTCTGCAAAACAAAATCACTACTGAATTAAAAAGCAGATTGAGAGACTAATCACATAAACTCCATTTTCCCAGGAAACTAGACGTTTATTTTTAAAAAATAAAAATTTTAAAACCAGTCTTTTATTTCAAAAGTGTAAGGAATAAAGATGCTGTAGTTACAATGCAGATGTGAGTTCAGAAATTGAACTTTGGTGCATTTTTCCTACCTTTGAGGGCATTCAACCAAAGCTGAAGTTGTTTGGAGTCTGAGGTTTGTCAGTTTACACTCTGACCCTGCAGTCAGTTACACACCAGGCCAGTACTCCAGGAAATGAACATTCCTTAAAGCCCAGGAAGGCTGCATGTGGGTTTGGAACAAAATTTTGGCTGCTCCAAGAAGTCTTTCACTTACTGGCCACGTGGCAGCTACCTCAGCAGTAAACATGAGTTTACGTCATGAGTTAAACCCTTAATGCCCGTTTGTTATTTAGGAAATTTAGTAAAAGTTATTTTCTCATACCATGCAGGCAAGCTTCCCTATCAGACACAGCATATAGTATTTTTTGCTGCTGAGAGAATTCAGAATCCTTTTGATCTAAGCCTGCAGCAAGAACAACCTGTACTTCAGCAGTCTTCAGTCGGAATTTTAAGATTTGTTCTTTTGCCAGAATGCACAGCACAACCCTGTATTATGCATCTATTAAGAAATTACTGGTATTTTCTGGCATCATTTTTTTATGTCAGATTAACCAGCATCCCAAGCCAGGAGGCTCTGAAAATTTGCAAGTCCTATGACTGTTAAAGAGAGACATCATCTTTCAGAAATTATCATCTGTTTGAAAAATAAGTAAAAAATAAATAAATATTTTATACCCAAGCTCTGCCCTGTTTCATCATATTTACAGTTTTTGGTATGTTAAAATACTGAAAGTTAGAGTTGAAGATCTCTCTTGCTTCAGCAAGACCCAGTTCCTCTTAGGGTTCTACAATACAGCAAAAAACGGTTTAGATATCAAAAAACATCTGAGTTAATTAGGCATAAAAGTCCCATCCAACACATTCCAAAGACAGTTTTTGAAAAGCCATGACTTATACTCCATGTTGCCATTTTGGAATGTTGGTTTAGTTAGGATAACTAAAAACGGGAAAAGACCTCCTCTGGAAGGTATAAAATCTCATATGCAGAAAGATATGATCTGGTAACTGTTTAAGAACAGGTCCTGTTTGAATCCTGTATCCAAAGTACTCAATCCATATCGCATCAAAGATATAGCTGTTAAAATCTAGTCATCTTTACTGAATCTATTTAAACTGACAGTTCTGTTTCTGGTACATTTTTGGCACAGGCCAGCCAGCACTCTCACGTGCAATTCCCAGGAAAAGCTCCTAAGTGAAGATCGAATATGGATAATTCCCGCAGCCACTTTGGATGTTTACACCTTCTTCATGGTTTCACAGAACAGATGCAAACAGATTGTGCTCACTGATCTCGGCCCCAAAGAATGGATTTGGGCACTGTTTCATTTATTAACACAGATGTGATGTTTCAGTCCCTTCTGGCCCTTTTTCTTGGGTTCCACAAATATAACTGTGCATTAGTTTTGCAAGCCACCAAGGGGAAGACTTGCAGCAACATTAAGCGTGACACAACCCACATATGCTTAGTACAGTGAAAACCTATCCATACAGACATGTTTTTTGGTTATGTCTTTAATACCCGACATCATGATAAGACCCAACCCTGGTCCATGACTGGAGTGATAGGCATAAACATAAAACAAATAGGCTTTCACAAGAATTTCCCCATACAACTTGTGAAATTGTGGTATAGAGCCAAAATCTAACAAGCTGGTATTCAGTTAAAATAAATCACTACAGTGTTGCTACTGACATTGGAACCGCAACAACTTTGAAAACCTGATCCATCTGGTATCCAGACCTGTCCTCAGCTTCTGTTTTGAAGATACAAAAGGGAGCCCATACTATACCTGGAGATCAGATTTTGGCCTTCAAGTGAATTATTCTTAATTCACAAGAAATTAATGGATGGCAATTCAAAAACTCTTAGATAAGTACTCACTGCTACTGTTTTGTTATGCATCAAACATTTATTTTCTTGACCGTAGGGCAATTCAATATTGCTTGCATTATTAAACCCCAACTCCTTCTACAGTAATTAATGACATTCTTCCATTGACCTGTTCTTTACCTTGAAAAACAGTATCAGAGCTTGCTTTTCAGAAAGATTTATGACAAAAACATAGGGAAGAGAAGGCTACTGCATTTCAGATGAATATTCCCTAGATGGGTATCTTCAAATTAAAATTAATATTACATGTCTGTAGAGCAAGTAATGATTAACTATAAAAGCTCAAGAAACAATATTGTTCTATATTTTAACTGAGGTACTTATTCTTAAATGGTTAACATTTTATGTAGTCACATAATGCTATGTGACCAGCACATTCATATCTCTTGGCTTTTTAACTCATTTCAAGCTGGACACCGAAAATCATTACTAAATTCTGAAGTCCTGCTCTTTACCTGTTAGTTCATAGATCAGTCCATCCCAGGGCCACTGCCATGAACCCCCATCAGAGTTTTCTGAGCAAGCTCCTGATCAGAACCCCAAAACCACTGCTCGTGCATCTTAGAGCAAAATCAAACACTTAATCTTTCTCTTGAGGAGCACTGAAGGCACTATGTTAAGACTGCAGAACACCTTGGTTTCTGCTCGTACTTTGCTACAAGGTGCATGATCTTGATTAAGTCACTAACACTTAAACATAAAGGAGGGTTAATCGCCCAAGTCCCACTGGTTTCAAGAGGGCTCTATCAGTCTGGCTCTATCTGAACCTCAGCATGCCAAGCACATCACAGTGACAGATGGATGAGCATCCTGCCCACACATTATTTTCCTGGGAAATGAAACCTGGACACACGAGCTGGAAGAAAACCATGAGCAGCCATGTCCCTGATTTTGACCAGTTGTGAGGGGAGAGCTCCAGAGCACTGTGTTGAGCTATGTGATTCTAGCAGTCCTGTAAATAGGACCATGGACTCTAGTCCAAACCTTCTTATAAGCATAATTTTTCTGGACCTTCCCATCATTGCAGCAGTATGTGATAGACCACATTCCTGCAGGTGATTTGACAAATACTTCTGGGAAACAGGTGCAACTCACTTGTGCATCCCAAATCAGAAAGCAAGAAGCAGTATGTTGCTGGCTCAACACCAGAGAACAAACATTTTGCTTCCTGCCAGCCATATCTCCATAAATATTTTAGGGTTGGGACTACTTAATTCTGTTAGGAGTTATTTGACTCCTATTCTCATTAGCCGAGGCTACTGGCAAAAAAAATGGAGCTTCTGCAGAGAGTCAAATGGATCAAATGTCTAACCTGATTCCTTCCAGGTTGCCAGTACCTCCAATACCTGCCAATACCACTCATCCACTCACACATGCACTTACAGACTACGCAGTTACAAACTATGACTATCAAACAAATATTCAATTAAGCAATGGTAAAACAGGTGCTCTCATCACTGTCTTTTAAATATGCAAAACACTATTTGGTCCAACTCCCCGCAAAGTTTTCATTAACATTTTCTTGAGAGCAGCTGAAATCACAAAGACTCAAAACTTGCTAGTAATGAATTCTCAGATTCAGAAGGAGAAGAGTCAAACACACCCCTTCATGGTCAGTTTAAGTCTTATCTAAGCTCTTGGTCTCCCAACAATCTTTTAACCATTCACTGTATTCAACCGTACAATGCTTCCCTTCTCACAGAGGTACCTTTCAGGAAATCAAACAAGGACAGACATCCATTTGGACTCCTAACACACAAACAGGATCAAATTTTACAATGAGTCAGAAAGTACAAAGCGATGCTTGAAATCTGGGAACTTGTGAAAGAACTGGAGAATATATTGCAGGTGATGTACTGTGCTGCCCTGCACTATTGTCCCAATGTCAGACAGGGAACATAAATCAGAGTGGAAGCACAGCCGCAGTTCAGCTCTGTGCAGGCATTTCTGTGTGACTTGGCATGCTTTCTTTCAGTGGGTTAGAATATAAATTTCTTCCTTAGACTTTAACTCTATGTTTTCTGCATTTTCAGAGTTTAAACTAAGGTTTTACTGTATTTGGAGTGATTTTGATCACTGCTGGGCATACGTGTGTTCCTGCAGAGATATACATATATTAGATATATTAGATATACCTGCTTACCCATAGTTATGGAAAAAGACCAAAGACTACATCTTGCCCAACTCCCTTACCTGAGTCAGAAAGTAGATGTTATCGGGTAATCTTTAAGCTAGTGAAACACAGCTCCTGGAGAAGCAGAAAGTATCTAAAACCAACAGATATAATTTTCATGGCTTTATGCCTAAAATCGTAACATAATTGCATTGAAACTTTTCCGCTTTATCTCCTTCACCTTCTCTCCACTTTTTTCCTAGGTTGATTTCTGGAAATTAGGCCCCTTTTGCTGTAATAGGTGCATATGCCTCTTACTTCTGACCAGGTACACAAGCAACAGCGAAACTTTAACTATACATATAAAGCATTTGCCAATTTTAGCTTCCTGAGCCGGTCATGATACAGATAAAACCCCACAGAACAACAACAAACAAACCACCCCAAAATTCCTTCCAGATTGTGACCCACATCAGAGGTTAATGGGTCTACTGAGGTGATGACGATAGAGGTGAAAGGAAGAGCGATTTGCTGGTTAGATGGGAACATCAAGACTGAGATTCTGCTGTTAGCGAGGGCCTCTACCCAATCGTAAAATACATTTCTCTTTTTGACAGAGATAATAAAAACATCGCTCAGCTTTTTCAGTGTGTAAAACGGAGCTTTCAGATGTTTTGGCTTTATCTCCTCCTGCCTACAAAATATATCTACTTTACTGAAAATCTGAAAAATAATTCAAAAACCTCTCGGAGGACATAACACTCATCATTTATATATA
>VZSV01000341.1:123953-144802 GCA_013398735.1 Nothocercus julius
AGCCCTGTGAGACAGCGGCCGTCGTGGAAGGTGCGCGCGGGGCGGGAGACGCGCCCTTCCCTCCTTCCTTGGTCAAACACCATCATTTCTAGGAATGACAATCCCGGAAAATACCCCTCTTTTTTTCTACCCCCAAACTCTTTTCAGTAGATGCCAAGAGGATGTGTCTCCAGTCTGTTTTGTAGACTGGTAAACCAGCGACCGGGAAAGGGACTCGGTCTCTCTAAAGGACTTGGCAGCTGTGAAGAGTCTAGAATTAAAAGCCCCTACGCTCAAACGGCAATGCTGTACACAGGAGGAAATATTGTTTGATAACTAGAAGTAATGAAATCATTTTTTTTCCCCACCTGTCAGTGATTCCACTAAAATTGTAGTATCCTTTTACATCTCTTATCTTACACACCTGAGAAAAATGAACTGAGGGAAGACTCTGCTACACTTTCAAAGTCTCTTTACAGAAAGCAGAAGTGGGCTGTGCTATGTGCAAAACAAGTGAACAAAAGTGAACAAAATAGTGCTGAAGCAAGAGGGCAGAATGGACAGGAAAAGGGATAAAGGAGAATTAGTTAAAAGAAGTTAGTTAAAGAGGAGGCGGCCGATTGCAGGCTTCAGGAGCAGGTTCTCAGATCTGGCCTGGGGACACGTGCTGGTCCCCAGCACGTAAACACAGCAGAGCCCAGACAGGAGCTCATTTCAGAGCAGTTGGCAATTAATCCTTCTATTTTGTGTTAACTTTCCAGTTATATTTTGAAAGTCCCTATGCAGTCTCTAGCCCTTCGCCCCACTTCTTTTCTCTGGCAGTTTTCCCTTCTGCAGTTCTCCTAGCTCTGTGTCCTGCTCTTTGTACAGTTCATAGCTAAAGCAAAATGGCTGGCTGGGCCTGATGCAATCTCAAACTTGAGTTCCTGTTTGTTTTTATTCTCCTGTATTTCAAATTACAAAGCCACAATAATAATTTCACTGCAGTTTTAAAAAACAAAGCAAAAAACAAGCCAGTGAAGGCAGTTTCCATCAGCGTACGGCTACTAAGGTTATTTACCTAATCCCAAAGAGAAAACAACGTGCAATTCAGCCCAGGAATTACTGGTAATACTTGCAGTCTTGTTTCCCAGACATATCACATCTAATTTCTTGTCAATGGGCAGTCATTCCAGGCAATGAGAGGCCCTGGCAAATAATGCCATATTTGACATAAATACAGATAAATACAGCTAGCTTTGTGTGTGCTCGTTGTGTGTGCTCGATTCTGACCAGCGCTCCCTTTGCTGCATTAGTGCAGAATTCAATCCTGTATTGTGCATTCTTAGTAAATGGGTATCTGCAAATCCTCCCACTATAACAGTCCAGGACTGCACTCATATACTGCCTCACTACCGTCTTTCACTATTGTACTTAAAACATAATCAGAACAGACTGAAGTAGAACTACTGTCTTACCACAATCTCAACAACATGCATCTTTCTCTACTTCTTTAGGAAATCCTGAAACCAGATTCTTAGCTTCAGAAAGTTCTGTATTGTGTTCAGTTATTTAGCATGTCCAACCATCTGCTGCTCAACATAAAATAACCCACAAAACAATGCTCGTCATTTTTTATGGTTCCTTGTGCTAGGTCATGTTTTGCTATTTTACAGTGCAAGCGTGCCCATGGTGCAGATAAGATGCTGTGGAGAATGCCAAATGCTTGCACAAGAACTATAGGCTCCTGTTAACAACAGGACACTATTTTCCTCTTTTTTTATGTTCTGTTCTTTTTAACAGGGTGGCAACAGTGAGAGAGTCCTCACATTACTTCCCTGGAACACTCTACCCATGGATTCTGAATTCCATGTGTTGTTCTGCACTTAGCTCCTAACTGCGCTCACCAGCTACATCTACGGAGAGTACCAGGTTCTGGTACTTCATCTGCCATCCCATTGAAGTCTTAGCATGGTCCTGGCTCAGCTTTGGCTGAGTCCTGTGCCTGGGCACAGCATGGAGAGTAGCACAGCCAGGGACCATTTCTAAGAGAGTTTGGAGTTACCTACAAAACGAGGCAGCTGAGAGGCCTCACTCTGTGGTCATGACGTGTGCCATGCAGTTGCAAGAGAGCAGTCTGTGATAGTGTCATTTCTAAAATTGTTTGCTAATGATGAAATCCTGAACCAACACAGTTTTGCCACTCTGTAATATTCCCTACCTTGCCTGATTTCCTTCTGGACACTGTGTTGGGCAACTCTGGCATGTTTCCTAAGGCTGCAATCTAAAACTGTCCACAGACTTTCAAAAGATCTGCTCATCTAAGTATTTTTCTTTGACTCTTCCACTGGTCCGTGTGTATCCAACCTTTATCTCTCACCTAATTCTTGATTCCTATCCTAAGAATTTGTAATTTATCTATTTGCTTTGTGTTTGCACAATTTCTGTCACGGTGGAGTTCCTGTCTATGGTCTAAGTTCATAATTACCATGCAAATGCAATAGCAAAGTTATGCTGTATACTTTTATGATAGTAAAACTAGGTTAAAAATACAAAGAACAGAAAAGTTTATCGAAGCGCAGGCACAGTTCTCTACAGAGCAGTACATAGATTCATAGAAAAATTAAAATAAAACCCTTTGATTCCAACGTGGAACACTAAGTTTTCCTGCCAGGTATTCTCCCAGTGAGCAAAATGTCTACTCAAACCAAAAAGTTAATTATTTAATGCATTATCAATAATGTCCGGCATTTTTCCCACTAAAATTGGAGTTCATCCTCAGGCACAGAGTTGCAGCTGGTAATGCATGGACACTGTGCATGTAAAAATGATTCATTAAAGACAGAAGATAAGCTTTTAATTTATGGTAAATTCATAAACATATATGGCTTTAGAATTTGGTGCTGAGATACCCTGCATTAGCCTATGAAGCCCGGAGTAGTTCAGCTGCTATAAGGGTTGATCTATTTTCGTTCCACTGTAAATGTTAGAAAACAATTGGTCTCTATTTTTGTAGTTTCCTAATTAAATGTCCCACCACCTAAAAAATGATAGTTCTCCTAACTTAAGTTAGTAGACTTTCTTATATAATATCTTTGATGATCTGCTGAATCCCTCTGACAGGCTCAAATTTCCCTTCCTTCATGCCCTCAAGCAGAATGGTCTAACACTACCTTTTGTCCTTCACTTGATTTATGTCACAGTAGTGCTGGTTATTGTAATGTCTAAATCCTGGCATTTTTTTTTCAGATTTTTAGTGCCTGCCTTATTTGAGAATTTCTTAAAAACATGAAAACAACAACAAAAAAAGCTATTTAGTTGTACAGATTTCTAAAACGTTTTGACCCCTTTTTTGATGCCAATTTTGTCTGTCCTGCTGGTTTTGCTTTGTTTCTATTCCTGGGATTGACTGCTCTCACTGTCTTCAATGGCAGGTGCTTAAAAATTCAAAACATACAATTTTTTTTATTTTTTTCTTAAATATTAAAATTTTAAATTTTTTTTAAAAAGGAAGAATGGCATCCTTACCCCACGAAAAGTTTCTTAGGACAGGAGTGACATTACTCTTTATCAAACCATCTCAGTTTTGTAGTGTCACATCTAAGTAGATGCTTGTGTCGTGCAGCAGCGGTCAGGTCTGCCCACCCTTTGCCAGCTTCAGCTTTCTGATTTTGCTTTGCACATGGTCCCAGTCCCCAGGTAGCTCCACGAGCTGCTAACTCCTGCAGCACGGGTGAGCTGGTCAGTGCCCTGATGGCAGCATCTTGTCTTCTTCTTCCGCGGCCTCGCCGATAAGAAGGGAGATGGTGACCTCATGCTCAGCAGGATTATGACACCATCGGAAGTGCTATAAACTTCAAGTAATCAACAAGGAGGGGAACTGGCAAAGGAAAAGGGAAGCTGAGGGGCTGGCTTTGCCGAATGATCACTTTTTTTTTTGTATCATTTGATACAGAAGTATCAGATGATACTTTTGCACTTGGTTTTGTGACAGCTTTGCCTTCTCCCTGACACACACACTGAAAGAAAATAAATAGTCCCCAAAAGGGAAATCTGTAGTCAGTGAACTACTGGATTTTTTTTTTTTCCTTTTCAGAATATAACATGTCTTGGAGATGAAAATCCATAAAAGAGCCTTTCTTTTTCCTTCAGGTCTGCATCCAGCCTTGGAAAACCATGGAAACCTTAATGCTGCCTTTGTATCCTAAGAGCTTTTTGCAGTCAAAACTCAACTTATTCAGCTAAATATATCAGCCTTGCTGGAAGTCCACTTGTACTGGTGGAACCTCATCAGGAAACAATTTAGCTCTAAATCTGTAAATAATCAAGCTTGAGCTACCTAAATACAACCTTAGAAAGCTTGGAAAATAGTGAACCCTGATAAGTGAAAGCAATCACAAGATATGGATGTAACAGTGAAGTCATTGACATGTTCTTTTCTCAATGAAAGCCCAAAATTCCTGAGCAGACACGTTCAAACACAGACCTCTGAGGCTCTGCTCAGACAAGATACATGCTGAAGCTATGCACATTTAAGAAATTCAAGGCCATGTACACCTCTGTAGAAAACATCTTGCTTTGGACTGAAGTGCTTTCCATACCAAAGCTAGTTCTTCATAAATCCAGTAATTCCATGTGTGACTACCAAAACTTTTGTCCCCAAAACAGTTTCCAAAGCACAGCAAATCAACAAATCAAAAGATGATCAGAGTTGTGCATTTCAAAGGAAATAGTATAAAAGATGCTTTGAGAACTATAAACCAAGCTGCAGTCTTCCCAGGATATAACCTTTTCTTTGTTATTCCTCTATCTCTTGCAAACTCTAAAATAATGTTCCTAATCCTGAAGACCTCATGACATTTGAAAAGCAACTCTTTCTGCCAGGAGTGTTGTAGCCTTCTCCATCTCACATCTATCATTTCTTCATCAGACTGCCTACCAATATTGAATCATCCTAGCTGACAGGTTTCAAAAATTATTGCTTGGAGGCTATAAAGGAGTTTCCAGCACATCATGATTCACTGTATTGTTAATTCATCACAATGCAAACTTGTCCTTCTTTCCTGTAGCTAGTAAAAATGTAGCAGCTATAACCAAAGTCAGATCAAAGGAAAATACATAAATATTTTATGTAAAACCTTTTCTTATATTAAGCTGTACATCAAGTGCTAACAGACCTCAGATTAAAGTTAATTCTGTAACACTACTGAGAGAATAAAGTGACTAAAGTAAGTTTTATTATAAAAGTACTGATATTTGGTGTTTCCTCACTGGGGCAGAAGAGTCCTTGACTTCTGAGCAGCCAGATATATAGAAGTGTTTATTCTGTATTTTTGCTTCTCGGAAAATGATTTAATTCTGCTTATTGTTTGCTTTTGGCTATCAGAAGCAGGTTTACTTAGCTTTGAAGTGAAAAATCTGTGCAATATCTCAGCTAATGTCATTAACAAAAGCTGTTATATAAATGGATGAAGAGGGTTTTAATCTCCTCAAGGAAGAGGCACTCAGAGCAATGGGCTGCTGACTCCTAGCAGCACGAACAGGCTCAAGGGGAAAGCTAGATGCTGCCTGCTATCACCCCACAGAGAAATGCTTGCAGAGGACCTTTGCAATATTTATAGAGTTCTCCTTTTCAACGCTGTTTTACAGATTTTGCAAAAAAGTGAGATAGTTCAGGCCTTTGTCATTTTTTTGTACTCTTGGTAAGGCTTAACCTTGAATATTTGAAAAGATAGAATGTTTCCAGCACTTTTCTTAAACATCTGTGTGTTGTTAAAAGGCTCTTTCTCACTTTTGCCACCACAACCTACACAGGAGGCAGAGAGGCAGCACAGATCAAGGGCCCGAGAAGCACTCGGACGCAAGTCTGTTCGGGACTTTTTCCCCTCTGGTCTTTGCACGTTGCCTTGTCATCCACGCCAGCTGCAGAGATGTGAGGAGGCTCTGATCTGGCAGCACAGGTTATAGATCTCACTGGTCTTCAGCCTCTGAGTCTGTATCAGATGATTCAGAGCCAGAGTTGAGATGCTGTTTGGAGATAACTTGTCTTAGAGGCAATATCTTTCTGTTCGTGGGGATTTTATTTGATTATGGCTTATAACATGGACCATGCTGGTTCTGGATTTAAAGTACACTGGTTCTGGTTTTAAAGTACAGGCATCTTCTCAGTGTTTGTGATAACAGTATCTTCAGGCAAAATTTGAGTCGTATGAAAACACAATTATGTTTAAAATTCCTTTGGCTTAAACAACTGATACCTTCAATCTTGCCTTATGTCAGAACTAACTTAATCTTACTGCTTTTGGGATGATCTGCTTTCAAAAACATATTTTACTGAAATCATAGAAACATAGAAAGTTCAGGAAAAAAAAAAACCCTGCAGATGCAGTCCCAGAGCAATCAATTATCTTTAACTATTTGCACCAATTCCAAGCAATTAATTAGTAAATAAGGTCTCTAGCTGTTGTTTCGTCAAGCATGTTCCCTCTCCAAATTTAGACTGAAGGCTTATACAAAACTCTTACTGTTACCCATGAATTTTAAGCAGGAACACCATAATTTACGTCAATTTTACACATTATCCTTCTTTATTTCTTCTTTGAGGACATGCATGTGAACGTGACTGAAGTACTTGATTCATTTTTTTGATTTCTGCATCTGGAGTAGTTACATATTTAATAGATGTGACTGGCTTTGCAAAATGAGGCAAATACCATTTTATTCTTCTTTCAGCTTTATGGTCAAATTTCTATGAAAGGAAAAAGTGTCCTTGATAACTCAATAGTAAATCCTTCCCTCAAAATATAGGTGATGTTGAAATGAGTGTAGTCCCTCCAAAATGCTGTAGCACCACAATCCCTGAATTAATGTTATTTTAGAAATGAAATTAAAAAGCAGTTCCTTTCCATCTAGGCTGAAAATATTTAGGAAAACTAGTTTTAAGTGGCAAAAAAAATAGATCAGCCAATTTAGATTTGGAAAATGCAACATTTAATGGAGGTGAATTAATCTGTATAATTAAAGGATATGTTTCCTGTTTGCCATTTCTACCATCATTCTGAAAGTTGAGAAAAATTTATTACTTTAGCCTAATAGGAAATGTCAGCATTTTAGCATTAGTATTTGCACAAAAAGTCTAAAATAAGTGTGTATTTACCAATAAAATGCAAATAAAGTTTTGGGAAGTGGTACGTCAAACACCTGTCTCGAAGCAGAGTTATATGGATATGTAATGTGGGCAATAGGACATATCTGAGCATTTCTCAGGATACAGTAAGAAAATCTAATTCAGTGCTGAACTGAGTAAGTGGAAACAACTTTAGTTGGTCCAGTATCAAAATACTGAAAATAAGCATGTAACCAACTCTGCCTGCTCTACTCATCACTCCCTAGGCTCTTCCCTTACACAAAAGGCAGAGGTCAGCTCCTGTAGTTCAGCTGACAATTTTACAATGACTTACAAGCACTTGCATGTACATACAATAACTTTTAAAAAAATGTATTTCAGTGTTGTTTGGAGGAAATGACTGCATTCAAGAGTCACCACACCATCCAAAAACATTTATCCCTGGTCCTGAAGTTTGGCATCAGTGCTTCTAATATACAAGTGTTTTGAATAAAGTCCATGGAAATCATTAACTTCATAGAAATTAGTGAAATGCATTTCATTAGCTCTAACGTTCTGGCCTACAGACCTTTTGTTCTCCCAGGCTTTATGTTTTACATATTCTGTTATGCAAATTTGAGAATTCATCAGAGACTTTTTTCCATTCCTGCCACCTTTGCTACAGTAAAATCTCCTGCCGACAAATTTACATACCGTGACCAATCTCTCCAGCCTAGCAGCTTCTGCCTACAAAAGCAACATGGGCTTATTATATTATTATTTGCACAGTAGCAACATTATGCTCAGCATGTCAGGCACAAGGAAAGCTCTTGCCCCAGTGAGTTTAGAGCCTGCGAACAATTAGGCCACATACTCAGTTCACCTAAAGCAAGACAATTTCACTGAGTCTGTAGATTTATAGATCTACATCACACAAAGGGTCTTGCTCATTGTTTGAAACAGGTGAAGCTTTTCTTTGTTTTTTTTTGTTTTTCTTTAAGGCTAGGAACAGGAAAACACAGAGTTTTGTATCCAGCTCTGCTCAAGAGCCTCTTTACAAGAAGGCAGCAAAGGCCCAGTCAGAAAATATAGACAAGAATTCTACTTAATAGAATAAAAAAAAAAAGTCATACCCACAGGTAGCTCATGGTCATATCAAAGTACATGTCTGCTTCTGATCTGAACTCTCCAGACCCTGTTTCTCCCTCACCCTCTGCAATCCGGGCCTCCCCCGTAGTCATCCATCCTGCTGATAGCAGATGCTCCTCCCCTGTGAGCCAAGGTGCCTGCTCAGCTCATTCCCAGTGTTGCACTTCACTTGCGTGTGGATGGGATCGTGCTTATTGCTCATCTACCTTGGCAAGGACAGCTGCAGTTCATCCTGTGTAATTCTGTTTCTCGTGGCAGATCCCGCCTGACACGGTTTTCTCACTTTCTGTTTCAGGTTGTGGCTTACAAGTAGGTTACCTGCCTGTGCAGACATAAGTACCGTTTAGTGTGAAGACATCTTTTGTCTGCAATATTGTTTGGATCTTTTTTCTTTAGTAGTTTACTAATTTCCTATCATCTTCCTTCTGGATAAGTTCTTTCATTTCTTTCAACACAAATTCATGTGCCATTTTTATTGCCCAAGAGATTTTGTTGTAAAGAATCTCATCTGCATGCAGATCCAAGTGTTTCCCAAGTTTGGCATGGAAAGATCACATCCACAGAACTGCTTTACATCTGTGTGATTTCCAAGTGTTATGCTGTTCCTCATAAATTCGAGCTCTTTCCCTGTTTATCTTACCGGAGTTTTTAATTCCCTGGTACCTTTGTGTCTATCTATAGAGCTCCACACCTGAAATGAATGTCCAGACCTGGCAAATCCTCCTAGCCCTTATTTTAGACACCCTGTCTGACTAACTTACCCCCTTGGCCAGTTTACATGACATTGCTAATGCCAAACTCATCATATAGGTTAGATTCTCTGTTTAACTTGAAATATCTCCGTGCAAATCTAAACCTAAATCTGTCACACCTAAATGAAAAAGCTGCGGGGCTTTACCAAAAGGCAGTACACAGAGGAGCTCCATGCGAGTCAGCCACATGCTCCTGCACCAGGAAGGTTTTCCTCCCTAAGTCACAAGGTATATCCTGCACTGTATAGTGTAGGCTGGGTGGAAATACCTGAGCAGCATCTAAGTGAGATAGCAATAGGCTATGTCAACGTGACACTCCACCCAGCCTAATGCACCTCCTGTGAAACCAACACAGAGCTTTGGAGTGACTCCAAAACTTGAGTCAGGCAGTTGTGTCTACATGGCACAATTTCATGCCAGGTCCTACAGCAATTTTCAAGCACTTCTGCCTCCAAATATTCTGCCACCCTGTCATTGTGAGTTCACTGCTCAGAGATACAGTCCAGAGACTGGAAGTCACCAGCCTGCATCTGCCTCGCTTCCCTCCTTCACAAACCTTATGGCAAAGACAGTTCTCTAACCAGTATAGGAACTGGATTTTTCACTCCCTCATCCTCAGAAATGTGAATTCCTCTCTCCTTCCTGGCTAGCAGCAAGAACTTTTGGGCCTATTTTCCTTGCTTGGGACATGCCTCTTATCTCATGTTTGCCACAACTTTGCAGACTCTCTTCTTACTGCTCAGGTCAAGTCCCAGATTTTCTTGCCGCTTCAATCCTCATCCTGTCAATACCAGACACGTACAAGGACCACGAGTTTCACAGAGCCTTCCAACCTTACAAATAGATAATAAAATCACAGAGGACAGACAAAGCACAGTTTCCAAAGGGCAACATGTTGCCCTGGGTTACTGGAGGTTGGATAAGAGTAACCACTGTCTTATCCTATTTTCTAGGAAGCCCATAAGGCATCAAGCTCGGGCTTAAATTAAAAAGCAAACAGAATAATTAGCTTCCTACGTTCAAATTGCGAGTCCAGACATTTCGGATCCAACCAGGATCTTTCATCAGTGGAATCTGAAAGAAACAAAGAATAATGAGGAATAATGCAGTTAATTAACTATATACAGAAGTTAATGGATCCAGTCCTCAACTACTGTCCTTGAAAGCCAGCTGCACTAATGCATGCATCTCCTGTGATTCCTTTGTAAACCACATTGCCAATGTGCTCACATCTCTTTCTTTCCACCATCTGTTTCCAGGGTTATTTTGCAATACAACTTAATAGAGCTCTGTTATCTGCTGGAAGCTTGGAAGTACAATATCCCTGTGAGAACTGAAGGAGCATGGACCACCACAAGCTCTGTTTACAGTGTTGCAGGATGTGGATACCCTATGCAAAGGACAGAGGCAGATCTGTAACTCCACCTGGCTTGGCTTTCTTCACAGGGAAATGACCTTATCATATTTCATCATCCCTGGTACTTGTTCACGGTGTAGGAAGATCACTAATACCCAACACAATGAAGGAAATCATTCTGCAGGACAAGAAGGCTGCATGGCCATGGCAGCCCCTTTGGAGCCACTTGGGATTCAGGGGCTGCTCTGCCATAGCAGAGCCGGGACTTTATCCTCTGGGAAGGCTTCTACTGACAAACAGCACCAAAACCTAAACTGAGTGACAATACTTTCTGAATCAGAACACCACGGTAAAGGTCAAAAATGGCTTCTTTAGCAACTCTTTTTTTTTTGTAATGCACAAAATTTTTGAAGTAATGAATGAAAGCAATGATGACTTTAGTTTTATAGAAGCCATACTTGCAAGATGCACTGAAATAAATTAATTTGTATTAAGAAGTATAAAGCTTCTAGTATTGCTAGAGATGACGCGGTACATAAACAAAAGGAAGTTACTGAAGAAAAATGCTAAACTGTGTTCTACAGTTAGTCCATACTGAAATCTTATACCAAAAGGAATGCCACTGTACTTCCATAGGATACATAAACACAGTGATAAGAAGAAATCCTTTTCAAGCATGAATGCCCACCAGCAAAACTCATTTTACTTCTTACCACTTTGAAGTTACCTGACACCCAGAATACTCACTGGCATCTTATATAGCGAATAGAAAAGTCATGAAATTACTCTTTTTTTTCTGAGCTATGTCTCATGTAAATACAGCTAACGAAATAAGAGTAACAAAAAGGAGGAATGAGAAATAGAAGAACAAGAATTGCAGAAATAAATTCACTCAGTTCTGATGAGCCTTCTTAAAGGTTCCATTAATTTTCATTACACTCATAAACACACACTATTAGGGCAACATTTCTTGTGGGTGACATGAAAAGTAAGTTTGGAGTGGCACCATCCAGAGGAGACAGTAGAGGTCTGTCACGTAGCCCTTCACTGTGCATAATGATACCCTGCACTCAGAGCCTTCCATTAAGGATTTCACCATGCTCTTCAAACACCAATTAACTGTGTCTCTCAATAACCTTATGGGCTGAGAAGTATTATTAATTCCATTTTCCAGATGAATAAACTGAGATACGCCCTGAATAAATGGCTTACTCTGGGCTACAAAGGAAGTTTAGCATCAGAATTAAAAGCAGATCTCTTTCCATCTGGCCCATTACTTTAACAACAAGACTAGCCTTTCTCTCCTCAGGACCAAAACAAAAAAATACTGGTATTGCTGTAGCAAGGAGTAAACGAGCAGAAATGTATTCACAGGATAAATTATGAATTGAAATGCAGATGTGTGCTGTGTGCAAATGCTGGATTTAATGTAATTAGATTTTCCAGTTGTATGTGTCTGGGTTCACGATGCATCTTGTTTCTTTGTTGACCAAGATGATGGTTTGAACATATCATATCAGGTGATTGCTCAGTGACAGCACTGAATATCTGAACATCAGATCAAAATTCACAGTAGTTCATATATATTTAATGATGCCTAGTATATATAAAATGCAGACAGTGCATGTGTGCCATGATTTTGCTAGGACAAGTTTCATTCCATTTTACGCAGCCTGGAGGGTGGATCTCAGCACGTGACTTTGTCACTCTTCAAGTTCAAAGAGGACTTCCATCTCACAGCGACTGGTGCCAGCCCATCAGTGTCCTGGCTGCCTAACAAGGACAGGCTACATATAGTACAGGCTAAATGTTTGGGGGACCCACAACTGTGAGTCATTCCCCAGAAAATGCCTGAGCCACATTTTGGCTGTAACCTCAGGATTTCCCGAAGGAAATCAGTTGTACAAAAGCAGAAATATTTGGGGGAGAACTGATGAGTCTCCAAGAGCTGCTTCCATGATGGGCTGGAATCATCAGCCATGCTGGAACCAGGGAGTGAAAATGGGCACTGTGCCTTTCTCCTTACTCTCAACATCAGGGACATGCGGAGTGGATCAAGAGTATTTTGTATTAATTTATCCTTCCTCCTCCTTCCTCTACTTTTGCACTCTAGTCTGGATCCAACCCAGCTATCCAACCCAACACAATTCAACTGAGTGGATTTATTTTCAAGTATCTCTGTTCATGGAAGGGTTAGGCTGACCCTCCTTCCTTTTTTTCTGCCTTTCTCTCCTTCTTTTCTTTCCTTTCTTTTTCTTTCTCTTTTTTTCTCTTTCTCATTTTCATTTTCTTTCTCCCCTTCCTTTTTTCTCCTTCTTTTTGTTCTTTTTTCCTTTTGTTCTTCCTCTTTTTTTCTGACTTACTTTCTCATTTTCTCTTTTTTCTCTCCTTTTCTTTCTTTCTTTTTCTCTCTCTCTCTTTCCCTTTACTCACTTCTTAAAAATAACATTCCTGACAAATCAAATCCATGATTAGGTAAATAAACCTCAAGAACACAATGCTAGGAACTGCCACAGGAAAACAGTACGTTTCATTAGCAGAGAAGTCAACAGTGTTTTGCAGTAAAGTTCGTAACTGTACAATGGTGCTGCTGCCTTCGCATGCAGTTCCCCTGAAAAACACTGAGCAGAGATGGTCTTGTAAACATGCTTTGTGTACTGCTGTAACAACCACGTGGCTCTCCAGGAGCCCTGCCAGCAGTTTAAAAGTGCAGCTAATGTTGCAGTGAAGTATTTGATCTTTAGAGTTGTCTAACCTCGTATCCCTCTCGCATTTGAAAAACAATCATAAAGAGCTCTCATTTAGTCCTGCAACTAATGGGAAAATTAAGCATTTATTGAATTATGTTTTGTCTTTTGTTTTGAGCACCTCTTTTTCAAGGTGACTGTTATAAATCCACTATGTAGCTTTCCTATGTAGTAACCTGGGAAATGAAAAATGACATGGGTAAAAGTGAATTTAGAGAAGACACAGTGTATCCTATCTTGCTTTCAACTATGCTGGTATCTGTAGTCACTCTCTTGACCCTGCAGAACAAAGCTAACCTAGGCAAAAGATGACCTGGTGCTTAAGCCAGTGAAATAGGACACAAAGGGCTATTCTGGTACTTCCAAACTAAACAGCATCCAGGCACAGCCTAGGTGCTGGACACGATCATCTGTACTGTTCACTTGGTAGAACAGCACTTGATGCGGTGCAGTGCTGGCCAGGTAGCGGCCTCCCAATGTCACCCGGCAGAGTTGGGGAATTAGCATGGATCTTCTCCAGTAGGCAGCCTGAAAGCAGCCGCACTGTTTTGGATGCAGAAAGAGTTTGATAGTATGAAGGTCCCCAAGCCATGCCAGGTGGTGTCCAAGTCACAAGCTTGGCCCTGACACTTTCGTTCACTAGCACTGGTGTAACTATGAGATCCTCCCCCTGATGGTGCAAGTCCTGACCCATAAGCAGTTTGGTATTTGAAAAAAAAAATACCGAAAAAAAAAAAAAGCTTTAGGGAACCATCCCATACCAGCAAAGGGACAACCTGAATGACCTAAGAGGCTCTTCAGTCTCAAATTTCAGAGTCAATTGCATGACATCACCTGACCATTGATTAATTCATTATGCTGATTGCAACAGATGTCGTAAACAAAATTACTCATCTGTGAATTGCTCAACTTAAATCTGGCTCCTTTGGTAATAATGCCTCCTGATGTAGTTAAATGCACCTAGTACACGTGCTTTCTGCTTTTTTAGTAACATCAGGTATAAATATTTCTTCTCCTGAGGAGTATCAGATTAAAAAAAAAAATTACAAGATCCATCTTTGGAGAATGGAGCATTTTTTTTGTAGTGTGGGTGCAAAATGCAGGCTGGGTGGTCTTATCATAGAATCATAGAATCAATATAGTTGGAAAAGACCTTTAAGATCATGAAGTCCAACCCTAAGCCCTTCAGCACCATGCCTGCTAAACCATGTCCCTCAGTGCCTCATCTACACGTTTCTTGAACACTGCCAGGGATGGCGACTCCAGCACTTCCCTGGGCAGCCTGTGCCAATGCTTGACTGCTCTTCCTGTGTAGAAATTCTTCCTAATGTCTAACCTGAGCCTCCCCTGGTGCAACCGGAGGCCATTTCCTCCTGTCCTATTGGTGGTTATTCTGGAGAAGCGATCGCCCCCCAGCTCACTACAACCTCCTTTCAGGTAGCTGTAGGGAGCAATAAGGTCTCCCCGGAGCTTCCTCCAGCCAAGTAACCCCAGCTCCCCCAGCGGCTCCTCATAAGGCCTGTGCTCCAGCCCCTTCCCCAGCTTCATTGTCCTTCCTTCGGACACGCTCCAGCACCTCAATGTCCTTCTTGTAGTGAGAGGCCCAAAGCTGAACACAGTATTCGAGGTGCAGCCTCAGCAGTGCTGAGCACAGGGGGCCGATGACTCCCCTGGTCCTGCTGGCCACACTGTTCCTGGCAGAAGCCAGGAGGCCATTGGCCTCCTTGGCCACCTGGGCCCACTGCTGCCTCACGTCCAGGCGGCTGTCGACCAGCACCCCCAGATCCGTCCCTGCCGCACAGCTCTCCAGCCACTCTGCCCCAAGGCGGTAGCGCTGCGTGCGGTTGTTGTGACCAAAGTGCAAACCTGTCGATAAGAGGATGCTATCTCTGCTACACAGTATCTTGTGAGCAACAAAGAGGAAGAAAGGTCTTCTGTACAATAAGATGACATTTCTACATTCAGCATAAGACTATATTACCTTCCAGATGACCTACTGAAATAAAACCATTTGCTAGTACCTGGAATAGTCAGGTGGGACTGGCAACATTAGGGTTTCCTGGAGTGGCTTGGCTATAGCCAGTTGCAACGTGGGACATCAGTAAATAATGTCAAAAAATGGATTAATATCTCAGAACATATCAAAAATGTAACTACAGATCACACTAAAGGCATAGCTGCTTAACCAATTAAGCCAAAGAATCCCTTCCTCTGAGGAGGTTACCTCATTCAAACCTGCCTGCCATATCACTTCAAGTCAAAAGAGCCATTGTGTTCAGGCCTTTCATTAGCTGCAGGGTCCCAAGGCATCACATGATCAGAGAGGTGTGGGGATAGGGCAGGATGATGCCGATGACTTGTATCCTTCCTTGCCTAACCCTCATAGGCTGCAGCCCCAGGAACAGTGTGGGAGCCAGGACAGCTCATATAGCATAAGTATAATGTACTCCCTGCCCCTGTCACTACTGGAGATATGTATCCTTGCGTTTTGTACTACATCAGATTCCTAAATGATTTTAAAATCTCCGAATGCATTATAACCCAATGTCTAAATTAAAAAGGAAGAATAACCGTGGCTTATCTGGCCTAGAGCTCCAGTTTTGCTAAGCATCAGTGGGACAGGAAAAACTGTTAAACTGCTCTAACTGCTCAGCAAAGTCCAGGCATAGTGGTTTTCAAACTACATTTGAAAGTGAGTTTGAGTAAAGGTAAAAATAAGGACTGATAGAAGAATGCTACACATCAGGCAAATTATTTAGCCAGGCACCTCATTTAATACAGCCCTACACTGGATTCCAATACCAGTTCTTTGAAATATACCCACCAATAATAATTTCCTGCATTACATCAGATTTGAATTCTTTCTGCCAAGCTCCCTCCCATTTCTTAACCCTACATTAGTCACTCGCATAGGAAATTATCAGCTGTTTATCTAAAATCTTATGACACATCTATTGACAGATGATAATGACCATTTCCTCATCTTCACCAGATCCTGCTGCTTAAGGAGTGTTTTCAAAAGCTGCCACCATTGGCTCACATGATGGCCCCACTGTCACGCCTTCTGCTTGCTTTTGGTCGATATTTTAATCACTGCACTTAGGAATGTTCCTGTTAAGAACAACCCCAGGCTACCGAACGGTGTTTCTGGAGGTATAACCCACATCATCCGATCATCACATGCTTGCTCACACCATGCGTCTTTCCAGACTCTGCAGTTTTTCCAGCCTGGTAATTTACAGGACAGCCCCACTATCAGACCTGGAAATGGGGGCTACCAGGTGCTGATCACCACACATTCCCAAGGAAATCCATATATGGCTTCCATAGAGAAGGGTTATAGCCAGGAGCAGAACGTGACTTTGCATGTGGATACACTCTGGTCTTAGACTTGTGATGTGCTGTGGGTTGTCAGGGCCCATACAAGGCATCAGAGTTCTGATCTAGATCTGAAAATCTGCACAGCGCTGAGTTCTACACCCAGGAGGAATCCGGAAACTCTGGGCTGTTGCATGATAAATAGAAAATGGACCAAGTTCATGCCCATTCTTTTCTTGTAGTGTATCACCAGATACATGTTTAGTCACATATACATCCAGGAATTAAAAAAAAAAAAAAAAGAAAAAAATTATTAAGAAGCTATTGACTTAGGTCAGATGTATTCCGGTCAAACAGGTAAGACAGCTGAGCTAAACTCAAAGTCTTGTTTACAAGCTTGAGAAACTGGGTTTGTAACACACTCTGACTCTGGACTCCACAGTGCCCATAAGCAAGCAGGAATACAAGGTTGCCATAACTGCTAATACAGCTTTTTTTTTTTTTTTTCACTTACTAGTAAATTTTGCTGTAGATCACAGACAAATGCATTACAGAAACTTGTGAGGTTCTTTTGAAAGGCTGTAAGAAGAGAAATATTTCTCTAGTCCCCCTTGTTTTTCATGCTCATGAGTTTTGGGACTTGCAGTGGCTGCGCGTGGGAAGAGGAAAAAGTCAAGCATGAAACTTGGTGCCACATACTGAAAAGCTGAACAAGCCTTTCATTTTATCCATTGAATTCTTTGTCAATTTGGCCAGTGTAAACGTTTCTGTAAAGTGGCCTGAACACTGCAGAGACAAGTAGGTGGTAATGGTCCCATCTGGGATGTATCTTTAGAAAAACAACTGCACTTTTTATTCTCTTTGTTTACTCGCTTTACTTGCTTGTAGACTTTTACTCAGAGATCTTTCCAGGGGCTGTCATGGCTATTTTAGACTGCACATGATGCTTCCCGTTCCTCTGCCCATTCACCTGTGGTAAGTGTCCCATTAGACTGCAGTTTATTCAGAGCAGATCACATCGTGCTACAGATATAAGAACCTCTTCTGGGCAGGAGGCAGAAGATGGTGGCTTAGAGACCGTAATTTTTTGTAAGTACTTATATGTAAGGAAGTTGCAGAGGCAGTAAGTATGCTAACAGGGTATTCTGCACATCGCATTTCAAGATATGTCTTTATAACAGGTTTAAAAGAGCGTGTAATTAAATTACAATTAATCTGATCTTTTTTTTCCCACTTCTCTCTGCACAACTGTCAAAAATCCAGGTTTGTTAGGATGCTTTCATATCTTTCATTGAGTCAAATCCTAAAAACTCACATGCAGATTACTAACTGCAGAAAGAATGTGTAATTGTCTCATGTGTTATTTCCATAGTTTTTAAAAGGAAATTGCTACACACAGCTTTTTAGGGAGTAAATTTGGGCTGTTTAGTGGAACATGGGTATGTTCATGATACAGGGAGGACAGAATTTGTGTTCCCAGATTGGATATCTAGAGGTGAAACAACAGGAAAAGAAAGACAATCATTCAGTTGAGGGGTACGTCAGGAAATTTGGAAACCGCCATCCCTGCTGGCACTGTCACAGATTTTTTTGTGCTTCATGGTGCAGCACAGCTAACCTCAATCTGCTTCTGCTTTTTTGTTTTTTTAAATATAAAATGGAAAGAATAACATAACCTCAGACCACTGTTACGAAACCATATTTCTTAATATTTACAAAGGTTCTGAGTTCCTTGGATCAGATAGGATCACATGAAGTAAAGCCTACGTATATATAAGAGTCAATACATGTTCATAAATAGACCTTGGAAGCAGTTCCCTACTGGATTTTATCCAGGAGGTCAGAAAATAAGGAGGAGGGGAAAGCTAAGCGTGCCCTTCATTGCATGTGATTTGTTTTTCTCACTACTGCTACACACTGTTCAGAACTATTTCTAGGAAGAAGGAGGCGATCATAAAACCCAATCAAAGTACACTACAGCTTTGCTGACTGGAAGAAAAACAGCCCATGCAAAACAAGAGGAAGTTTTTAACTAAACTCTTTAGGCAGAAACATTGCTACTTACATTGTCTTTTGATACAAGTTTAGTACTTGTTTATATAGACAGCTTTTAAACAACTTTTGAAATGTTTTAAAACATACTAATAATCCCTTGGAGTTAAATGGGCTTTAATTAATATTAAAATAATTTGATTTGCTTTCAAGTTGTTCCATCATGTGACAAAATCAGAGCTTTAGACATTCCCTGCCTCTCTGCCTAGTATTTGCCCAAGACAGTCTCAACGGGCTGGCATCTATCACGTTTTTGTCAAGCACTCGCAGCAGTGCGATGTGCAGGTGACGCTTAATGGGAGACCTGGCTGCAGAGCCTGTAGCAGATGTGCCAAACAGGGCTGGCTGACCCAGGAAACCCCCAGAACCTAACCCTAATTACAGGTCCCTTGTTTACACTCATGAAGATGCCATTGCTGCTGCTCTGATTTTGAATTAAAACTGGATTAAAACAGTAACAGGCACTTAGAAATGCTCTGGGCACAGAGGTTTTGCAAGATGTGCAATTTAAGAAGAATCAAGAGAGGATCCTGACAGGTGTTTCTACTACCGAGGGCTGTTTTCCCCAGAAAGAAAATCAAGGGACCACGCAAAGCTCCATTTTGTGAATCACCTTTTGCACTTTAAGGAGACTTCTAAAGTCAGATGGATCAAGCCATATTAAGAGCTTCGTGGAAAATTAACACCTTCTGATACTAATATGCTAATAAGCTAATATGATCTACTCTTAAATCAGCTTCACAGATTTAGAAGTCAATAAAGAGTAGTGAAAGAGCCAGTGCAAGAAGTATTCTGTTCAGTGTAGCAGACTAGCATATTTACTCACTCTCTTTTCATTGCAGAACACCTGCATGTGATTATTCTCATGCAAAGGAATTACTGCGGAGAGCAAGCACACAGATAAAGTTATTCATGCTTTGCTCCAGGTGGCAACACGAGTCTATACCTTTTCAAACCCTTTCTCACCAAGGCCAGAGATTTTGTTATCAGTTCAATAGAAATATTTCCTGCCTGTGGGTTAGTTTACTACTTTTTAAACAAGCTAGCATTCAATTCAGAGTGCCTGTTGTATTCAGTGCAATGACTGTTAAGGTAGGAGCCCCTCTGTATTGAGCCCATTTGCACATATCTGAACTGAAAGGCACAAAATAGCCCTTTGTCTTCAAGGCCACCTTACCTAGAGTGGGATCAAATACTGGGACCACCTGCCCTTACCTTAACCAGCCATAAAGAAGTTAGGTTCCCCTTCTAATCAACAGGCAAGAGTAGAACTGCTACAGCATGATCCATCTGACTTATTTTAGAAGTCCACCTGATGGTGGTATGACAAGCAGCAATTGAATACAGCCTGTTTACTGCAGAAGGACCTCTGGCCTATCTTGGGATATCTTGGGCTAACAGCAAATCACTCCTTTTTTCTTTACATTTGCACACTTTTACCTCCACAGGATCCATCTGCTTTTGAATCTTGCCCCAAACATACAGGTTAAAACAGGGGTTGTAGCTCTGTGATGCAGTGTCAACTTTTCTTCAGTAAACCTCTGACTGGCAATACAAAATGAATACAAATGCATCCTGAAGATCAGTACAATAGTCAAAATTTTAGTCAAAATAAAGTTACTTTCATTTCTGTCCGTATTGCATTATCCCAGGGTATATAAGGAAAATAATTTTTATTATTGCTTTGTATTTATATTGTTTGCTTGCATCCAGCAGCAGTTAGAAGCTTGAATTGTGGACCCTTTGCTACATGCTGTACAGGAGCAAAACATAAAGTTAGTCCCAGGATCCCCCTTTCACGCAGCCCTCGCTGATTTAAAAAGAAACGGGGGGATTTGCAAATGTTGGCGGCCAGAGGACTCTGGTCAATCGCTCACCAGCTGCTGCTCGTTGCCAGCGTTACTAATACAGCAGGGAACAAGAAGCTGTTCATGTGCATCGCGTAGGATGAGCCGAGAGGTTCCCCTGGTCCCCGCAAGGGCACCCGGAGCGTCCGAGGCCGCCCTGGGAGTCAGGGACGCCGTCACGAGGCCGCGGTGCCGGCACCCGCCGGCTTCTGGTTTCAGCGGCGCTTACCCGAGGGCTTTAAAAGGCAGTTTATGGTGCAGAGAATAAACCGGCAGCATTACTAAGCAAATAGGGCCAGCGCTTTTTAATAGCTGTGGACTGACACATGCGGGTTAAAGCAGGACGCCGCCTCTTAGAGACGGGCACGTTGTGCGGGCCTCAACACGTGGGCTGAGCGGAGCCTGCGCCACAGCTCCCTCTGCAGGGAGCCAGGGGAAGGGGCCGGGTTCAGGATTTACTCCGACGCGGGACTGCGGTCGCTCGCTGCACCCTCCCGCTGAAGGCGGCGCGGGACGGAGCCGGCACGGCCGCCCGCCTGGCCCGCCCTGGGCGCGCGGCAGAGC
>VZSV01000341.1:144842-186525 GCA_013398735.1 Nothocercus julius
GCGGCCCCCGAGGCGTCGCCCGCCCCGGCTCTCCCGGGGCACGAGGCCAGGGACGCCGTCCCGCCGAGGCGGCCGTCCCTCTCCCTGCTGCCTCCAGCGGCAGGCTCACCGTCACCTGCCCTCTCTGCGCCCCTTGCCTCCAAATGGACCCTCCGCGTGGCCCTTTTCCTGCAGACCACAGGCAGGAAAAGTGTCCAGGCCTTGCCAAAAAACAGCCAGGTGCTCTGCTCAGCACTGCCGTAATGTTTAGCCCTGAGCCCATAACACTTCCCAAGTACCGTGTTTGTTGTAAAACTCCTCCTGCCCTACAGAGCTGCGCAGAAAAGCCAAGGAAGGCAGCGGAGCCGGCGCCTCGGCTGTCCGCCCTCGCGCTGCGCTAACCTATGGCCCATTCGGCACATGCTGCCCGCAGGAAATTAGAAACCTGCTTTGGCCTCGTTTTTGCAATCAGTGAGTGTTGGTATAGTGTGTCTGCCAAACCACTATTAATAAACCACCTTTCTGTCGCGGGATTATGCCGAGATAAAATGCTGTTCCCTTTCTACCATCTACTTTCTTCATGTTTCACAGATACCCAGGGGCCGGTTCCAACACAGCTTTCTTTCCTGTGCTGTTCCCTAACCTGCTGCAATTCATGCAGCACGCGTAAGGGGAGGGAGAAGATAAAAATGAGAGGCCAGTTGCATATGCAAGAAGTACAGGAATCCGTCTGTTCTTCACTGTACCATTAAGGCCTAACTATGTATAACTTGTAATCCTGAGGGGGGGGGAGAGAAGGAGAAACGGAAAGTGATTTAATTTTATGTAAGCGAAACTGGAGCTTTATGACGTGATTTATATCCAGATATGTCACCGCACAAATATTCTGGAGACATCTTCACGTGCCCCTACTTTGCAAATCCAGTACAGCTGCTGGAGGGAAGCAGAAGGGACAGATAACATGAAAAATAAAGCAGATTGCCTTCATACATCCTTTTAACTCTCATCACATAATGTTACCTTTCACACAGGAGGAAAAGACATATTATTATATACATAATCTATTTATTCAAACAATTATCCCTCGCCTGAATCTCAAAGCATATTACAAAAGATGTTATTAACATAATCCCATTTAACAGATGGAGCAACCGGGACGGTTGCAGTGAGTTGTTGAAACTCATCCAGCAACACAAGGGAAAACAGCTTTGTCATCCTGTCTCAGCCCAGCGCTGCACTGAGCAGGCCAGCAGCTGCCGCTGATTTCTCAGGCTTGCATGAAGAGCATTCAAGCCATTCCCTCTGTTGACCCTACCAAATAAAATCCTCAAGAGAAGAGGTTTATGGGTATCCAAACATTTTTTTTCCCCAAAGGTAATATCTATATTTATTTAAATCAGCTCAAATGGCAATGACGGTTTCATTCCCGTTGACCTTCGGAAAACGCTGGGACTTGGCCAGTGAATCCAATTAAACTAAGGATATGAAGATGAAGCGCATTTAAATTCCTATGGGAAAACAGTCCTCCAATCTATTTTATTTTGTACCAGTCTAATACAAATTAAGGAAGCTGTCATTTTTCAAAGATAGTTCTTCAACAAAGATTTCTTGTAATTTATTTATTAAAGAGTAGGTTTAAATTGACTTTTCAGCGTGTTCTCCACAGAAAATCTGCCTAGCCGTTTTCCTTGAATCATAAAAACACCTAAGTAACATCTGGCAGAGGTGCTTCAAACGTATACACTGAAATGAGAGCTTTGAATTCTAGCAATTTCTCCAAGGTATTTACAGGGATAGATGCTTGAGTATCTCCTGAGCAATCTTTCATCTCCTGAGCAATTCTTAGTCTTCAATGCATTAATCTCCACAAGGATCAGGATGGAAGGAGGATTATTATTATTATTATCTCCCTTTAGCGACTGCAAAACTGATATACAGAGACTTAAGGCACTTGGGCAGCTGGAGCGACCACCAATCCCAACTGATCAGGTCATATTGTGCACTTATGCTCTGAGTGTCAGTTCTCCCCAAAGACATTAAAATAGGACACTTTAACTTCAGATTGTTGGTGATTCTAATTATTTTTCCTGAGTTTTCCTCGACTCTTCCCATTCCTTTCCATGCATTTGTTTGACCCAGGACCTTACCCAGCTTAGACCTTTTAGAGCATCCCAACTCTGCCTCATGTTTTTGTACCTTCAAGCACCCAAGAAATGATGAGTCCCTTGGGTCCTAAAAGGGTAGGAGAAGACAGGAAGATTCATCATGCTTTCCAAACTTGAAAGGAAATGTCACTTGTTTAGTAAAGCTCTGCAGAACTTCTAGCTGCTGTGCAAGTGCCTAAAAATTAACCCTGAGATGCTTGACTATAATCTCTTGTAATTTGCTTTCTAAAAGGTCACATTCACTCTGTGGTAGGTTGCTCTGTGGAGAATGTCGGCAGCACAAAACTCTACTGCATGCAGAGCATGAGCAAAGAGACTGGTGCAGCCACGTGGAAGCAGAACAAAAATAAAAGAATTCACTCTAGAGATGTAAACTTGAGATGTAGAAATAAATAAATGAAAAGCTTGCTTGCCAGCTAGCAAGTCCACTGGTGCACAAAGTATGCATGGAGCAGTCGAATTGACCATGCTTGCAGGGCAGAGCTGCAGGATTGGATCATAAGCTGCTAATTTTCCCATTGCCGCTTTTCCAGCATGAAAAACTACGAGTAACTGGGTATCAGCCATAAATAATGTGTATGACCACTGGAGGTCACTTTTGGTCTAGAAATCTTCAGCCTTGAGGTCCTTTAGTAGCAATATAACCTTTGTCAAAGAAGAAAGAATTTGATTGTTTTTATAAGTTTGCAAATTTATTCATGAAATAAATCTTTTCCAATGAATTTTCACTTTAGGATCCCTGAAGTGTTGTTTCTAGTGAGTTATTCTCATTAAAAAAAAAAAAAAAAAGTTTTCACTAAAAAAAAATCAGATTTTAGAGATTTGGATTGAAAATATTTTGCCTGAAAGGCAGTGACATAAATAAATAAATTCAGCTCTAGGAGGGGGAGAGGGTTGGAATGAACAAGAATGTATTTCCTGTCTTTGCAGCTACGCAGATTCATTCCTGCACCTTCCATGAAACTGGATCTCTACTTAAAACAAGAAGGGAAATGCTAAAAATGTTCACCTGGTTTACAGATCAAATATCACACACATCTTCACTCAAAAGCTTCAAGTTTCTGGCTGTTGTCCCCAAAAGGGGAACAAGACCAAGTAGCAATACTCTGTGTGCTGCATTAATACTAGATTAATCCTGCAAAATCTTGCTCCTTTAGGGGATCAGGAATCATTGCTAGTTGACTGGCACATTTGACTTCAGATTGGCCTGAACAATGCAGTAAAGATATCTGAATCACCCCATGCTTTACTCTTAAAGCCTTGCGTAGAGTGATGATGATTCCTGTAGTTCCCAGCGCACAGTGGTCTGTGAGTTGAGGGTGGGTTTATTTGGTTTATTCAGAGGTGAGTCTGGGTTCTTTGCACAGCCAAAAGCCCTATTAACTTCTGGGGGCGGAACTGGGAGCCCAAGACTAGGCCAGGTCTCATGGTGAAGTTCAGAAGATGACAGGGAAAAAATGTAGAGAGGGCAAGAGAATACAGAAAATAAATAAATGTCTCCAGCGAGTGTTTTCTGCTTGGCCTCCTGGAAGGAAGGATGGGAGGCTGTTGTGAAGGGACACACTGCTATTGCCTGTGACAGTCCCCGTAATCATCTGCTTGGTTCAAGGAAAAGACTGCCCTTTTGTGGCTGTACTCCGTGGTTTTGATAATGAACTTCCTGGGAGACTGTAAAGATGAAAAGCTTGCCACGCAGTGAAGATTTAAAGTGCTATAACTTCTAAGTGGCTTCACTGAGGGATAAACAGGCTCCTGACCTCTGCTCTGAAGGGCTAGGATGGAGCTGTACGAGCTTTTACACTGCGGAAACCTCAGCTCCCCAAAAGACTCATTAAAAATATATATTTTTTAATTTTTTTTATTTAGTTTTTACTTCAGCTGCTAAAATTTGACCAAAGCACATAAAAAAAAAAAAAAAAAAGGTGTGTCGAGCCTCTACAGGATACACTGTAAAGCTGATCAGAGACTTTCCTTTAGTATTAGCTCCACAGGGAAGCGGTTCAGACGCAGCGATGAGGGGCAGCAGCGCAGGAGGACAGAGCCCCGGGACTGCAGTGAAGTGGGAGGTGCTGCCTTTAGCCTGAACAACACAGATTGCAGGCAAATGACTGAGAAATGGCTTCAGGATCTTCTTGTTCTTTCCACACTAGCATATGTGACATGTTGACAACCTCTCAGAAGTCTTTTTTCTCTTTTTTTTTTTTTTTTGCAGCAATCTTTTTTTTCCTGTGATGGGTGGCTATTGGTATCAAAATCCCTTTGATAAATCCAAGATTTCCATGTCTCCTCTTTTTAACTGAATGATCAAATATTGCCAGTGTTCTTACCTTTCGCTTCTCCCCAAAGCTAACAGGGAGGCTTGTGTTTCTCTGAGAGTACAGGTTAATACAGTGCTTTGCAAAAGAACTCCACCTGTCCCTAAAATTGTCTGAATTACAACGTTGCTTTTGTAAGAAGATGCCAAATAAACTTGGGAAGCTCTGTTCTTCAGTTCAAGTGCTCGTTTTTCAGCCACATGGTGCGTTTTGCCTGCTTTTGTTTGCGCTTGCTAAGCAATTTGTGGGACTGTGAGCGCAGCCCAGCAGGCTCAAGACCTTTGCCTGCCTTCCCCTTTCCCCAGGCCAGGAATTTCCCAAGTCACAGACACATGTCAGGGCTGGCAGTGAAAGAAAAATAAGCTGGGAAAGGGAAAAAAAGAGAAAAAATCAAATCCTGTGGGGTTGTCTGAGGGTCACTTTTCCTCCTTAGCCCATGAACTATAATCCCAGGCTGGAGGTGTCTCATCTGTAATACCTGGTGAATTTAGTAGACGGCTGAGAGTAGAGGGCTTGACTGGGGTGTCGCTCGCTGGATGGGTGCAGCCAGGTCCTGGTGGGAAAACTCTTCCTCTGCTCTCTGTGCAGCTTTCTTCCATTGGCAACCCAGGTTTGCTTTCTGCTGCAGCCTCACCAGGCTGTAACTCTCTGCATCCATCCAACTCTGTCAAAGCTGCGACACCTGGAAGGCCAGTTGCTCCCATTTCATTACACACACAAACACATGTACACACGTCCCCTTTGGAGCAGAGAGAGCTAGAGCTCTGCATTTCCAGAGGTGGGGAATACTGAGCTGATGGCACCGTTGTCTGCACGGTGATTTGGAGCAGGAGTCTTCATGAGTCTGCAGTGCCAGAGCCAAACTTCTGGAAGTTTTTTCAGGAAGTGTTTTTTTTTTTTTTTTCTTTTTTTCTTAAATCCTTATCTCACAGAAACAGGTGATTTTGCATGGAAAAAGTGTTAGCCTTCACCAAGAGTGATAAAAGCTTATCTTAAATGCAGCAGTCTGAAAGTCATCGATAAGAACCAAGGATGGGTCACTGCTTTTTAAAAACTCTCTGATTTTAAGGCAGCCGTAGGTCTTGAAAACTTGCTTACAGTTTCTGTCTCTTTGGATTGGGTTGTCCTTGTGTGCTCCACTTTTAGAAGGGTTTTGCACCTGCAGCCCAGACATTAGGGCAAGCTTCGCTCAAATGTTTGGTCACGTCTACAGAAACCCAGCCTGGTCTGGCAGGTCCTCAGACCATGGCCTTGCTACAGTATAAATTGCTGACCCCGAGGTGAGATTCACTAGTCTCAGACCGGCACAAGGAGCAGGAAAATCAGACACAGAACAGTTAATGCTGCATTTGCATTTATGGCAGTGTAAGGTAAAGTATTATTAAAACATTACTCATGATGTAAGGAAAGAAGCCGGATGGCCGTGTAGGCGAGAGGAACTAGAAGGCGAGGCAGCTGATGGCCTGGGTGCTAATCACCCACCAGTCGCTGCCTTCACATCCTTTGGTCCTGGTAGATCAAGCTGAACTTTCAAATCTATATTAAGACAGGGCAAACTCTACTGAGACCTGATCTCCAGATACAGATGGATCACTGACCTCTAGCAAGCAGCTCGAAAGAAAACATAGAAGGAGCTCTGGGAGCTTGGGGTGAACCGCAGAGAAAGGGTCGCTGTCTGGGTTCAATTTACTGTTTGTTTTTTCAGTAAGTGGAAGACAGTGCATGTGCTTGATGCTGAAGGAAAGCAGATCTGTAGTGAATACTTATCTACCCTTGCAAAAATACATCTCCCAGCACCAGGGGCCTGCAAGGTCAGCAGGAGCAGCGGGGGCTCCCATTGCTGAAATGGGAGCAAGGGGCTGCTGTCAGGACAGGACAAGAAGGGCCTGCAGGAGAGACTGTCCTGCCTCTGAAGGGTCTCAGCGCTGCTCAGGGCCACAGACTTCATGATAACCTTTGGATACACTGACTCTCCCATAGCTCCAAAGCAGGAAAAGCAACGGGATTGCTTTGCATACTATGCAATTTGCATACTGAAAAGCAAATAAATATCCTTATTTTCAGGCTTATCCTATTCCTATTGCTGGGTCTCCATCCTGTCACAATCCTACACGAAGCCTTGCTCCAGAACCTAGAGCAAGACCGTGCATTCAAACAGGTTTGGGGACACGTCGCCTCCAAGCACCATGGGCTCTGAGCCGATGCTGAGGGGCAGGGCAGCCTGCAGCATTAGCCCACTCCTCCTTTATGCAGATTTATCTTATGAGGAAAGACTAAGTGAGCTGGGCCTGTTTAGCCTGGAGAGGAGAAGATTGAGATGAAGATTGAGATCTGATCAACATGTCCAAGTACCTGAGGGGAGAATGTAGGGAGGATGGGGCCAAACTCTTCTCGGTGGTGGCCAGTGACAGGACAAGGGGTAATGGGAAGAAGTTGAAACACAGGAAGTTCCACCTCTATGTGAGGAAGAACTTCTTTCCTGTGAGGGTGACAGAGCCCTGGCACAGGTTGCCCAGAGAGGTTGTGGAGTCTCCTTCTCTGGAGATCTTCCAAACCCGCCTGGATGCCGCCCTGTGCTCTGGGTGTCCCTGCTGGAGCAGGGGGTTGGACTAGATGATCTCTAGAGGTCCCTTCCAACCTCAACCATTCTGTGATTCTGTGATTTAACAGTTTTCTTGCCGTAAAAGACTCACAGTGAGAGACAAGTAAATGTTTTTGCTTTCCAAGGGAAGCTGTAATAATTAATGTTTTAAACTCCTTGGAATGTGGTGCATCCAGGATTGCTGGCAACCCTGGAGAAATGAGGGCTTTTAATTGGTGACTCCAGAGTCTGGCATGGGGATGGTGAGAGGGCCAGGGAAACTTGCCCTTGAGAAGTCAGCCAGGCCCCAGGAGCAGCTACAGCTGTAGCACAGTAGCAGATGGCGATTTAATTGCAAAAATGCTTTGCATTTTTAGAAGAGTTCTCCCAGAGGATCTCAGAATATTTTATAAACATCAAGTTAAATAAACCTAAAAAGTGGCAAGAGGAAGTGAAAAGGAGAAATTAAGGTCACTGTTTCCAAATATGCCCATTTATTTGGGATACCCAGCAATCACAGAGTGGGTTTTCACAGTGAAGTTAAAGTTTGCAGAAAATCTAAATCTAAATCTAAAGTTTGCAGAAATCTAATCTCAGTTGGAGAACTACCTACAGTAAGTGGAAACACTGAAAAATAAAACCCAGTGTTGTATGGGAACTTTCTATTTTATCTGGGAATTTGCGCAGTTCTGTGTGCTTTGACAGGCCCAGTCTTGCTCTAAAATTCAAAAGTAATGAAGGTAGGTGAGCACTTTCAGTTTATCTCGCAAATATTTCTATAATGAAATGTGAACAGCACTGATAGCATGTTAGCTAATATATACCCCACACTAGTTTATTAGCCATCAGGAAAAAAACACCTTTACAGAGTCAAATTGTAAGAAATGATACCAAGCAGAGAGCCGAGGGACATTTTAATAATCCTCTCTGCATGTTCTTTTTTTTTAATTTTTTTGCCAAATATATTGCTGGCTTTCAATGCCCACTGCCAAGCGTAGCTCAGAAAATCACGGCCTGCACTGAGAAGAAAGCTGAAGGACTGCTTTATTTCTTGAGAAGCTTCAGCAAGAAAATACCAACACATGACACAGGGCTTAATCGATTGCGCTGGCATTTTTGGTGGCATTAGGGATGCAATTAGCTGAGCAGCTGAGTCCCCTGGGCAGCTCATGCCTGCAAAGCGGGTGGTCAGACTCGTTCCATCCACCCCGTTTCCTCGTTCCCAAGAGCTTCCCAGCCAGGAGTTCTGTCTTGGCAAGTAGGGCTCGCTGGGCCTGCCAGAGGGACTGGCAGGAGGGGCAGCAACCCCCAGGGACATGGGGACTGAGACACGGCACGGCCAGGCACCGTTTCTGAGCTCAGTCTCTGCCCCACCACCAGTCCAGATGTGACTCCTCTCTCCCTAAGATGAAGCAGCAGAAATGTTGGTTGGAAAAGAAGCTCCTCAGCTGCACCAGGACTCATCGCCCCCAGTGGCTGGCCTGGTTCTAGGGTGGCTTCACGAGACAGGGAGCAGCAGTACACCCCTGACGTTTCTCACCCGAAATAGTTGCACGGCATCCTTCACTTGACAAGACAGCTGCCTTCTCTGGGACACAGCAGTCTCTGGCACTCTCATATAAACAAAATAAATAACCTTCAACTGAACTGGCTGAACAATAAAGAAGCTGGAATTCAAACAAATCAATCGCCGGAATCAAGGGCCTTCCTCTAAGTCAGTGCTCTGCCTTGCATGTCACCCTTGAGGCTTGCTGCCAACGAGAGCAAGTGACACAAGCCCAGACGAGGCCGCACACCCATCACGGGCATTTCCTGCTCAAAAAAAATCAGAAATGAGGCTTCCTTGCCCAGCACACGTCCTTCTTGCACACCGGAACCGCTCATCTGCAGGGGCCTGACTTGGATTTTTGGTGCTGCGTGGGCATGAGACATCACAGTTCCACCATCTCTTGGGATCATCCTGGCAGAGCTGTGTGTACTGAGCAACACGATGCAAAGTAAACTCACCAGGGCCTGGGAATAGCAAAGTTTCTGGCACCCAGCCCCGAAAGGGACTGGGGGAATGGAAATGCCCTGACCTTGTCACCAGCCCTCTCGGAGTCATCTGCAACCTGCTGCACTTCCCCAAATGGTGCCACTACCTGGGCTTGGCTTGGCTTAAGAAACTCAATAGTTACCTCTTCATACCCAGTCTCTGCTCAGTCTATCATAGATTTTCAGTGAAAATAGAAAGCTTCCACTTACTTAAGCAATAAGAGCTATCAAGAAGGAAACATCCATAAAACGTCTCCCTGCCCATCAAAAATAGACCTTCATCAACACACAAATGCTGCAGCTCATCACAAATCCCCTACACTGATAGTGAGAACAACTGGCAACCTTCTCCTCCTCCATGCATATTCCTCCAGAGGAGGCTGTACGAAAGCCCATCATTGGCCAGAACAATTTATTCTACGCCATCTGCCCTCAAAAAGCAATTGTTTTTGACAATTCCTCGGTACCTGCTGGAAATACCTATTCTGGGCTTGCACACCCTTTCATCCCTACCCACAAATGCTTAGAGACTACATTGCTGTTAACATTTCAACATTGCAAACACTGAAGTTTCCAGACAGATCATAGACGTGAATGTTTATAAAAAGATAAAGAAATGTAAGGCTTTTTCTGAACCGATAGATACTGATTACAGGATGCACCATTGTTTTAATATTTTAATACATTTTTTTAAAGTAGTTGAAAGCTTTGGCCTCTTTTTCTCAAACTTATTCTTATCTCTGCCTCTTGTTCTCAAACCTGCAGAATTTCCAGGGAATTTATCATCACTGCTGCTATTCCCGTTGGAAGCCCTCTTGGAATGAAAGCTTTCGTTACAGACAGCCGTACTGAACCGCATCCCCTAGCAGCATTAGGCATTAAGCCCAGCTCTAAAACCACAGGACCAGAGATCTACTGTTAGTGGAGCATCAGTGCCGAGTGTCTTTCATCAAGGCTATCTCGTTAAAAAGTTACAGCAAGACATTTCTATAGTTATATTAGGGAGTCTCCTTGGCTCTTTTATAAAGGCAGGTCTTTGTAGGGAGCTTTTTTACACTGCTGTTTAAATCATTTCCCTTACGTAATACCTAAAAGTTGTCTTTCAACAGTGGTGTATTACACACCCAATAAGACAGCAAACAGTACAGACAGTGCCCTGCTTTTCCTGCAGCATTTAACATATGCAGTGCAAGCAGTAGAAGGTTGTCCCCATTCTTTTTCTTTAATGCCTTTAGGCAAAAATAGAATTGAAAAATACAAACAACAGCAGAATAAAATAATAATAATAATAATAATAATAAAAAGCTGTTTATATCCAGTTCTACCTATTGTTCATACAACACGGCTAGTTATTCTCTTCTAAAGCTTTAAAAGGTTATTTATGCAACCTCAGAGAACTTACCCAGGACCAAGGGGAGCCAGGAGGGGTGTCTGCCTGTTCTTCATCCTCAGACGACATCCTGAGTTGATCATTTTCCCCCATCCTTTGCATATGCTACTAAAACCAGTCTCGGTTTGGGCCATGTACAAAAATGCTGCCTTCAAGTTTTAGCTGTTGACAACAAAGTTCCAGAGAATAATTTGCCAGTGATCGTGTTTGCCTGCTAATTTTACGTGCTGAAGTTCTTGGAAGCACAGTCAGAGCAAGAAACATGAGCTCAGTACAGCAGCACACACTTTCCTTGCAACTGACTCCTCAAGTATCCTGGCTAAGTCATAAGCTCAGGTGAAAAACTAGAACTTCACAAATAGAAATTAACTTCCATGCTCTTGGTTTCCTCGTTTTTCTCAGATGGGTTTTTATGGGCAGACAATTTGCTTACTTACAAGTACTATGAACAGAATGCAACGAATTTTCATTCTATTAACATTTTATTACCATCACTAATCATATTTAGTATGGATTTTAATGTGTTAATTTTGTTTTCAAGGGAAGCTCTTAATGTCACGGTCTAATATTGCCCTTCTGCACCGCCACAGGTTCGTGCATGGGAATGAAGCACCGCTTTTCTGTTCTGTACAGAAAAGAGGCTGAAAGATGGACATTTTCATTCATTTCTTTTGGTCTTAACGTTTCTTTATAATTTTGCAGCAGAAAGTAGAATACAATTACTATAAATCTCATCCCATATGAATTCAGCCCAACTTGTCCCTGCTGCTGACTTCTACTTCTGCAAAAGCGAATGCAGAATTTAGGGTTTCAAAATCACTCATGGCAATGAAATGAATGAAACATTTGTGGCCCAGATCAGGCCTCAAGGAGGCTCTGCTGCTGAACTGAGCAGCAGTTCCCGGCTGTGTTCTGCTTTCAGGCTGGCAAATGTGGCATCCACTGGCTTGGATTTTATTAATTTCTCTGTATCTGAGACATCTAGGTACAGTGGCCCAAGGAAACAAAATTGTGATCAAGAAAGTGAACCCTGCTGATGCATCTCCTGCTTCAGGCAAAGTCTGCTAAATCTTTCCACTGAGTTATATAACAAAATGCGCTATTTACAGCGAGCTGTCACAGGAGGCTCCTAGCATTAGCTGTGGATTGATAATGATTATCAGATGAACAAATTCGCTACTGTGTTTCATGTTTAACATTAACTGGTATGCAAACAGGTAGGAAAATAATTTAATAACAGAAAATAAAGTTTTGGAAACAAATTTCTAGGCAGGCAAAGGAAGCGCCAGCTCGTGTTGCAGAGTGCGGGCGCGCGGCAGCGCCTGGGTTGCAGCACCGGGCCAGGACCGCAGGGCCATGAGGCCATGGGGTCACGGGGCCACGGCTCCCTCTCACAGGCTCGTGGTGCCAGCTCCGCACCAGTCCTGGCTCCTCAAATGCTTTTGCTCTGGCCAGCTGATCCTGCTGGACTTCCCACCTGATGGGTCGCTCCTGGCAGGGTGTTGAGGCATGCAGAAGAGGACAACTCTTCAGAAAACTGCTGCCTGTCAGACTATTTCATGAAACTCAGACTCTGCAACAGCCAAGTAGCCAAGTCACTTAAAAGTTTCACAGCACTTAAGTTACTTGGAATGAAGATGCTCAAGTTACTTGTTTTTGCTGTTCAGAAAATGTGAAGACTGTAAGCCCAGAAACCCATTTATTAGCTATCTGAGACATTGTGCTTTCTTCCTGGAACAAGTGCAGAGAAGGAAATTCAATACAATTCTCCTCCACTGTTAAACAGGGAAATGATACACCTACTGCACTGCAATGGCCTTCCTTCTTCTGATGAAAGGCTATTCACTAAAATTGAAAGATAGGAGTTTTTTGGAGCAGTTTTCCATTGTACCACCCAGCTTCTCCTGTTAAATTTGTTTTCATTTAATGATGGATAAGCACAGTAATCTTTCAGAAATCATGGTTAAACTATTGCAATACTTTGCCTAATTTTTATTTATAAACTTCTTCAAGAAGTGATTGTACCTCTTTGCCAGCACACTGTATTTCTCTCTTCCAGCCTTGGAACTTTTCTGCTTGCACTGGAGCCAACTCGGAGCATTTCTGCTGCTCCACATATGAAGGTAGCAATTGCTGTCCTCAAATGTCTGCTTTGACAGTCTCTTGTCCGTCCATGTCCAAGGGTGGCAAACACTACCTACCAAGTCCAGTCCAGGAATGGAGTAATAACCAGGTGTAAAGAGGACTTTCTCCACAGTTTTCATACCTAGGATCCAGATGTTTCCCAGGTTTCCCATTCCCACCTCCTGCTCCCCTGTCCCTTCAGCCCTGAACATCTCCCACAAAACTCCCCTGCATCCCACCTGCTTTCCCCTCACTCCCTTCCCGTCTCTCCATTCCCAGGATTTTGCCACTTTGTTGCTACTTCCAGAGTTAACTGTTTTTAATAAAATACACACATAAAACACTGGGACACCCAAAACTCACAGAAGATATTCTACATATCATCAGGAGGATTTGAACCAGACTTATTATTTGTATAAGCCTAAGCACCCTTTTTTGGACTCCTACTCAACTCTTAGCCTTGTATGAGAACGTATAGTAGTGAGTCTCACAGGATAGTTATGCAGTGCACACAAAAGTCTTTATATCTGTTTTAAATAATGCCTAAGGATTTCATTGCATGATGACAGAGGGCAAAAAGGTTCCAATATCTTTTTACGAACAACATTTGTAAGTGCTCTATCGTGACAGGGAGAAAAGCATTTGTAATCATCTCAGAATATTTAAAAATAGCAATATTAGCTCATGCCAACCTTGACATGAACTTTATTTTCTGACCTGATAAGATTGCTTTCTTACTAAAAATAGAATAATTGTTGAACTTTAAGGTAGTTTTAAATGCAGTCACCAGTCTGCTGTACTGAAAAGGAAATAATACGATGGATTTCATTTAAGATCACATAACCACCTTATCTCAGTGAGTGATGATGAACTAGTAAGAGGAGGTATAAAAAGTGAAACACATGAGTGAATCCTTAGTTTTTCTCTACTCAAGTGGCCCCTGGGCACCGGGCAGAGTCTGGGACACCACGGGAGTAAGGAAGGGCCGATGGAAAGGACTCGGCATGTAGTCCCGCAGATAACTGTGTGCTAAAAGCAGCCCTTACTAAAGCAGAGTTTAGCAGCTCTTTTTAGGCACAGCGAGTGGGAGCCCAGATCAGTACATTCCCTATCCCTGCGGGAGGCACTTAGGAGGGAAGAAGGGTGAGATCCCTCCCATCCTCTAGCACTCGGATCATCGTTAATCCCTGCACTGTTCAAATACCAGGCGTTAGCCCTTAAGTGCTTGTGAAGAGGGCTTTGATAGCGTGGAGAGGACAGTCAGGAGGAAAGTAATGCCACTGTTCCTGTAATCTCTATATTTGGATAGTGTCTTTTGCAGAAGCTGAATCATAAAATGCTTCACCCTCTGACACACAGCAGAGAACATGCTAACACTGCTATCTGCAGGTGATAATAGTGCATGACTAAAGTAGCAGGCGCTGGAGGCACTAGGGAAGAAGGCAGAGCCTAGATAGTCCATAATAACATGCAGTCCATGCTCTGGAGCCTTTTATTTTTTATTCTGTTTGCTAGTACATAATTGAGCCACTCCGTGTGATAAAGAGCTCTATCCTTTTGCCATGTCCACAGCTGTAAGGCAAGGGTAAAAGATTTCAGACCTGGACATGAATAATAATATTTCAAGGGCCAGTGGCCACACAAAAGGATCTTTAGTCTTTGCTTTCTGCAAGCCTTCGGCTGTACTCAACACCCTGCAGACTGCATGCAGCAGCCAGACATAACCTGCAGCTGGGATTAGGTCTGTTCTGGAAATAAGCACCATGAGGGGGCCTCTGTGCTACATGCAAACACTGTCTCCTGTCCAAAATGCAGCAGAACAAAGACTTGTGGTTATTTCTATATGCTTTGCCTGTATCCCAGCAGTCAAACTAGATATTTAAAAACACTGACAAGTGTCTAAAGACAGCTAAAATACATGGCAAAATTGTTTGACTATTTGGCAACAGGAAGGGAGATTTCATCCCAATGTCTTTAATCCTGAATTATCCTAAAAAGTCCTATGTCTTTGAAACTGCATTATACATTATGCCATTAAGCAGTACTGTATTTCACCATGATCATTTCAGGGCATTTTTTAATCATACTTTCTCCTTTCAGGCAATCCTCTTTGCCCTACCAAAGTGTGCTCGACTTTGCTATATGTCACCAAGACAGATATCCATGCAGTATGACCTTTATTTATAAAGAAAGGATTAAACATGAATGTTACACTCCTTTAAAAAAGCTGAAATTAGCTAAATTTAGCAGTGATAACTGCACAAGTGGTATTATTTACACAGGACAATTCCCTCCATCATTCCCAAAATATAAACAAACAGAATTCTCACTCGGAAACAAGAACAGTGAACTATACAAACACACTGATTTATAGCAAAGGAGTTTTGAAAATAGCAATCTAAGTCTCTCATACTTACTGAACTTACATTTTTTCCCTGAAAATGAACCTAAGTCAGCTCTTTGGCACAGTCATATTAATGTTTCCATCACAAAGCAAATATTATATTATTATATTATTATATTATGGTTTCAGCCACCTAATGGCAATCTGCCAGCACAAAACATGGCCCTATCCTGGTTTATCAAGCCAGGAAGGACAGTCCACATATTAGAAGACTTGTGTCAATCTCTTAAACCATCATTCCTGCACCTGGTTAGAGTGACTAGCTCTGTCTGAAGGTAACACTGATTCTGTAAAGACAAGCATGAAGTTTGCAACTCAGAATATTTCCATAAACCTAAAGAGGGACAAACTCTACATTGAATAGCACACTGTACAAAATACTGTGCTGCCCGGTGCATTTCTAGAACATGTCTTTACATTTCTACCTACATTCCTCAGAACTGTAGTCTCAACTTCTTGCTTTTTCTTGAAGCACCTTGGCAAGAAAACAGCCCCAGAAGGCATATTTTGGGATGGCTTCAGAACCATCTCATCTGCTGCTCTCACTGCCAGGGCCCAGCTTGAGGTTTGCAGCCAAAACAACAATTTAATTAGCAGCCAAAAACACCAGTGTATTAGATGTAGGAGGTCACTTGCAAATCAGTCTTACCATTTAGTTTCTTCATTTGTCCCAGAAATTTTCATTTTTCAGATTTAAATGTTGAGATCTCATTTTTAAGTCTGCTTTCTTGACTCTATTCCTTATGCCAAGGAAAACTGACATATATACAAAATTCCATCCCAAATTATGTAGTCTGGTACCTGTTCCAAAAATTAGGGTTTCCGCTCAGTTCTCATTATATAAGAAATATACTTTACATATCTTCATATAAAAAGCTTAACTGGATCAATTAATAGCAGTATAATGTTAGACTGTAACAATTTTTATCACCTTCTGCCAACTGCTAGATAAATAGACTTGTATAAAACAAAAATATGCTCCTAAATTTACATTTACTATTTCTGGAATGTACAAAACGCTTTCTAAAACTTTTATGAACTGGTGTGTGCTCTTTCTTTTTTTTTTTTTTTTTTCCTCCCCACAAGAGAAATGTGTTCATTGATCTTTCTTCTGATCCAAAATGATTTCCAGTAACTTTCTGCCTTTCTCCCAGGGATCAGGAATTACTTCCTTTGGACAATTAAATAGAAAAGTCACTTCCAGTATTTGGGAATATAAGCACAAACTGACTGATTAAATATCATTCTAACAATAAACTGTGGAAAGCTGTCCAGTTTCTGTTCAGAAAGTAGAACCTCTCAAAGGTCATTTTTTGAGCTGATGAAAATTAGATTCTTGTGACCTTTTTTTTTTTTTTTTTTAGCTTCTCGGAAAGTGTGTCTGCTTTCTGTTAAATATGCCGTCCAGTCAGGAAGAAAAGTGGTCTGTCCTCTTTGGCATTGGCAGTCTGGAATTCATCCCTCAGTCGGAACTGCCATTCATCTTCCAGCTCCAGACGGACAACAGTCTGCCGAAGGGAATTGCGGTCTTGACATATAACACACAGGGTGGCACCTAAGCAAAGAGTGAAAGAGCAATCCGTGTGTCACTTTTGTTCACCAAATTGAACAGATCCCCCCAGCCCACAGCATGTGGAATTGCCAGCAGATCAAAAGGAGAGTAGCAGCTATGCTTGAGAGAAAATTAAGACACTCGCATGTGACTTAGGAGTCAATTCAGCTATATTCAACTCTTTATTTACCAGGGTGTTACCTAGGTAAATTAGTAGGCAGGATTAGTAACACATTAATTAGTTCATTAGAATGTGAGATTAATAACACATTTCCCACTCTTTGGAGTAAGGAAAGGTAAATCTTTTTGGTAAATCTAAGCAGGTGGTTTTGGGTCCTTACAGAAAACAGGACAAAGCCCCACATCCATTATGGTTAGAACCATACTGATTATTACATGGTTGAATTAAACCTTCACTCAACACAGCACTCAAACCACAAGCTGATACACAGAATCACAGAATGGTTGAGGTTGGATGGGACCTCGGGAGGTCATCTAGTCCAACCCCCCTGCTCCAGCAGGGACACCTACAGCACGTGGCACAGGGTGGCATCCAGGCGGGTCTGGAAGATCTCCAGAGGAGACTCCATAGCCTCTCTGGGCAGCCTGTGCCAGGGCTCTGTCACCCTCACAGGAAAGAAGTTCTTCCACGCATGGAGGTGGAACTTCCTGCGTTTCAACCTGTACCCAGTACCCCTTGTCTTGTCACTGGCCACCACAGAGAAGAGTTTGGCCCCATCTTCTTTATATTCTCCCCTCAGGTACTTGAACATATATATTGATCAGATCCCCTCTCAGTCTTCTCTAGGCTAAACAGGCCCAGCTCACTTAGTCTTTCCTCATAAGACAATGCTCCTGTCCCTTATTTACCTTAATCATCTTCATTGCTCTACCCTGAACCCTCTCTAGAAGCTCCACATCCCTCTTGTGCTGGGCAGCCCAGAACTGCACCCAGTACTCCAGGTGTGGCCTCACCAGAGCTGAGCAGAGGGGCAGGATCCCCTCCCTCGACCTGCTGGCAACACTCCTCCTGATGCAGGCCAGGATCCCATTGGCCTGCTTGGCCACGAGGGCACATTGCTGACTCATGGTTAACTTGTCAGCCAGGACTCCCAAATCCCTTTCCACGGAGCTGCTTTCCAGCAGGTCAACTCCTACTCTGTACTGGTGCCTCCTGGGGTTATTCCTTCCCAGGTGCAGGACCCTGCACCTGTCCTTGTTGAACCTCATGAGGTTCCTCTCCGCCCTATTCTCCAACATGTCCAGGTCCCTCTGAATGGCAGCACAATCCTCCGGAGTGTCCACCCAGTTTGGCATCATCTGCAAACTTGCTGAGGCTGCACTCTGTGCCCTCATCCAAGTTATTATTGGTGAACATTGATTTGCCTCTATGTCCTTTGATGACTAAAAATGATCTAAACATGTTCTCAAAACCAGTCACAAATCTAAGCACTTTTGCAATTTGTAAACTAATGTGCTACCAAAGATATGCTGTGATGTACATGGAGAAACTATTGAGAAAAAATATTGAGAATGGGTATTTCCAGAGATCTTTAAAAGATTTTGGGACCTTGTCCATCATGCATTTTCTCTGGATTTTGGAAAACATTACCTGCAAGAGCACAACAGGCTTCATGCATAAAGCTGAAGACCCAGTTTGCAAATATAAGGATAAGGAGAAATATACACCAGGCATAAGGACCCAACATTGCCATTTGAAATCCTAGAACTTAGAATCCTAGATCCTAGGATCCTAGAAAATCTGCAGAACATAGGCCACTATAATATAGTAATTTACAGCAATGCATACCCAGCATGACCCAAAATCAAAGCAGTGTGGAACACATAAAAAGAAATACAAATACACACACATTTATGTGTATATATATGTATGCCTCCATGTATTATTTATGTATTTATACACAAATGAAAAACAAAAAGTTCTTTTTTCTGTTTCTGGCTGCCACAGGCCGAGTCAATTCTGTGTAGTAAAACTGCAGCTCACCTTTAAGAAAATGAAACTTCTTCAAAAAGCTAGCTACAACAAAGGAGTCACAGAGGTACAGCAGGAGACCACTGAATGTCAAACCAGAGGAACTGATGTTCAGGGAGTGAGGCCGGGAACTCACATAGCAAACTGCAATCTGTTTGGTAAAGAACAAGAAAAAATCAATTACCTTCAGGCTTCTTTACTAGCTGGGGCTTCACACCAAGCTCTCAGTATTTGCACCTGATTCAAATGCCCAATTTGCAGCTGATTCAAAGTTGGAGCTTTCCAGCTCCAACTTTTGTGATCTTTATTATTCCTTCCTAAATACCCCTCTACTAATAAGAGCAGTGTTCATAATTATTTATTAGTCATCATTATTCATTACTATTATTATCAGGTTTGAATATGATGAAATTTGAAATCTGCAGTAACAATAGCCCCCACAGCCATAACCCTGCAACAAACCTAGCACATGAGCTTATATACACAGGAGTAAATATACTAAGAGCACTCTTACAGAAAAATAACTTTTTAAAATGCTTAATTCAATTTATATCACAGTGAGGTTACTCAAGTCACAAGTAGTGCACATGTGTGAATGTGTGAGGCTTCCTGTAGTCTGCTTTGTTTTTGTGGCTAGTCCTCAAATCACTATGAACCAGGAACATCTTAAAGGTTTATAAATCTCAGATTAAGAAGGCTTTGTTTTCCAAGTGACATTGTGCTGCATAGCTGAGGAAGACCCACAGCTAGCATAAGCCATCATGATTCAGTACAGCAAAGCTAACTCACAGCAGTTGGGATTCTGGTCCAGGATGCATAGTCCTCCAGTCCTGTTTTACCATATTCTAGCTCAGATAACAATTTAAGAACTGAATTGAACTCACTTCATGTTCTGAATGGATTAGAGCTGAAAGGATGCAATGGATGAAGAGAGTACCGGAAAGATGCCCCCTCCACAGAGTTTGTTCTTCTAATGCACTGCAAATTCAGAATACCACTGCCAAATTATATTAATATTTATGACAACTATGGTATCATTCTCTCTGTACTTCATTTGTAACTTCTAATAATAAATACCTTTATGGGACTTGGACATTGATGTAAACATTACAGTGTTTTTGAGGGCAGTGTAACTATTGTGATGGAATGCATCAGAAAATTCATCCAAATTGAAAGCTATATGTTTCCTAGGCTGCTCGAAGATTATTTCGTTCAGTACCTGTGGTCCTAAGTTAAGGTAACAGTCCACAGATAGCACTGGATGGCTGTAATTCTTCAATGAAAGAGGGAAGAATCGATGGCTGTGGTACTGGAGGTATTTTTCAAGGAGCAATTGAGCAGGTGCTGCCAAGAAGGTATGCTTGCTGTCAGGAGCACAAATGTACTGAGCAGATGAGATTGAAACTGGAGTGTCAGATACCTATGAGGAAAAACATTTGTGGTACAGATCAGTCCTGACCCAGCAAGTCCTAATTATCTGCATTTTGATTTGTGCAGAATATGCGTCTATTCTACAAATCCAAGATCCATGGAAGAAGCAAAATTATTTAGCCAAATATCTACTACCAAAAAAGATATTAATGGAATTATATTGGTATTTATAGAATGTTTGGGGTTTTCTGCTTTGAACACAACTTTTCCTGAGTATGAAATGGCATAAAGATGAACAAATCATTAGCTATAGATAAAATCTCGTAGTGAATGGTTACCTGGCTTGCAAAAAAAAAAAAAAAAAAGCCTCATTATATGGTTTTTAAAATTTTACAGGAAAACAATTAAAGTTAAATGATTCTTTATACCAAGAATATTGTGGATTTCAGAAAAAAAAATGTCAGACATACTCCATTACTGGTAACTGGAGATGTACCATAATATCTCAGTTCTCCATGTTACAAAGAAGCAAACAGGAATTTAACCACAATGAAACAGAATTCTCAGTTCCCACCTTAGACTTCACATGGAAGGATCTTTGTCCTCCTACTGCAATTTGCTTTTTCATGACACTGAAGTGATTGAACCGACAGATGAGAAGGCCAGCACTGTGGACACGCAAGTTGAAGTCAACATCATCACATGTAAACCTGGAAGAATAAAATCATAGCAATTAAGAGTAATGTTTCTTATTAAAAACTGACAAATATATTTGATTTGTCAAAGGCACAGAAGTCTCTGACTATTCACTTTTTTTTCCTAGAATACAAATACTCAGTAATCTTTTCAGTAATTCTCTACAAAAATAATTTCAGCTTACATCAGAGACAAAACTTCTTGAAAGCAAAGAATCATTTCTTAATAGAACAGAACTGCTGAGACATAGGAATAAACAGCAGAATGAGGCAAATCATGCGTGAGCTAAAATTAGCTCATTTTAAAAATAAAATGGAAAGAAATAAAGCTTAAACTTGTAAAGCAGGCTACATTCAAATATTCAGGCCTTTGGTAAATTCAGACTCAATTATCTATTTGGAATGCAGATATTACATAGTGAATTGGATGGATGATATTGCAGAACCATGGGGCTAAGATCCAGGGTTTGGAATTTAGAGAGTTTACCAATTACTGCAGTAATGGACAGCAATGAGATTCCTGAAATATAATTATCTGTTTTGAAAACTATCTTTGGTCTCAGTATTACTCTGCGAGATGATGTACCTAGCAAATACAGTCCTGGTAACTGCAGTGATATTGTGTGTGGTAGTATTATAATCTTAAATATCCTATGTGGTGCAATAAATGAAAAATTTGGAATTCCAAGAAAGCTGAATGTGAGAAACAATCATCCATGTTAACAGGATTCATTTATTCTTTTCTGTTGGTTTTCTACATGCTGGGAAGCACACGCGCAGTATGCCCGGGGTTCTGCTCCAAGGCGGGAACCCAGGTATAGCTTGTTCCATACCAGAACCAGACTTGGTTAGGCACCCATGCACCCCTGTTGCATTCGGAAGGAAGCCCAGGTGAGCGTGCAGGAAGGAAAGTACAGTGTTTATGCAAAGCCCATTTGGTCTATTTGTCTGAACAGCTGGTGGACCAGGACTTCAGGGCATGTTGCAGGATATGTCTACATTGTAATTCAAATACGACTGATTTGGAAGTATGGAGATCAATGTCTTTTTTTTTTTCAGCTGATGGTGATTTTAACCATCAATTAAAAAAAAAAAAAATCTGTCTGCATCAGATTAATGACCTCCTGAAAAACACAAGGCCTGCTGTAAACCTTTTTTTTTGTTCATTATCCCCATAGCAAAATGCTAATGGTTCACTTACCTGTTCTGATTGTACTGAACATTCTGTGTCAGATCAACATTCAGCATGACAAAATCATGCACATGGCAACAGGAGAATGGTTCCTTGATCTCAGCACTGTTCGTTTTGCTGGCCCATTTCCTCATACCAATTAAGGCATAGTGAGTGACATTAGGAGTTGCTTCAATATGTTGCAGGATTTGCTTCAAAGAAACATTCCTTTCAGTCCATCTATACTCACTACAATAATTAGGAAAATATCTTAATTTAAAGAATATAGAGAGTAATCAGTTTCTTACTGCAACTGAACAGGAGTTCTCAACAGTCCAAAGTAGTCATGAGTAAGGTAATTTCAATGTCATCCTACTTTACTGCAACTTCTCATTCTAATCAAACCCAAAACTCAGCTAGAGTTGATATGGTGGGGACTGAAATGGCAGACTCAAAACTCAGTCTGGATCTTTCAAGGCTGTCAGTCAGGATGACAAACTTTTAAAGCTACCTGAGTAATACTCCAAATGCCTCAGGGGCAGCTTCTGAATTGGTCATAACTTGAATGCAAAATATAACATCTGCCCAACCCACCTTAAAACTTCATAAATTTAAAAATTTTCACAGAGCTTAGCTGTCTTCAAAGGTTTACTATAAATCCTGAATAGCAATGTCGCTGAGCTTAGCGCAGTTCTGGGAACAGATAAAAAATACCTGGTATAAGTAGCGTAAAAAGGTAATGAAAATAACAACACCTCTTTGGGGATCTGGGGAACTAATAAAGGAGATATACAGACTGGAGAGACAAAAGAGCCGGAGAAGTCAGAGCCCAATCTGCACAGACAGGTCTTTTAGCTTCCTTTGAAAAATCATGTTAAAAATGGACATGCTAGTGCTAGTGTTTGCTCAGTATATCAGGAACTGTCTACGGAACCAGAGACAAGCTATACAGCAAAGGCTATAAGGACTTAAATTCTGTGGGAACAGGAATGCACAACAGATCCTAAAATATGTTATGCAAAGGTAGATGTCTAAGGGAACTATTTATCTCATTAGGCAAATACTATTCTCTGCTTGTACAGGGTAAAAGTTGTAGGATTTCAAACATGGCATTTCACAACTGATATGCAGTGGAAACTTAAAGAGATCAGTTGAAAAAGTGCGTGTTCCTCGATTGCACTATTTACCTCTTCCTGTCTCCTGAACAGTCAACTTCTACTGTGTTCCACATAACACAGGAGTCATCCGAAATGACAATGAAGGGCCAAATATCCTGGGGTTTGATCCCCAGCTCCTCCTGCCGATTTCGTTCTAGCTCCAGGTTATGATAAGATAACTCTTTTATCAGGAAGTGTGCAGCACCTGAAAGCAAGGACACAAACCATAAGATAAAAAGAGGGGACAGAAATTAATTGTTTCTGACTTGTAAGATTTTTGAAGGCAATATTCAGGAGCTCATAACTGAGGATTTTATTAAGACCCTAACCCTGCCCAGAGCCAATTTATTCTGCCAAACAAGTCACTTAGAAGACCCCACTGGGAAGTATGCTTGACTTCTGTGGTAAAGATTTATTAGTGTTTTAAGAGCTTGGTAATTGATTTTTTTTTTTTTTTTAATTGACATATGTTTGCCCCTACTGGCATCTCTCAGTGCAAATACCTATGGATGTTGATTGACCAACCAAATAACATGGGATCAACACTGGTCATCTACACACTGAATGTTTGGCACTACTGCTACTGCAGATTGCTCCATCAGTGAAAGCAGGCTGCTGAGCAAAATTCAGTTGAATAAACAGAAGTATCTAGTGCTATTTGAGGCACCTGAGATATTCACACTGTGTTAGCAACTATGGAACCTATGGAAAACCCTTATCTACACACAGTGCTTGGGAGAAGGAGTCATTCTGTTCATCATGGTGATTAAGGGACCATAGTACAAAGCACCAATAACTTCATGGCTATTATGTGATTTGGGGGTATTATGGCAGGTTTAAGGTTCACAGCATAGTCATCATCTCATCTTTGTTAAAAGGAAAAAAAGTGCAGTTTCTGAAATATAGATATTCTGAAAATACTATATAGCTGTTTCCACAAGGAAACAGAGCAGGTAACTCTGAGTTAATCACCCTCCATTTCCTTTATAGCAAGTGAGGACAGCAATTCATCCAATTTGTTTTATATGACTGCTTCTAGATTAAGTACTGTAATTCACTGACTTTTCAAAAGGAGTCCAAATCACCAGATCAGGTACGCTAGCTACAAAGTGTACATCTGCATCACACTGAATAACCGATCGAGAGCCCACGTTGTGTCTCTGCATTTGTAAAAACTTCTTATTACACTTACCTACTCCTGCACTGTTGAAAATACTTGGAAGAACAAGCATGATATGGTTGGGCCAGTATTTCTTATATATGGCCATTTCATATTCCTTGACTACTAAAACATGTAGGTGACTGGCCCCATCCATTGCATGATATAAATTGAAAAGTCCGTGTTCGTGACGCCCAGTAGTGGGAGTAAAAGTAGGACTTTTAATGTAATCTTCACTCTGTTAATACAGAAACAAAAATATGAGGTTTCATATTAATATTTCTTATTAAACTGATGTTTGAACAAGGTGGACAAAGTCCTTCAGCAGAAATCAGGTTCCCTGACACCGAGGAAACTTCATCTTTTTAAACTAGCCTAACAGGAAAAAAATGCAACTTTTATAAGAGTTGGAAAAAAAACAAGTTCTGTCACTAAGCGTAATTAACTGGTAAGAATTTGGTGGACTGGATAGGACTGCTGACTCTGAGCTGCCAAGGACACGTGCACCTCAAGGCTATATCTTATAAAGGTTATGTTAGTCTATGGAGTTAGGTCTATGTGAAAGAAGACTGTGCACTGAATGCATTTACATTTACTGAATGGCTCCTCGTTGCTCCTCAGAGCCCTGTTTCTACAAATATTCAGGACTATTCCAGTCTGGGCAACTTTTGTCATCCTGGTTTCTACTAAGACCTTTAAGGATCCAGGATGGAGATGTGCTGCTCTGCAGAACTTCTCTAAGAGGCCCTCACAGTTAATCGGATTTAAAACTGCCAAGAAAAACATGGGGGTTTTGATGCCAGAGAAAGGATAGTTTCCTATGAAGAGTAATTTAGTGTGCTTGGAAAAATATTTTACAAGAGCTTTATAATCGAAGTTTACATCTCATAGCACCTTTCAAACTTGCAGCAACATTACAAGTACCCATTCATAGTAGCTCAACATTTGCTATTTTACAGACAACAAAGTAAAGGAAGAAAATATGGATTTGGCAAAGCCTCATAGCAGCACAGAGGCAGAAGCAGGAAAAGAATCCACAAATAAATGGGGCACAGCTCCAGTTATGTAGCTGAGCACAAATTTGTTGGGTGAGGATGAGCAGGAGGTCCCGTGCTTGTGTGACACATCAGAGTTGCAGCTGTGTTGCTGCCTGGGTTCACCTACTTCAGACATGAGCTGGACATGAAAAAGGAGTATTTGATTTTTATAAGCTTATTTTCTTCAGAATGGAAATGCTCCAGCTTACTACTGTTCCACCAATTTTTCCAATAATTCAAGCACTGTAACCTGAGCCAGGCTGAGCTTGGTTGTAGCTATTATGAGTCACTGTAAAGGCCAACATTGGTGATAGTATAGCCTAGATGGATGATCTTGCAAACTGTTTTCTGCAAGTGCCATGTGATTCTTCAGACAGTCTTAAATCCATGACCAAGTTTCTGTGAAAGCCTGTTTTTTTATATGAAAGCATTTGAGCATTTGTGTAGAATAAGATAGGATATTCTGGCACCTTCCTCTACAGTGAAAAATTACCTCTTCTTAGTAAACTATTTGATAGGCACAACCACATCTCTGAGGCTCACTGCTGAAATCATTCTCTCTTTAGTATCTTAATCCAATATCCAAAGAACTTTTACCCCAGATAAAAATATATAAACTGTCCATTTTGGATAATGAGGAAAAGAAAGTTTTGCTTCAAGTCTCCCTTTCTGTGATAAAACACAAGATTAGTGCCTCATGATCCCCTGGCAGCAGGATCAGAAGTGTGAACTTTTTAAAGTTTTAAAACAGGTCTTGTGTCTCTGTGTCTGTCATATACAACAGAAAATATAATTATCCATCTACCTTATCTGTGACTAGCGGGAGCCTCATGCTTTCCAACTGTCTCCCTGGTTGGCTAAAGACAAAATGATGTTCCTTTGACTTTGGAATGATAAAATGCAGCTGAATCTCTTCTCCCAGCATGGAATACGAAAAGGCAAATGCATGAAGACTGGACTCATACAGCTGAAGACAGGGAAAAAAAAAATAAAAAAAAAAGGTTGTTCCAGTCATTATAGTCAAACTTACTTTGTGCAAAGTCTCAGCATAGTTCAAACACATTCATAACATTACTAAAACAAACAAATGCTCACTGTTTTGCAGCATATTTTACCTCACAATTCACTAAGTGTTAAGTGATGCCCTCTAGACTAGAATACATTAAAGATAAGAAAAAAAAAACTATTCTCTCTTTTGAAATGATTATTGCAGTTTTGTCTTGATGATGCTACCAAGATCTGTAGTCCTCTCTACTTATAGGAAGACTATTTCACAGATAAAAGCCACAGCATTTGCCTTACTAATGCATCTTCCTCGCATTCCTGCTAAGGCAGGAAAGCACAGGATTACTATGAGTAGTTCCCAGCTATATACTATATGTTGAATTCTCAATGCTGCACTGCTCCATCATCAAAATTAGCAACTCTTGCAGTTACTCAGTTAGCAAGTCCCATGAGAAACGCTTATTGGGAAATCCGTTTTCACTGGTATGTAAAATGGTAATTTCAGCACTGAATGAATTAGTATACGTTAGGCAAGGAATAGTCCTTTGAAGTCCTCAAATCTGCAGTCCAATAACGGCAGGCAAACCTCAGAAAGTATCAGAGTCTGTAAATCAACTCTTTGTGGAACTGTACATACATACAAATTGTAAACAAATGCAGACAGTGTGGGTGTACACAAAACTGGGTTTGTGTTGTGTGTGCTTCGGTTTCAGACTTCAAAGGTAATAATTCAAAGGTAATAATTTGGAAGACTTTACCTGGTACCTGGGATTGAAACCCATATACTGATGACACTGTTCACAGTGATGGTAGGTGTTATATGCTGCATACTTGGATAGTCTCATCCTAGTTGTTTGACGTCGTGTATACATATCCTCCTGTCTCCTGCTCATTGATCTGTCTATTAAAAAAGAGGCAACATAAATGTAATAGATATATTCAAGAGCAGAATGTATTTCCTTCTGATAAACCATTCCTGTCACTTTAATGATCTTCAAGGAACAGTGGCAGAACTAAATACAAGCAAAACAAACTATGAATTCATTCTGAGCATAGTGAGTTTTATAAATTGCTTTGCACAGCAACTGAGAGTACAAATTTCTGTCAGTCCACTGTTAGGATAATTCTGTATGGATTTCAGGTAAAGCTGAGGTGTAAGCAAATCCAGATGAGTAAAACTGTCACTGTTGCTGCTCCTATTACTGGCTGAAGGCTTGCAAGAGCATTAAAACATAAAAGAGGATTTTCAACCTCAGCTCACAGGTTTAAATACAACTGAAGCTTTCCATGATAGATACTTGCACTCCTGTAACAGATGTCACCATAGATTAGGTGGAATGAGCTTAGCAAATATAATGTTGGTGCTATTTAGCAGAAATTCACTTTTTTTAAGGGAAAAAAAAAGGTCTCTCCTTTGCAGGAGATTGAAAGATGAAATTTAATGTCAATCTCTGGTGAGGACATCCACCTAAGCAAAAGTGAACTGAGACTGCTAAATCATTTGCGCAGATGCCATGTAGCCTTTAATTGAGAATCAAATAATTTCAGTTGGAAAGCAACTTTTTTGTGTGTGTCATCAGGTCAATGCTGCACTCAAAAGCAAGGCCAGCTGCAATGTTAGGTGAGGTTTTTCATGATCTTGTCCTATCAAGTTTCAAAAATCACCCAGGATGAAGTTTCCACAGCTTCTCTGAACAACCTGCTCCAGGGTTTGGTGACTATTATTCTTGAAATACCTTTCCTACCATCTAATTGTAATTTCCCCTTTTGTAACTTATGTGTGTTGACTCTTAGCATTACGCTATGAACCTTTAAAAAATTTGCTCTATAATCTCCCGCTAGAAAGTTAAAGATAGCAATCCATCTTCCCTAGATTTATCCAGGCTGAACGAAGCTAATTCTCTTTATTTTTCTGCACACATTATGTGCTTCAGGCCTCTATCCATCTTGGTGACCCTCCCACTGGACTCACTGTCATATGTCAATGCCTTTCTTCTAGTGGAAAATCCAAACTTGACACAGTGCTCCAGATGTAGTCTTGCAAGTGTCAAGTATAGAAGAAAAATCACTTCCCTTCAGCTGTTGGATACATTTTTACTCTGTCCAAGTAAGCCATTAGCCCAAGGGAGAACTGATGAGTTATGTTGAAATTGTTGTCCACCAAGATCAGCAGGTCATCTTTATCAAAACTTCTAAAAGGTTGGCCCCAACCTGCATAGATCCAAAAGGTTATTCCACCCCAAGTGCAGGACTCTGTATTTGCTCTTGTTGAATTTCATGAGGAACCCATCAGTCCATTTCTCCAGCCTATCAAGGCTCTGAATGACAGTGCTATCTTCCAGCAAATTGACTGTTCACTTAATTCGTTATCATCTGTGAACTTGCTGAGGTTGCATTTTTGTCCCTTTGACAGTCGTACACAGCATTTGCCCCACTATCAGCCCCAAAGGTTTTCCATGATTAAACAGCTGCCAGTTACATCTCGTGCAACTTTTTATGACACTTTGAGTTCAGTGGTCCAGCTGATTTCCACTCACTTTATAATCCAACTGTCCAAACCATATGCGTACATTTTAAGCTATGAGGACAGTATAGGCAAATGGGTCAAAAGCCTTGAGGAAGTCAAGGTAAAACCACTGGTCTTTGTCCATAGTGTCAGTCATTTCATCATAAAAGGCAATCCAGTTGACTGAACAGAGTTTGCCTGTGATAGATCCAAGCTAATTGTTCCCAATCACTTTCTTGTCCTTTATGTGCCTGGACACATTTTACAGGAGGATATTTTCCATAATTGTTCTATTGTTCTGGAGACTGAGGGCAGACTAGGTGTAGCTTCATGAATCTTTCTTCTTGTGATCCTGAAAAGGGGCATGATATTTGCCTTTCTATGGTCATTAGGCTTTCTCCCCCAAATCCCACAATATTTTAAAGATCACTGCTGTGATTCTGTGATTCTTTGATGTTGGCCAGCTACCTCAGCATGCTTGGATATATCCTATTCAGTCCCATGGACTTGCTTATGTCCAGATGGCTCATGTAGGAACATATTCAGAGATCTATTTTACAGGATGCTTTCACCTATCTACCTGCAAGCCTTTTATATTCCACAGAAAGAAACAGGCACATCTAGTCTGCATCGAATTATTTCAGACGTCTGCTTTAAAAAGAGATAAATTATGCTTTAAGAAGTGCTTATTTCTCATTAAGAACTGCTGAGGGAGTCAAGAGGTCTAAATCACACCTCAATATTGCTGAAATCTAAATCTGTGCAGATGAACGTCACCCTTATAATCCGAACTTAAAAACAATTTTATATACAAAAATAATTTTAGTTACTTAAGTCATTTCATTGCTACAAAACAGGAAAATACCAATACATAAAAACCTTCAAATACACATTTTTTTTGTCAGATCACAACTTTTGAATGAAAGAGAAATTATTTAGTAGTCCATAAAACAATCATAAGGCTCATTCTCTTAATATGTCATCTACAAAAGTTCGAGTCCTTTCTTAATACGTCTTAGTCAAGTGTAATTCAAATAGTTGCACTCTGACCCTTCAAAAGTCAAAAGTCAATGGGATTCTCACATTAGAAATAAATGAAGACATGTATGTGTATCACTCCACATATATTTCAAATTCTAACCTTCGCTGTTTATAGTCTGAAGTTTTGTACAAATCAGACTTGCATCTTCATACTTCGGATCATGGATAGTGTAGTCAAAAGGGATCTTCTTAAATGTTTCCAAATCTGGCCACACATCTCCAGGCTGATGGTAGTATTGATCAGATTCATCTTTTATGTCTATAATATTATTGAAAAACAAAATAAATGGAATTACAGTTTTAAAAACTTCCACATTTTTATAGATAGCTTTACCATGGTTATTGCTTTGTGTCTTTTTTTTTTCTTCTATAATTCCAAGACAGCAATATTACTATGCATAAAGAGGTGCAACTCTGAACAAATGTACCTCATAACTCAGAGGAAATCCTATTTTTAAACCTTTGCAAAACAATTGACCTCCAGAATCTGCCCGTAGCAGCTGGTAGAATGATCATGAAAACAATGTCTCAGTCCTGATAAGGCTGATCTACCTTTATCCAGGTATTAGAAGTCCTTCCACACACATGAACCTAAGTGACAGAGAACTGGTTAAAGCTGATAGCAAAGCCACCCAGGCAGGAGGACTTTGGGCACAAACAAGTAAGTTCTATTGAGAGGCTGAAGGACAGAAGGTCCTCTCCAAATCAAGCTATGTCAGTGACAAGGTCACTGATTCTTTCTTCTCATCCTCGTGCTTCAAATAAGAGTAATTCCTGGAATTCTGCCCAAAGCACACAGACTGCTTACACAAACATCTCCGCTCACAGGCTGGTCACCTTTTCCACAGGTTTGTGACAAACATTGGGGATCTGTTGCTTCTTTCTCAAGAACAGCACAATGTGGAGGAAGACTCCTGACTGCTGCCTAAAAACAGACCTCAAAGACAGCAGCTGAGGCACAGAAACACAGTGTAATACCTCGACAGCTTCCAGCCAGCAGGTGACTGAGCCAGGCGGCACACAGAGAGCATCTACCTAGGGCTCTCCACTGCCCTGGAGATCATCCGGTCAACTCCCCCTTGTCAAGCAGGTCGCCCATATAAATGTTGATGATGAGGTATGTGTTTTTTCAATTGAAAGGAAGACTAAACTGAGTAAAATAATAAAATACTCTTAAGTATTATAAGTACTCAGTTTTAACTGAGTATTAAGTACTCAGTTGAAGATAACACTAAGCTTTTCTAAAAATATTTCAATAAAGTAAATTAACTGCAGTCAAAAGTGAAAAGCACAGGATATGTAAAGCAAACTATAGTTCAAGTTAACATAGCAATTTCCTACAGTCTCTTGAAGCAAACATTTTTATATCAAGAACTTACTAATGTTGATCTCTTCCTCATCATAAACATCCACTTCAGTCAGTCTAATCAGCATTCTGGACAAAATACTGAGGAACTGCAGATAGGCACCTGTTTTCCCTATCTGTAAACATATAAATTAGAAAATAAAAAAGTAAGCTTTCTTTTCTCGATATGTTACTTTTTCATGTATTTAGAAACTGGAATGACTAATGTAATATAACTTTATAATAATATAGAACAAAGCTGTGCATAAATATTCAGTGCCTGTATATTCCCATGTTTGCCTACTCCTAAGTATAAATTACATGTTTAAAGACTCAACAGTTTTGTGCTTTGAAAGACAGCAAGAGTAGGAAAAAAATTTGGTTTTGTCAAAGCTTGGTATCTATCATTATACATAATAATGGTGGAAGAGGATATATTAAGACAATAAATCTTTTACCTGTTTCTTTGGTGCTGTAGGTATGGAATCCAAAGTAAGGTGAGGAACTTTTCAGGGAACTGAACCCCAGTGTTACCACAATTATACTACAGAGATAAATTAAACTACATGTCCAGTGGCTTTACTGAAATGCAGGTAAGTTTTTAGAGGGAACAAAATCTCAAGGTCTTCTTTCTCAGGGTTTATCTAGATATAATGAAGGAGCCCTAAACATTCAGAAAGGTTTCGATATACCAAACTTCCTTTCAATATGAAACTATAAAAAAGGAAAAGGAAATACTGGAATTATATAATGTCTACTACGTCCTTTCTTTCCAAAGGATACATTCAGACCACTGCTTTCTTAAATAAATGATTTTATTAGTATTTTCAGTTAGTGTTGAGAGGCATCTAACAGAATGAAAGTCACTTGTACTGATGTGTTTAAACTGCTTTTTAATGATGTGTATGGATTGGTGAAAAGTAGCCTTATAGCAAAACATTTTGACTAATCCAGTTGGTAAAATGTCTCTGTGAGAGAAAGGTGATCAATTACATAGTGAAAATTATCATTTTGATTTACAAGTATACTTATTTTTACTTAAATATGGGTTTTATATTATACTTTTTAAACATTAAATTGCTTCCCAATTTGATGTTTAGTATAGTGCCTGATCAAAAAAAAAAAACTTTCTAATTTTTGATAAAGACAATACTCTTGCTGTCTCATACTCTGGCTGACATGTTACTCACATTCAAATTGGTACTGTCTAATAATTGACTTCTGTTGAGAACATGCCACAGTCTTCTGCTTACATCTTTTTATGCAGTGTGTGGCATAATTCCAGGTAGATATTATCAAACAAACATGTGAACAAAACCTATTTCTGGAAGGAAAATAATTTGTTCACAAACAAAATGGGAATTTTGTCTATATCTTGCCTACATATTATTTTACGTATAAGAGATCTTTGCATTATATTGTTAAAACAACCCAATAAAGAATCAACATATTTTATACGTTTTCTTTGGTTTACAGCAGTTTTTAGTACTTTTAGATGTCAAAATGCTAAAAGAAGCAATGCTATTATCTTTTCCCACATATTGAAATGAACATAAACTCTTAAATTGGGTCAGCTAGGTAGAAGGCATTTTATTCCTAATTTAATCCAAAAATCTATTCTGTGTGAAACAGGTTTATTCATCAGAACAGAGGAATATAAAAAAATATACACATGAAGAGTTTGGTTTAGGAACTAATGCATTTAGGAACTAATGCATTAGTTTAGGAACTAATGCAAACTAATGTTTTAGGAACTATTGTATTGGGTCACACTAGTGTCACACTAGTGACCCAATACAAGACAAGGAAATAACCTGCATTTTAGAGAAAGATGGAGAAGGAAAGGAGTTTCAAGTGAAGGAGGTGATATTGAGGGTAATATTCACTGCCACATCAAGAGCCAAAAGGAGCCTCAATCAGTATTTCAAAGAAGGGTTTCACTTGATATTGAAAAATGGTGAATACCACGCCCTGGAAGAGAGACAGTGAATAAGCTGCCAAATGGAAGATATCATGTTTGTTAAGCCCCAAATCCTGCTTACAAGTGTAGGGTATGCTATCAAGTTGTCTCTGAATGACTTTTCTGAGAACTGCAGAAATGCATTTGGGACCCAAAACCAAAACAATAAAATCAATTACCATATTAACTATATTTACTTATGAGCTTATTCTGTTATTTAGAGTAGCTTTGGGAATAGTATTTTTGCATTTCTTGTTGTGTATGCATATCTTGATAGGTTTGCGTATCTAATATGCAAATTCTATCATAAATTGTCCTCATCTGTGTTTTTCTTAGTCTTCAGCAAATATGGACAATTTAGATCAAAGGAAATGACAGTAGTGAAGAAATGCTCCTCAAAGTATTTTTCAGAATCCTTTATGGATTATAGCAACATTTGCAAGCAGTCACAACATGAAAAGCCAGTTTATACTGTTCTTCTCCTATTGCACCATAATTTGAGTATAAAATGGAATAAAATAATTTAATAACAAAATATAATTCCCCTTTTCCAAGGATGAGCATAGAAGATAGCAACTTAAGCAGTGACATGTTTAGCTGAATTCTTTGAGTTGATGTTACAATAACTGTAAATATAAGTCTTTGTCTTGATTTGAGTTATTTTCTCTAACTTCAGAATTTCATATGCCATGTATATGCACTCTATAGGTATGGTGTTTCTTCTCTGCCTACCTCACTGCCTGATACTTCAGCAAAACATCAGACCTTACCTGCAGGTAATGGGCTTTGAACTAGGATACACCTTGCTCAGATGTAATTACTATGTACCCATTTCTATGTATCATTTCAAGGCAATTTAAAAACTCTTTGATCCTCATCTTGTGAGTAGAGCTCTGCAAATGCAAATCAGGCCTCTTGTACATGTTACAATATCTATTTCTGTCTGCCAGATGAAGGAAATAGATGAAATGCCTTAATAACAAACTCCCAATTGACTTCAGATTGATCATAAGAAAATGCTCTTTTTGCAGATCTTCAATTCTTATTTAAAATGTAAATATTTATTCCCCTTAAACAAATTGAAATGGTACATGGAAATATCTTCTGAGCCCACCGTCTTCTAAAATATTAATCTAATATAAAGAGAATGACACAGAACATTGCTACCCTTCATTGTCCTTGAATTCATTTTAACAGTCAAGAAAGGAAGATAATTTGCTAAAAGAAAATTAGGCAATAAAATATGTAAACAAATTAAAGTACATCTGAATGAGAATATCATTAATCTAATCTCACTGAGATTATGATAAAATTAAACAAAATAAATCAATGATAATACCTTGTTCTTATTACACACCTGTGGTGGCCCACTCAGCAACAGCCTTCTTGGGTGAAAGGTGTCCATCCTGCCCTCATTTCTGTTGTTGTAGTCCATATGGATTGGCTTGGGAACCGTCCATTGACGGTAGTATAGAGACTGCTCCGTGCATGTCATCATTTTACTCATAAGAGGACGGAAAGAACTTGCCCACATCACAGAATGATAAGGCAAGAGGGAAGATGACTTTGAAAGTCCACTGCTGTCAGTAGATGTAACAATGTCATACACCAGCTTGGGCAGGAAAACTATAGGAGGTTGTTTTGATGCTTTGGTCATAGAGCATTGAGAGGTTTGTAGGATGAAGGAGTTATGAGTAGATGCAGAAGAGGAAGAGGAGGAGGAGAAAGGTGAGGAGGATGAAGAGGTGATGGAAATTTGGGCACTTTTTATATTTTGTTTTGTATCCAGTTGTTCAGATACAGGTGGCAAGTGTTTGCTGATCACTGTTTGTGCCCCTTTGTCTACTTTATGCTTCTGCCTTTCATAGCTATTTGTAGTTTCTTCAGCATTGCTGCTTAGGACATGGTGGGAGGATTTTATTGTATCCCCTGTTGTTATCAAAGGAGGAGATGACTCACTGCAGAATGCTGTAACTAAAAGAAGAAATCTATTTCAACACAATGCAACTATCTCTGCAGGTCAATAGCCAAAGTTAAACACAAAGAAATCCTTTATATAGAGTATCCATCATATAATGCAAATCCTCCTGCTATCTTTCATTTTACACAAGCAAGAAGTCTTAATGGGACTACTTGTCCCATTTGTCTGAACATGACAAGTGGCTTCCAAAGTACTGAAGCAAACAGGAAAGTTTTCAGTGATTGCCCTGTTCTCTCTCCTCTATAGATTCCTTACTAAATTGAGTCAAGTGTTTGTCAGACGCTTTCATCACCCCTGGGGAACATGGCTAGCTACAGGCTACAACTAGACTATGCACCACCAATTACAACCCTCTGAGCTCTGCCATTCAGACAGTTTCCAATCCAACTCACTGTCTGCTCATTTAACCCATTCACAAGCTATTTCCTCATCAGACTATAGAGATGTCTACACAGGCTGACATCTAAAGATAAATGATTTTAAGGTCTTACTGGAAGCTTTTGAAGACAGAGATGAAGATGCAGAGTCATGGGAACAAGATCTTTCTCTTTTCATAGGACTTCTCTTTTCTGAAGCAGAGCCTGTTTCATGAATGGTGACGGGGAAAACAAAATGCATTTTAAGTAAGCCTCTAAGAAATTACAGCTACATTGTGAAAATCAAAGGGTGAGGAAAAGCAGGTAACAGTTTTCTGGGTTCTGATCTCATTCTGACACTGTTCTCAGTATAGAGAGTGTTTGTATCATGCAATATTGGTTCAGCCTATGGACATATAATTATGCTCAGCTGCAGCCAAGAGCGAGGAATTACTAGCCATGTGTCGGCTATGTTATCTTTTTCCTACCCATACCTTACTTTCCACACTATTTCACTGTCAGGGAAACCAACAGACAACGAGCTCTATTTTGTCAGTATGTTATGAAATTACCTCCTACCCCATACACTACAGCTTTGTGGCTAGATTTTATCAGAATTTGGTGATGACAGACCATATTTAGCCATCAAGAATATTCAGTTGCCATTCCTAGTTTATGCGTCTAAGTTAAAGTGCCTTTTTTTTTATTTTTCTGTAGAGTTTTACTGCAATACACAGAGACATAAGCACAGAGACGTAAAGATGGGTCTTTCTTAGAGATCTGGACTCTGGAGGAGCTTGCCGTGCTTCATGGACTAGAAGAGTAGTCTTGTAACTTTGAAGCCTAACTAGAGCCTGATCACATACAATCTGAGCTTGCTTTACACTAAATGGAGAGAAGTAGTCACTAGTTGACACTTTGAGTAAAACCTTGGGAATTTCATTCTTATATCAAAGGCACATATTTTATTAAAGTAAATAGTTGATTATTTCCTTACCCTGGTGTGCTAGCCTTATTATTAATAACAGCTTAATAGATGAACAGTAATCAGTTTTCCTCATCATCATCATATAGAAAAAGAAATGGCAGCCCACATCATGAGAATTGAGTAACATATGGATTTAAAAACCCTTGTTTTCCACAATTGCAAGTCACAACAGACAATAAAGAAAAAATATTAAGAACCTAATGATGCCTAATAATATCCACCAACTATCACTCAAAACAAAAATCTTGTTCCTGAGTAAATTATTGTCACATATTTTCACTTTTATGTATTCACCTTCGCACTTAAAAAAATAGTCAACAATTTCACACTTTCCATTTGAATTCATGGGCATTTCCAAGGAGTGCTCAAAAGTTACTATATTCTAGTATATTCTCCTGCCATACTATCTAATTTTGCAAAACTAGAGATGATTCAGCTTGACTACATAAAGTTCCCCCAGGAAAAGCCTCCATCACTGGCAGTATCAGCATATTTTAGGCGGCATTTACCAGGGCCAGTTTACACAGAATCACAGAATGGTTAAGGTTGGAAGGGACCTCCAGAGATCCTCTAGTCCAACCCCCCTGCTCAAGCAGGGACACCCAGAGCATGGGGCACAGGGTGGCATCCAGGCAGGTTTGGAAGATCTCCAGAGAAGGAGACTCCACAACCTCTCTGGGCAGCCTCTTCCAGGGCTCTGTCACCCTCACAGGAAAGAAGTTCTTCCTCACATGGAGGTGGAACTTCCTGTGTTTCAGCTTTTACCCAAATGGGTACATGTACCCATGTACCCAGTTTAGGTGGAGCTGCCTCTGCTGTGAGCAAGAGGATGGGGTCATTGCTTCCCAAGCAGTAAAGTGTGGACCTCCCAGCTGAGGGGAGCACAAAGCTGCTAGCAGTGGGTTTTACTGAGCGTATTCACTTCAGCTCCATGAGACAGCTGCTAGAACATATTGGACAAAGAAAAAATTGCACTATAGGAGGGAGACAAGAAAGCAGAGAGCACAAAAATGCAGCAGCAAGACTGTCCCAGATTAAAAGGAGGCAGCAACCGTGGTCCTTGGGCAGGGAGAAGGGAAGGATAAGGAGACAGGGAATCAGGGAGATAAAGGGAAGCAGAGAAGCAGAGTTGACTCAGTAAGGCTAACTCCAGAGAGCCTCGCTAACCAGATGCCCATGCAAATCCTGCTTTTTCTAACACAGCTCAATCATTTTACAACTTCTTTTATTGTTTCTACTAATAATACCTTCTGTCGCTATTTCTTCATCTTCATTATCAGTGCTGCTTAGTTTTTCTGGGTCACTCTCTAACACATCACTCACAACTGCTTTCTCTGTATGAATTTCTGAGCTCACAAAGAACGCTGCCAAACCAAGCTCTTGCTCCAAGGTTGTCCTTACCAAAGACGATGAATTTATTAAACGTAGGTCACAGTATCTCAATGATCTGGAGAGAAACAGAGGGGTAGTATGAAAGCCACTGTAATCTTCACTTTTATTTCTTTTACACACATAGCCAAAGAGGAATTTTGTCATGATCTGCTTAATGTATGGATGAAATGAAACACAATTTACCTTTTGTGCTTGATAAGTTTATCACTGTGGCACATAAAATTTTATTATTCTCAATCTAAGTAATTTGATCTAGTGCACTGAAAATCAGCGTCAGCATAAGAAGCAAAATATTCATGTGAGTTTTAAACCTAACACAAAAATAGGAATCAGTCAACTATACAAAAGCATCTATTGCCATTTTGAGGGCTCCAGGGCACCAGGTCTGCCTTCCAGGTGACACTCCAGAAGGCACAGCTCTCCACACAGGTCTTGGGCAGAATGCCTGCATTTTGCAGATGTCTCACATACCCTGAGGTATTAGTTCTAGCTATCTTTTTCCTTACTCTCTCCATGTAGCTGAGACATATCTCAAAACATTTTTTAAGCTAGTTCTGTCGTGTTTATACCAAGGGCCAAGGTGAACTTGAGGATAATTTTGCATGCTTATACCAGCAAGCTACCTAATCCACCTATAAAACAGGAATCACCTCACAATTCTCAAAAGGTTTAAAACGTAGCAGAAGTCTCAGGTCTATCCTTCATTAATTTTCACTGCCCCAGATACAGCAACTGGCATTTCCAACTCCCACGTTTTTTGGATGCACGATACAAAAACTGCCAAAAATGAAAACAAAAGGCCTTGCCACTTAAATCTCAGTTTAGGGCTCCCACAGATTATGACACAGTTAATAATTAGCCATCTGATAAGGAATGGATAAAAAGACTTCCACTGAGAAAATACAGCACTGCCAGGATCTTCTTACCGTGGCAAAGACTCCCCTTGTGGATCCATACCACTGAATATCAATATACAAGGCAGACCTTCCAGTTCCAAATAGGTCTGTGGCCTCCAGTCTACATCTTCAATTTTCTGCCAGACCTGATTAAGGTAAGAGACAGTATTGGACATATACATAGGCCACAAATAAAAATATAGAAAAACATACTTTACCATCCATTTGTACAGTGAATGGATGTTCCACCAAAAGAAGCTACAGAGCAGAGACTAAGTAGGTAGGCTGAACTTCCTAGCCTAGCCTGCTGCAAGGAGGAGGAGAATGGGACAAAGTGTTTTGGCCTGAAGTGTTCAATACCGCAGCAAGGAGCTGCATTCATCCCTTCTCCCAGGGACACCATGGAGGGAGTGCCTATCTCTTGCAATGTCTCCTTTATTTCCCCTCCCTGGCTCTGCCCTGGCATTTTCTTTCTCTCCGCACAGAGACAATGAGGATGAGTAGGAGCTTCTGGGGCGAGAAGAGCACAGAGGATTGCTTCTTGTGGCACCTAAAGTATGGATCTGTGAGCCTAAGGAAGGAGAGAGACTTTGGAGGAAGAGGGAAAGGCTGGAAGTGCCGAATACACACACATAACACTGTCCTCATTTGCTATCCTCTGAAGTCCCCCACTTCCCCACAGCTGCCAATTTTCTTGATAACTTCAAGTATCATTTGACTATTTAGCATCAGGTAGTACTGCTTTACGCACACCTAACTTAGTACATTGTTCTGTAGCACTAACCTACAAATAAGGAATGAGCAGGAGAAGAAACAGTATGATGGTTCAGCCTCTGGCATTTGTTCATTTAGCACTGTGCTGTGCATGCTGCAGAAGATAACCAGGATATGACTCTGAACTAATACTGATTCCTCAGGATAAGTCACTCCCAATCTACAGCAGAATGAGATCAGTATCAAGCCCTGGATCTCAGAGAACTTTTTCTAATGTGTATCAAAGCAGAATGTATTGTATATTGTACAATATGTATATTTTATACATATCACCCTGGAGTGTAAATACATTTTTACTTTGGTGATCAAGTCATAGGCTGTGTCAGAGATCTTCTGTTATATAAATGAGCCCTGGCCCTGAACCTAAAGGAGTGAATCCATGCATCTATGGATCAACACATGGTCTGGACAACATCTAATATTGAGACATGAATACTGGGCTGTTCTAAGGAGCATACTGACTTGGTGTCTCCATGCCACCTGCTGGTGACCGGAATAACTTAACTCTCAACTGGTCACTGCTGTGCTATGACTATGATGATTCTGTGACAAAACAGACTGTGACAATTTTCAGTTGTCTTCTTTTCCCTATTGTTCATGGTCTATACATATAAAGACAGTTCTACTGTTCGGGATGGTTTCTGTGGAAGAGAAGTTTTACTCGTATTAGTTAATATCAAGCTGAGCAACTAGAACATAACCAGAGGTAGGATAGCACAGGAACCACAGAAGATAAGTCAAAACTATCAAAATGTAGAAGTCATGCTCCTTATGATATATTATTTTTATTTTTACTGCTAAGACTTGCTCTTCAGCTTACATTCATAAGTCTCACCAATAAAATCTCCCACCTACCCATCTAATGAAGTGTGTGCTCCCAGCATGTGTCATTCTACAAGTTACCTTTAGTTGCTCCAAAAAATGCTTTCCTATTGTGATTCCAGAACTAGGATTTCCCAGGATTATTTCAAAGTTATCTTCAAGGGCTAGTCTTTCCCTTACGTTATACAGACGCTCATAGGCCACTGCAGCCAGCGGAGTGCATGGAATTCTCAACACTACCATGAGGCCATGGCCACTAGGACATTGTCTTGATGAGTTTATTAAGTTTTGGGTGATTTCCAGAGTTTCAACTGAGGTATAATTCTTCATCTGGGAAAGACCACACACTGCCATCATAGCTGCGGAGTAGTGTTGTATGAGGACAAAAGTCCTTATCACTGCGCTGTGTAACCTGGGAAACCTGAAATAAATGGTGAATTCAATGGTGAAATATTAGAGTGCCAAAGTGAGAAAGCTAATGTTTTACAAAATACAGCACACTCAGGATTTTATCCTGTTACAAATCATATCTACTACTCAACAGACCAGAATCTCACCAAATTGCAGTCAGATGGTCTTTGCAATGTACAATTTCACAATCACAACTGACCATGTCCCTCCATTTCTTAATAAAGATTTAATAAGCAAGAAGTGCAATAAAGTTACAACACCCCAAGTTACCAGGCAACCAGGATTTGCTAATGCACCCAGTACTACCACTGTACAAAAGGAATACACTTGTCAATGAGTACAGTACTCTTCATGATATGCTGAATTTTTTCTTGCATGTTTTCTTACTAAAACCCTAAGCCAATTACTTCCTGTTTCCAATGGGATCAAAAATATAGGCAGCATCCCAGGAGAGCTCCATGTTCTCAGGAGCTTCCAGGTAGGTACTCTGCCTGAATCCCCAATTCATAGAAAGGAGAGAGATGGATATGCAATAGCTTCCTGTCCTCTGGTTTTCACAGAAATTAAATCCAGGAGCATAGTACTAATAGAAGCTATTGCTCATTTAAAAAGGAGCCTAATATGTGGGATCCGAGTTCCACAGGGTGCTGCAGCAAGTCCAAGCAGGTGTGGGTGGGCTCAGTTAGCATTTTCCCAGTTAGCAGTACAAATATACACCGATATGTTTATTTTCTCTCATTCTTAAAGACCCAAGAGTTTGTTCACAGTTGCAAAGAAGCACTTAATATGTGACTGATGTAGACAAATGAGAGCAAAATCTCTCTTTCTTCTTGTGGTCCCTCTATATATATCAAAATCAGTCTAGGTCAGCAAGTAATAATGTTGGATAAAAGCAACAATGCATTTGAGATTACACGATGATGCAGTCTGAGACGATTATAACCTAAAAGTAACTTGTTCCAACAAACATCACATTGGACTAAACAGTATTGACAGTAAGAGATAGCCTAGACTATAGACCAAATATATGCAAAAAAAAAAAAAAAAAAAAAAAAAAAAAAAAAAAAAAAAAAAAAAAA
>VZSV01000341.1:187100-238610 GCA_013398735.1 Nothocercus julius
CTAATAAACATATATATTCAGACACATATCAAAGAGGAGAGAAAAAAATAGAATTAATTTTTGTGAAAGAAGTTTGACTAAATTTTTTCCTGTTTCTTTCTCTCTCCTTCTCACTCACCATAGATGCACATATATATATATATATATATACACACACATTTTTATACATATACACAGAACACTTATATAGGTATAAATATGCTCACATATGTATACATATGAAGAAAAAACATGTATGTACATATACTGATACCATAATGTACTATAGTGAGATTTTCAGATAGTTTCCACTTATGTAGCTCATGAATTTATAGTAGAGCTACTATAAAAGATACAAACAGAATGAGCAAGACAGCAAGAAATGAAAGGATAAGCAAAGGGAAAAAGAGTCTGCCACGAACTGAACAAGAGAAAGACATCATGCAAACTTAATTCTTGTTCACAAAAATCATGAGTCCTCCAAAATTTTGCCAAACATGCAAATGTAATACAACCTATGAAAATCTCACAAAAGCACCTCAAATCTTACATTGCTGTATGACGAAGGCCAGTGGATCTCATTGTAGGGGCTTATATGAGTATGCTGTGTCTGCAGCGCATAGGGGAAGGAAGTCACATGGAGGGTCACAATATTTGGTGCCTCTTTCACCTCTCTGCAGTTCAGCAGTCTATCAACAAGTCCTGTAGACAGTTCTGTTTGAGGATAAAGGTTGTGCATAGCACTGCAAAAAAGAAATCCAAAACTCTCCAAAGTGATTGTCACACTGGAACATTTGTGTCAGTGGAATATCCTTACCTGGACATGAAATTGAATAAACATGTACAAGATATTTAGGACTCTATTCTGTACCCTACTTTTGTCGCAGAGAAGGACAGGAAGAGAAGTTCAAGTTATTTTACTGCAGCTGAAAATTTCTCCATCTGGTAAATTCCCTAGCTAGCAAATTACCAGGCTCTAACAGCCACCAGAGTATGAGAGAGAAGGGCTGAAAAGAATCTGGTAATTATGGCCAGATTGTTAGTGCTGCCCTTAAGAAAATATAATTCTCACCTAAAAAAATCAAGACAGAAAACAACAGACAGCAAGTTAGTATGACAGAAATACAAAGGACTATCTGTGACGGAGGTATTACAAAAGGGAATAGTTACTGTTAGAACAATGCCAGTATCATGTAACACAGTCAGTTTTGTGCTCCAGTATAAATCTCAGTCCAAATCTATGATACCTAATTTTTGTCATTTACCTGCAATGACTAAATCACAGGTCTACTTACTCCAGTCTTCTTCTGTTATCAGTGAAAAGTGGTAAGTAACTCTAGAAACTGAGTCCACCCATGAACTCTGACAGTCTTTGGAGATGCCTGAGTCTGCAGCGATTGCATGGGCAGTCCTGAGCAATTACGCTCCTCACTTAGGCATCTCAGTTAACTGAATTCAAGCAAGTGCCATGAATCCTGCTTTGCAAGATTTTCACTTAAATATCTGTCATTTACATATTTTTTTTGATAAGAGGAAAAAATATCAGCATTAAGCACCAATATAAGTACTTGGCTATCACTTATGGATGTTATATGAATAAATACATCATAGGCTGTGACAGCTGTTAACAAGGGTCAGGTAAGTTCTTAAGACAGAGGGAGAAGAGGAGGAAAACCTCAAATATATAAAAACGAAATGTTGGGGGAAAAGGTCATTCTTAACCAGTGTGAAAGCCAAGCCCTCGTCATTTCATTTGCAAGTGAAATCCCATAGTGTTTGCTTACAGAAACACTACCGTTTTCCCACAGTTGGAACATGCCTGTGTTTCCTGAACTCAGTATGTCCCCAAGCTCCTCAGTGCCCCAGAAGCTGGGAAGCAAAAACAGTCCAACTTCTCAGCAGGCCAAATGCTAAGAAACCAAGGAAATACGGCACTGTGCAGGGAGCAAGGAGCTCCGCAAAGCTGCCCGGAAGCCCAGGCAGCATCTGTCTGAAACCTCTGCTTCCCTTAGAAATTTAGCTGAAATCATTGTGTTGCCACAGAAGATTTCAATTCTTACAAATTAATGATCATGGACAGAAAAAAAAAAAAAAAAAAAGGTGCTAGAAAGCTCCTATCAGTTAAAGAAATAAGCAGCAGTGTTGGCTCGTTAGTTGTCTGGTGGCTGTGGAGGCTTTATGCATGTTTAACAGCCCAAAGGACACAGACAGAAGCTACTGGGCTCAGTGCACTTTCATGGGAAGTCTGGCAACTGCCAGCCAAAAAAACAGTGGTGGTGGCTGAAAGAAGATAATAACAGTGAGCAGAGAAAGTTGAAAAGTTCCACTGATGGATAATATAATGATCAAAATAAGGATAAATGAAGGACCTGAATAGAAAACGTGTTTGTTCACTGCATGGGAAGTTGAAGTTAGCAGAAAGATACAAACAAAATGAAGAAAGGCATAAGCCAAAAATCTGATCTTGAGAGTTAACATAAATAACAGTAATTTCTCTAAAACATCACAGTTCTCTTACCTCATTAGATCCCAGTGTGCATGATCATGGATTAGGACAAACAGTGTGTGCGGATTCTGCATAGAGTTCTGTAAAAAGACTTTGAACTTAATCTGGGCCTCTACATCTAGTTTCATAACATACTGTTCCACCATCTGCTTTGTGAGATGCTCCTTTTCTAATCCAAGTTCTAATAAAATGCCTAAAGAAATGGGAGGAATAATCATTATTTATGCATACACATTTAACAAATTGAATTTTATCTAAAATAAAAATGACTAGCAAGCACCTGAGTGCCAGAGGTGAAACAAGGTCTGCTGGTAAGTCACTTCGGAGGGTGGAACACAAATCAAGAAATCAATTTTCTCGAAGGAACCCAAATCAAGGTTTTGGGTGCTGGAGTCAGCAATTGAACAGATATGAGACAGCAATTTCTGAGCCACTGCTAGCTGGAATGGACGAATCTGATGTCGCTCAATGTCATAACCTGAAAAAAGGCAAAGCTCTGCTTACATAAATGCCCAAAGCCTAACTTCATGCAAAGTCTGGCAGTGGATAATTGATCTGCATTTCTAGGCAGTTTGCTTGTGAGCATGTGAGTAAGAATTATGCTCTGTGAAAATCTAAATGGAATACGCAAAGAAATATTTTTGCATGTGGGCCTCTTAGTCCTCTGAGTCTCTGAAGTGGCTCAGGGCTGAGGTTGAACTCACACGACAGTGTCTGCTATTGCAGAGGTAAGGCTTAGAGCTTCAGAGACTGCAATATTCAGTGAAATGAAGCAGAACATCCACTGTTGTAAACATAGATAACCCAAAACCTGAATTTCTTTTAAACTCAGACCAAATTCAAGAGCCATATTCAAGGCTCTTCCCATATGCATCCAACTATGGACTCGCAGACCTAGCCTGAAGCACCCTCTGTCTCAGACCTGTAGGAAATCCTCCTTACTTGTACATACAGCTGCTCCAGTTCCATTCAGCATCATTGGTTTATTTACCGAGGCAGGAAGAGATGAAGAAATGTGCCCTTGGTTTTCTTGATAAAATTTCTCCAGCAAAATATCAATATCACCCTCTATCAAATTGAAAGCATAATGTTATAGACATCCATGTTTCATACCGATTTTCTGTAGTATATTTTAATAAGTTTTCTGAATGCCAGCCAGCTGTCCTGCTCTTGTCTTACTAATTCTTTTGCACAAGAACTCTTTCATTATTTTTATTACATCTGTTTTTATACCATATCATTAATTAAAAGACCACAGAATGGCAGACCAACTCTATATAACCCTGGCTAGGACTTTTAGAGAGGATTGTAGAAAAATGGCTTCATGGCCCTGCTACAAATTAGAAACAGCAAAGATCTGAAACTGGATTACTTTTCAATATCCTAACCATTGATCTTTTACTGTTCACTAATAAGGATTACAATAAGATTTGAAAAATCTGATACAGAGAGTAAATATTTTTAAAATATTTATCATTTTTGAGAGACAGAGAAAAAAAATGCCTATAAAGCTGAAATAAATATGAGTTTTGTGGCTACACACAGTGCAGAAGCAAGATATGTTTTACTGAACCATGTGCCATGTGCAAAAATACCATGTCAAATTCCTCAGGGGCCCCACACACAGATGGAAGCTATACACAAAATACAGCATGAGTCCTTGAGTACTTAGTATTTTCTTGGCATTTGGAAAGATATCTGAAAATCCCTGAGCTGAGCTTAGGATGGTAGTGCCTGCCCTGCAAACAGGAGCGCGGTGCATGTGGATAGCACCTAGTTTTCAAATTTTCAGTTATTTGTTCTGCTCAAACAAGAGCAAAAGCAAGGGATTTTGACAACCATGCTTTGAAGAAACTAAGCAGAGAAACACTAACACAGACACGACTGTTGCAAGATTTCTCTAAAAAGGCCAGTGAAAATAACATGACATACCCAGAAATTGTTCTTGTGATCTACTTGCTGGGGTCATTCAAATGCCAGGGAGAGCTGTGACGTCCCGTTAGCCCAGACAAGGGCACTTCATTTGCTCTAGTTGAGTGATGATGTTACATTTGCCAAGTGGTTGTAACTAGTTGCTGTCAGTGCTGCCTCCCCTAGTCCTCAGTCTACTGTGTTAAAAAATCAGTCCAGCAACCCTGGATGTCTGCGGTTCTCCTCTCTTTCTCATGCATCATGATCAAGTTGACAGTATGATAAATCCAAGTTCAAAGGACAAATCCTTTCTTTGATAACAGAACTATGGCCTATCACTACGTGCTCAGGGCAAAATAATTTATCTATTCCTATGGCTGACTTTCACAGTGAAGTACTGTATGCTCAATGACTTGCTTAAAGATTTTTTTGAAACTCGGAGATTTTTGAAGCTGACCCTTTTAGGAGGAAATTCAATTCAAATGTACTTTCACAGAACACTCTCATATATTTTTATATATTTCTAATAATATCTTGCTCTGAAAGGTCATGAGCACTGCAATTTTCACTGACTTAAAAAGTTCAGGCAAGGACTTGGAAATATGTCTATTTATAACATGCTTCGTACCTGGGCAGAGGGTGCTAAAGAAGGATCCCAGAGTTTCCACTTTGCCTGTGACCAGCTGATAGTTAACTTCCTTTTGGTAGTCTGAAGGGCTGAGCATGCTCTCAGACAGAACTCTTGCCTGGTATTTCCCTAAAAGAATAAAAAGGCCACTTGAAAGCATGTCAAAATAAAGCAAAATTGTTCTGAATCATAATGAAAATACCACCCAGCTAAATCAATACCACAAATAGTGCAGATGAGTCTCTTTTCTCTCTACTGCATAAGTATGTACACACATCTCCAAGGTAGATTCATGATTTAAAATTTTCTGTATTTCTCTCCCATTTTAGGAAATGCTTGTTAATACAGTATATAAAAAGAGCATATTGACAGTTAAAGGACTTGTCATTTACCTCACTCACATAATGAATCTTTGTATGGCTATTCAAATCATTTAACAGCATAGCCCTTGACAGACAGTCAAAGGGAATCAGGTTAAAAGATCATCTTTCAGAAACTAAGGACAGTCTGTCTGATCAAAGTCATAAAGAGCAGGGAAGATTTATGTGGCCACTATAACTTTCCACGATTTATTTGCAGTTGTCTAATTTGGGATTCCTTGGTAAGAGAACAGATAATAGAGGCAGTGTGTGATCTGCTGGGGACAGATACACAACCGTGTAGCATCGGCCTGGGTCCATCAAAGCTCATTATTTCTCGGCCAAAGCTCTGCTCTCTGAGGCAGCTTACTGAAAGCCCAGCCGAACTCTGTGTATCGGAGAACGTGCATTATGAAGGTCTGTTTGGAGATGCATCATCAGCTTCTCACCTGTTATCACAATGCAGGAGTCAATGGCTCGATTTCTGCTAGCACATATGATCACCACGTAGTTTGTCTTTACTAATTTTCCTTCGATGAGCAGCTTGAACATTTCTGAAAGCCCTTCAGCCAGAGAGTAGCTGCACTCAATGATATGGACGCTGTCATTACAGGAACTAGCGGCCAGGCCAGCCAGCCAGGGAAGCTGGGCTGAAGTGACCGGCGCAGCCTGGCCGGGTCCCTGCGGAAAGCTCTGCGGAACGGCCTGCTGGTATTGACGGATTTCCGAGAGGTGCGATTCTCGCCACGAGCGCATGAATATTTGCTCCAGATCCTCAATCAAGGGCACCTGGTCCGAGGCTTAAAAAATTAAGAGGAAAGTGTTCACACCATGAAATGATCTAACAAAGATGTGGAAAGAAAATCAATTCTTCTTTCAAAATTAGTATCTTTTAGATATGATTGTGCTTTGGATTTATATGGAGGTGAACCAAATTCTGCACTTTAAAGCCCCTTTATACTAAAATAAAGCTGCTCTAACTGGAAGCTGAGTATCAGAATTTAGAAATGCTTAAGAGGTTGAGTACTGTCCATGCTGGATTAATAGCATTTCAAAGAGTGGCACTGTGTGCAACAGCAGTGAAATAAAGCTGTTTCTTTTTTTAGTTTTTAACTGCTGACCTACCAGATTATAGGAAAAACTGAACCTTGCATGATCATATTTCAATGAGTATCTGAGCTTCAAGAACAATCATTTATTTTTTCTTCACTACCATGTGCAAAATTGTTCAATACGAAAGGTCCTAAGACTAATACTTAAGATCTACTAGCAATCCATGCTATTATAATACTCCTCTCTCATATGCCAGAATGCAATGTATCCACTACAGTCTACCTGAATGAAGGATAATCTTACCTAGTTGAACAAGGTAGTAGACTGTCAATAAAAGCTGCATTTCCTCTGAAATAGGCTGTATTGTGGATGCACCATATTGTTCGTATGCTCTAGATAAAGACTGAGAATTTCTGTAGCAGGTGTATAACAAGGGGCTCACTATAACATCATTAAGGTTTCCACAAAGATATGGGAAGTTTCCATGACCTATAAAATACACAGTGTTTGTACACATCGATTTCACAATGTCCTATGTATGTATTAGACATTTTTTTAAGAGCAAACCTTTAAAAAGTGTCAGTTTTAGTACTCTTTAGCAAGACTTGGCCTATTTCTTACAAGAGGAAGATAAAAGGTTTTGTTACCTTTAAAAATAACTGGCTTTGCCTTGCAGATTTTCAACAGGTTGTCAGGAATTGAGACAGGTTCTCCTGAACCCACCATTGGAGATGAAGCTGGCCCCACCAAAGCAGAGTGTGGTAAAGATGATAGACTTCCTCCATCTAAAAATTAGTGTGAAGTATTACTGTCAGCTCTAATATTGGCAGTATTGATTTCCTCAATGAAGAGTTATTAAACTTGTTATTAAAGTTATTAAACATCAGCTTCACATACTTTTTATGGTTACATCACACAATTCAAGAACTGCTACAACAACCCACATTGCAATGCTGAACTCCTTGGAAGATTAATTGTATTGCTGAGATCTTAAACATCAATATGCATCTAAAGGTATTGAAAGTGCAATAAATTAATAATTCATAGTATGAATGCAAGAATACAGAAATGTATGTGATATTACTGCACAAATAGTGGCAATCTGCTTATTTTATATGATATATTTAGTTTCTCTGTTTCTAGACAGATTTTTCTGCTACATATAATAACAGAGACAAACTTTAAAATTTGTTCAGTCCTGAATTATCTGAGGAAATTTTATTTTAAACAATAGTACATTAAAACAAAATGTTTTAGGGAAAGCCTGTTTGTTTTACTGCATGTAACTCTTTTCTCCATCTGAATGATAAAATCCAAGTATATGCCAAGAACACTGCAGAAAATAAGTGAACTTCTCACTTAGGAGGAGAAGGTGTTTAGCATCCCAAAGGTGTTCAGTTGTCCAAAGATGGACACAGGCACCTGTTGGGATTTATTAATAATAATTGGATGACTGGCTGCTAATGAGAGTTAGACTCAAAGTAAAACCATCAGAAGTGATGCACCTAAATAATTCTGAGAAAGTAGGTATCCAACATCTTTCAGAACTCCACTAGGAATCTGCATGCACCTTTAAAATATTGCTTCTTTTTCCCCATTATTTTCTGAATAATAAAACCAATATCATCATTATCTTGGGTATAGCTTACCATGCTTAATTCTATTTGGAACCTGTGGGTTGAGCTGCAAGTTCCAAGTTTCTGTAGATGATGGAGATTCTGGTGACCAACCTTTATGGCGCTTTTTTGGAGGCCCTGAATTTGTTAAAGTGCCTGAATAACAGTAATATTTCAGAAAAGTATTAGAATGTATTCAGTTTTGTGCATGATAATTCATTATGTTTGGATGAATTGGACGTGCGCATCAAGTACTGCGGTAGAAAGTGTCAGTTTCATGTATATAATTTTTTTGTTGTTGTTGCTTTTATTTTATTTTGCTATGTCCTGCTTAAATATTTAGAAATTTTCTGGTGCAGGTACCTCTTGATCATCTTTGTAGACACCACTCATTTTACAGCATTGTTTATTCTGAGAGACAGGTACTAAGAACACTGACTTGTGTTATTTTGAAGTCAACACTATGTGCATTTTGTCTCTTTTATCTCTGAACATATATTACAGTGTTCCAGGTGACCTTTCGCTGATATTCATGATATTCCATATTAGTTCCTAGAAAATGACTGCTGCACTTTCCTCCTACCCACATTTAGCTCGAACATCTTTGTTTAACAGTAACTACCTTTCTCACAGTTTTTCTGAGAGGTCCAAGTCATTCATTTCTTTCACCTTCTTGTGCACTCCTGTAAATTCCCGGAACTATGAACTTGCACTAACATGAAGAATTACTATTTATTGAGGGTCAAAGATCCTCCAGGAACTGCTCAGCATCTTACAGGACTTCTCTCTTGCTGTTTCCAGACATGACTATGCAAAGGTCATAACACCTCACACTGGTAGGGCTAAATAAACCTGAAACTTTCAGATTTAGAATAAGATTGTTCACATGTAGAACCACTTTATATATATATATATGTATATACATACACATATATCTTTATATATATATATATACACACACACACACACACATAGATAGGTTTTTCAAAAATTACTTTGTCCTTTAAACTTTTACCACGTGAGGGCAGTATATAGTCATTTGTTCTATGCATGTTTTCATTTAGTTGCTTGGCATAATGTTGTGGCAGAAGTATCATTTGAAGATAATCAGATCGATATAATGTATTTTTCGTTTGGAAATGCCTTACTTCTTCCTACAGGGTTGTGTAATATACCGACAAGTGAAGGTAATCTTTCTAAAATGAACTGGGAAGATCAGTCTTAGTGTCTACTGAGCACGTGTTGCTGCAGAGAGGAAGTAAATGGGCAGAAAACAGAATTTGGCTTTGATGTTATCAGTGCAACTAGGGAAAGCTTATTCTAAAGTAGAGCTATAACATGTTTCTAGCTATAATAAAGACTAACAAGAAATTTCCTGATTAAACAGGTCAGTGACACAGAATACAGCTTGTTTTCAGAAAAGAGAAAACACAAATCTTGCTGAATAATAATGGTTCATAGAGCAAAATGTCTTAAAATTGGAGCAAGCGACCAAATTCTTGTGCTCTGCCCTGTGGTGGACTGCAACTTAGGAATTACCCCATGAGTAGTTATTTATAAAGCTTTCTTATTTCCCTCTGCAAGATCTTTTGGGTGATACTGATGAGAAAGTATTAATATTTTTAATGACTCTGAAAATTAACATGAAAAAATGTTAAATGCTTAGGTCAAGAAAGACTTAGGAATTAATATTCATTTCTATTCATACAGGAAATGATAACAATGGTGTCATTTATTCAGTTATTCTATTACAGTCATGGAACATAGAGTTCAGAGGGATTAAACAACAAATCCCTATAATACCTAACACGGAAGGTCTTGTCAAACCTGACAGGTTGTTTTTCACCAGCTGTTGTTTAGGAGATTCCTTGCCATTATAAACCGTTGAGCTGAATGCTGCAGTTGAAGGGATATGATCTGTGGTTGCAGCTGGTAAGAAAAAAGAAAGTATTTACAATATATTCCAGGGTCAAGATCCCCACTTGATATAATAAACTGATCGTTTACTTAAATAGAGCTATCAGGTTCTGCTCAGAGTGAATGCTATGCTGAATAAAATAAATCACGTCTATATATTACCTAGTATATCAGATATATAATACTGATATATTATACTAGATTTTTTCTGTCTGACCTCAGGTTAAGTGACAAGGTAAAATCTCATTCTGCAATTAAATACATGTGTGGGATGCCTTAGACCCTTTGCAGCTGGGCTCTAAATCTTTTATGATATTCACTGAAAAAACAGTAAATATAATAAAGAGAGTCAATCTTGGTTGTTTAAATTAACTAAATATCCCCTAAGCCTAGATTCAGAATTGTCACCCTGTTTCCAGGTATTTTTTTTTTCTCCTTAAGTGTGATGCATTAAAAAAAAAAACAGTTTTTCTCAAGCCTAGTATGCTTGTAATTAATGTAGCTCTTTTTAAACCCTGACAAATGAAAAGCCTGATAAATGAAGGCCAGTACTGCTGTTATAGAGAGATTAATTATTTGTTCTGGAGGGGGTACCAGCACTTCAAATCACAGCTATTTAACAGGCTTCTATCTCACAGAGAGAATATAACCACCAACAGATGTTCTTCAGTTCTCAGATGTGAATCTCGGCAACAGTCATAGGACATTAGAGAGCTGTTTTCGTAATAAAGAAGCTCAAATAGATCACTTTAGCCTCTATCATCCATCACCTTGTATTTATGTTAGTGTAATGAAAAAGCAAATAGTTCAATAATATTTTTAATCTAAAAGTTAGATATTAATCATTTGTTTATTTTTTAATATTTAAACAGCTTTTTCTAGCAGAGGAAAAAACTCATGTGCTTTTAATCTAATATCCATATAATCTCTACAGAAGAGAAGATTCTCATCATAACATTAAATAAACAGGATAAGAGGTTTGAGCAGAAAAGACACTGGTTCCTGTAGCGCTTGTCATCTATGGCTGGACAAGCAACAGCTGCAGAAGGGTAATACCTATTCTCAGCAATTTTAAAAATAATGTTTCTAAAGATTTGGTTTGTCTTAGGTATGAGAAAGTTCCAGAACACCTCACTAATTAATTATTTCTAACTTTTTATACGTTATTCTGGAGAAATAAAGATGCTAGCGAGAAAATTTCAAAGTCTGATTCATTTCTTTATTTGCAACATATCATAAAGTATTTAATTTGGACTTTTTAATGAAGTAGTGTGTTTACTTGTTTGTCTTTCCTTTCATACAAATACACATAGCACTGAGTGAGACTTCTTGGGACCCAAAGAGTACCTGCTGGCTGAGTCCCAGCCGGAGCGGTTGGGTTTGATGGTGGGAGAGGCTCGTTTGAGAGGCTTCCGGAGGGGCCTGAGCTCTCTGGCAGCTGGAACAAAGTGCTCGAACAGGTGCTCAACGAAGACTGACAGCTCCTGAGCTCTTAAGAAAGCAAGAATATTCTTATGCACTGACAACAGTGGCATTTGCTTTGATTTGATAATTTCAGACATGAATTGGAGGCCACAGAAGTTGTAAGGGAGGAACTGATGCCATCTAACAAGCTATCTTTATGATAGGTTGGTTAATTGCTTTCTACAGCTGTTCTATTAACTACCTAGCCTTAAAGATTCTTTCTTTCAGGTGGTCTGGTTTTGGGTTTACACAGATGCCAGTCCTTGCAGTATCTAAGCTTGGAGGATGAAAACCAGAGCTTGAGCATGACAGCTTCATTATCTTACCTGCCCCTTTCCAGCAGATTACAGAGCCTTTGGTCAGTGCTCCCTGTGCATTCCTGACCAGATAATACTTTAAGTGTTTCTGTTTCTTGGGCTGAGTGGTCAGTTTAAGATTAATGTGATTGGAGAATTCCGTAAAGTAGCAGAAACCCTTCTTGCCACAGCCAACGCAATTGCCAGAGAAACCTGATAAAATAAACAACACATTTAATCCAGTGAAATAGGTGGCGCACTGTTAATGACATCCAGACAGGACTTTGCCTTGAGAGAAGTAGCATTCCTGTTTTTTTTTTTTTTTTTTTTNGGAGGGGGTAGAGAATGAACTTATTATTAACATTTTCCTCAAAAAAAAATTACACCAGGTCCATTATATTGCATTTTGGCCCCTGGATTCCATAAATACTCACATTTAGAGAATAATCACAAATATTTCAATAAGAGTTTCTCATTCAAGTGTTAAACTCCAGTCCTGCTCAATACCACAGGCAGAACATAATTTTTTTTCTTCTCTAGTTTTCACTAAAATTAAACGTGTAATTACATATCAAGAAATTAAGTATTTTTAATGTTGTATATTTAATCATAACTAAGCATATTTAAGTACCAAGTTCCTTTTCTTTAGAGGGGAAAAATGGTAAAGCCTTCTCAGGATATTGATTTAAAGAGTTTTATCAAACTATGTGTCTGAACTGTGCTTTCACTCCTCTTATTTCTATAATTTTATAGAACATGACAGAGACCTAGCCCTTGCACTTACTGACACTTACTGTACTCAGGCTTGTGGGGCATTGCCAGTGTTATTGTCATTTCCTGCCGATCAGTGTTAGAAAGTTTGAGCCTCAAAAAGGGCTCACAATGGCCATGTCATTATCACTGCAGGCAGAGAGAATTCCTTAGCAGCTGATTAAGACTATTTGCCTTTCATTCTTGACTAACTTTATTCTTCCATTTTCCAAAGAATTTCCATGCAGAAAATTTCAGAAAATTGCAGAAAATTGTATCAGACCAATGAAACTCTCTGAGAAAGCTCATTATTCACAAACAAACCCTACAGTGTACAATTAGAACATAATCTACCCCATGGACACTTACTCTCTATTCCCTACTCATGCCCTGAAGTATTTAGGCTTCTTTAACTTCTACAAATGACATCTAATGCACATTTTGATGTGCTAGCATCCACAAAAAGCACTGCTTTGGAATTCTAATAATGCAGAAAAAAATTAACAGACAGTGAAAAGGAAATAAATTCCTTCAGAAAAGAAGTAATAAAGGTATTATTATTATTATTATTATTAATAAAAATGATAAATGTGTTAAGAAAGAAAATTAGGAGGTTTTGCTCCTTGTCTAATGATGCAAGAATTAGCGTGTTTCAGTGAACTCAAAGATGGTAAAAATAACATCAAGGATTTCACAGGACATATGGAGACCAACTTTTGAAATAAATAATATAGCTGGCCAATAATACGGTAGGTAGATGAATCATTTATGAGAATGATAATTTCAGTCATATATTTTCAATGAAATTATCTTTTCAGATTAATACTCTATATTTTCTTTCTTCTGTAACAGAAGTCAACTGAAATCATAACCACTGAAATATACCGCTTTGTAAACACCTGTTGCTAAGATATATATATACACATACACACACACAGATACACACACATATATATTAAGTGGTTTTATCTTGACTTACAACCTGATCACTTCCATTAGTTTTCAATTGTCTCATAAGAATTTATTAAAAATCTAAGTTCATGTAGAGCAATAGTTCTGGTATCTATGGGAACGAGTAATTAACAGTTATTGAAAGATGCCTCTTATATCTCTGATCCTGGTAGGCAGAAGGATGGAGGTCACTATGATTCCTAAGATCAGGACAAGCCATGACTCTGCATAATCCTCTGTATTAAATCAGCACAAAAGCATCTGTCCAACAGCACAGCACCTCCAGCTGCTGCAATAAAAGCAACAACAAAAATAAAATGGAAGTGTTAAAAGCAGTAGCATCTGAATGCATTTTAAAGAGATGAAGAAATCACAAAAACCCTTCTGTTAGAAAGCAAAGACGTCCTGAGCATCTGGATCCTCTCCAGTTTTATCCTTTCACTCAGGATAACCAACAGGCTATCCTGCTAGAAATATCTGTCCAACAGAAAGTTGGATAGGGGACATAAAATCTTTTCATGTGGACAGCAGACCAGCTACTACCAGTAACTCTTGTAAATCACCATCAATCTAAGCTAGTTTAGCAAACAATGGCTTCAACTTGAAGGAGCCTTTTGTCCTGCTTATCTACTTTGACCTCTTTGAGGCTTGCTAGAAAATTAGTACATACATAATATAATATATACACAAGGTCTGGTAAGAATACAATAGATCTAGAATCCCTCCTTGCGTTGAAAAGTACTTGGAGAATATTTTAGAAGTTTATTGTTTAATTTTCTTTCTAAATCATAGTGTCATCTTTCACCTGAAGCTTGCCCCAGCTCTGGGAATTTGGCTAAGACTCCTTTTGTGCAATCCCATATCTTCTGACTTGATACCTGCTAAAGCAGTTCATTGCTCTGTTAATGTTCTGTGTTTGTGATGTTTTGACATCAGATACAAAAAAGCATGATTTTATCATTTCAATGCTATAAAAGTGCTGTTCAGTCATCACAAATTTCAAGGCTCTCAGATTGAAGCATCTGATGCCAACCTTGCGCATAATACTACATTTAGCAGAAGGGATTGAGCAACACCAAGAACCCAAACACTTCACAATTTCCTCTTCTCTGCATGCCTTACTTGCCATGGGCCAAGGCAGCAGCTGATACAGAGGACAGCTTGTTTCATAAACAAGCTGCATTAAATATTCTTCCATACATTATAGGAAGGACAAAGGTCAGGGGAGTCAGGGCAGCCATAAGGTGGCTCAATATATCTATGTCATGGGGTTGATTTCACAAGAGAATTAGAAATCAATGCCTGGAGTTTAGAGGCTAAAAGCCTTTCACCTTTAGGTCACGAGTTCAATTCCAGCTGCGTTTGGTAGTGACTTACGGCTGTAACTCTCTGTAGATTGTTTAATCAGAGGTTATTCAATTGTATCAGATATTGTATCATCACGTGCATTTGCTACATCACAATGATCAATTACCCACAACTTAAAAAGCACTGACACAATGGGGACCCTGTGGTCAGAAGAGGGACCTCGGACTGAAAGGGTATGAAAACTGACCTACCTTCTCACTGGGGAAATGAGTCCTTTGGATCAGCATTGAGCTTGTGCTAGGGATAAACAGAGTACTTCAGGCTGGAAGGATATCCATCTAATACTGGCATAATCTAACCTTTCATGAGTTAGCAGATGTCTTCTTGTTCCTCTTTTAAGTTAATAATGGGGGTTTATTTAATGTTAATATTTTTGTAGAAGGTTATATAACTTCCTTTAGACAAAGAATGATCGCTCTGCAACTTTTCAACACGAATATTTTTCTGTTCAGTTCTACTCACAAGCAAAAAGCACACAAACACTGACAACGCTCCACATTTTTTCCTTCCATTCAATACCATTCCACTTAAAGATTGAAGTCCTGTGTTTGAAAAAATAAATGAATTCAATATGGTCAATGCAAAAAGCTCCATTTTAGCAATAACTCACCACTATTACAATGGCCTAATAGAATGTTGTACATTTTAACAGAGACAGCCACAGTATTTTACACTGCAGTGTTTTCTTACACACAGATTACAATGCAAGCAATGCAAGCAAACCAATCTTTTTCTCTGTCATTCCAGCCTCAGGGACCCACTGAAAAGAAAAAAAAAAAAAAAAAAGGTATTTCTATTCCCTGCTAGGGAAGTGGGCAGCTGTTTGGTCTTTTGGGAAGAAAAATGATGGGTGAATAGCTGCTTTGTTTACCATGACTCTTCTTGAGGGGCAGAAGAGGGGAAAAACCCAAAAGAGAAAAGCCTTTGCAACTAGCACAATTTAGCTTCTTTTATTAAGAAATACTGAACACTGCACAGTGACAGAAGTACTTCCTCCAACTAAGCATTCCCTTAGGTCACAAGGCAACAAGAAATAGCTTCCCAAAGGTAAAAAACAAACAAACAAACAAACAAAAAACTATCCTGCAGATTAATAAAATTTGTGATCTAATATGATTAACATAAATATACGAAGTACATGCTCAGGTTCCCCTGACATGAAAAATATTTACTGGACAAAGACACAGCCTTTTCAGGAAAACAGGATTTTCCCCTGGAGTAATACAGCAACAGTAAAAACAGACAAACAAAATAACCTAGCTCTTCCACAGAAGTGACTTTCAAATCACAAGCGCATTTGCCCTCATGGTGGGACAGGCCGTTAGCATAATCAATAAATTGACACGAGCCCCAGAGGCATATCGACAGCCCCGCATGGAGACAAGCCCATAAGTCAAAAACTGGTCAGGAAGCTACCACGACATTTCCTGTTATCTTCTGGAATTTTTATTTACTTCACAGGCGTCTGCACAGACGTACACAGGGAGATCATGAGAAATCAGGAAACTACTGCATAACGCATTGATGCCTTTTCCCTTCAGATAAATTTGTTTGGAAAAGAAACCTGCAATAGGGATTAAGAGTTGTCTTACAAAAACAGTTATTTAAGAAAGAAAAAAAAAAAAGAAAAAAAGAAATTGAGAAAAAGCAACGTGGTTCAAGGTACAAGCAATTGTCGAAGTGTGGGATACACTCTGACTCCCAGTGACAGTTCGCTTTGATTCAAAACGAATCTCTTCCTCTTCACTAACATTTTAGGGGCCACTTCCATGTCTTTTCAAAAAAAAAAAAATAAAGTTTGAAGAAGACTGGCCTAGATCTGGAACACTAAAAATAAGCTTTCTATCCCATCTTTAGATAGTACAATAATAAAAAGAGCTTTGCCTTTCTATAGTAACAGTCTATTGAAAGACATCCACCTAACTTTAGCAGAGAAATATCTGTGTTATTCTAATAGGCAAAGAATTTAAAACAAGAAAGCTTCTCTCTTTTATGCTCCTATGTGCTGAAAACATGAGACTGTGCACGTCTGGTTCTAATTTTACTTGCTGTGATGAGATTTAAGTATGACTTTCCTGAGATCATTCTAATTTACATCAGTATATGAAAACCAGAATCAAACGATGTTTTCTACCTACAGTACAATGTATTGTGCCAATGTTATGTTATCCTGATATCAGTAAGATATATCTTTCTTTTTATCAGCTTATACAGACCGTACATTTTATTTTATTTACAGATTTTGGAAATAATTAAGATTTTTTTTATCTTAAATTACGTAAATTCTTCCAACTGAAGCTTGTTATAGAATATGTAAAAGTTATCCTACAGCAACACTAAAATCCTTTGCAAAATAATTTTGTTTACTGGTTTTCAAATGTAAAATAACAGCCAGGAATAAACACATAAATGGCTTCAGGAAACTAAAACACTATTAAATAAGCAAAGTTAAGATAGAAGTAGCCTAAAACCTGTCAGTTATGTTCCTATTGCCTTTTTCTGTTCTTGTTTAGCGTGCAATTAACAAATACACCACTTCCTCTCTGCTAACAGCCTAAGGAGCTTAAGCTGTTAATAGTGCAGCAGTGAATGACTTGAGTGGTACAACATTCCTGTCTTTATCTTTAAAATGACAACAAGTTGGTGATTTACAATCCCCTTAATTCCTTTACAATCACTGGTCAAATGTACTGTGACCAATCCAGCTTTGCAAGATCACATGAGGAAAGAGGTTACTGTACATGGAATTATGTTATACACCTTCACACTACGCTGTCATCCCAAATGCCTTGAAGAGTGACTGCACTGAGATAACAGTTCAGTATATAACAACTGAGTTCACATAGTTCCCCTTACTGTTTGTGAAAGAAAATGGTTAAAAAGCACAATGACTTATATTTCCTTGTTGCTGTTTAAAGCTCAGACCAGTATGTAGACAAACTGTACAGCATTTTGAAAATGATACATAAGAACCTGAGAATGTCTGAGTGCAAAGAGTTCTCCTTTAGATAATATATCATTTTCTCTAATATAAAAACTATTCCATTGTAATAACATTCCAATTTAGTTCATTCATTCATATGATTGCAGATCAACCCTAATTATCAGATTTTGGATAAGGCTAATAAATATACATAGCAGAACCTTCATCATCTAGAAATTTAATTAGATAAAAAATAATAAGATTTTAATTAGCCTCCACAATTCTCGTCTTAAAATAATGTGTAATGAAAGATTGAATTCAAACACAAGCACAAACCTGCTTACACATCAAGGAAACATTTCAGCCTATAAACATTCATATTTATTTATATTAGGATAATACCACAAAGTCATAGGCTAGGATACAGAATCCACCTTACTCTTTCAGCACTGTCATTATCCAAAGAAAGCCATAAAAGTCTCTAGTCCAAAGTATCGTCAAACTCTATATTTGTATACAGCACCCAGAAAAGTCTACAGTCTGTTAAAGTATTTGGAAAGCCAAAATAAAGAAACAGGCAGCATTTCAGTTAGCCCAGGTACCAGATGTGTAGTTCCAGCAACCAGGACATAAACTGACTAGACTTTTGTCTTGGACTAACAAATAGCAGGCAATGAAGCATTTTTAATGAACAGGTCAATTAATATTGCCAGCTGTGAGATGTTATCTTCTCATGCATCGCTACTGGGAGTGATTGCATACACCCAATAGAAATCAGATCTGCTGAATTTACCCTGCAAAAAGAGACTGACTACTACGGTAGCCGAAAAAAAGAATCCACAATGCAAATGCAACCACAGACACTTACCCAGCAGGGCATTGCGCCCATTGTCATCTGGCAGGAATCTTTTATCCACTGCACACACTAAAAGATGGTCAGGTAAATTTGGTGACTTTGCACCAACAAGTAAAAAACCTGATGGTACCTCAATATGCTCATTGGAAATTGAAACCAGTCTCAAATCTTTACCAGCCTGGCAGAAACCTAGAAAAAAAAAATCAATTCAATGTATTTTAAGATGAGAAGATTTTTTGTTTAAATACTCACATTTGTCTTCATTAAAGGATTATTTATATATTTATTTATTTTGAAATGCAAAGTTATATCCTCTGAATTCAAGGGCAAGCTAAGAGATAATTTTCTTCCATGCCTTATGATTTTCAGTCAGCTGTAAGAAAACGCTCACAATAAAACAAACAAACACAAACCTGAAAATCTACAGTGATGTTTTCTGTGGTGATGTTGCACAGCCTACATATTTATGGAACTATTTACAACCATAATCACAATTTAGGTCATACATTTAAGAACAAAGATAATGGTTCTTAATATCTAGTGAATTGCACTGGCTTTTCCTGTTTGGAGGGAATTTTTCTTTTACAGCAACATGGGAGGAGGTACACTCTAAGTAGTAAAATGTGATAATAAAGCCATAAGAATTACAACATTCATTTTAGCAAATCTTATGCTTGCATACTCAACTTTTTGAAGGTCGAATTGCATAAGAGAACAATAGTTTTGTCCTCATGCCAAATGCCTATCTGACTCGCTCAACAAACAAAATACAAGAGCAATCAAAGTTTCCAGTTTTGTCTAGCAGATAATGAACACTGACATTTTAGGATCTTTATGTAACATAAATCATTTAGATCTGATTTGGGGAGGGCCCTGATCCTACCCTCTAGGGTATCTCTAACAAAATATTTAATACATTTCTTACCATCAGTAGTGCAACAGCCTTCAGGAGGAGGCTTCATCTGGTAAGAAATAGGAGGGCTACTTGATTCTGAACCTTCTTCCTCCTCCTCCTCTTCCTCTTCCTCATTATCTGCTCTGCTGCCTGCTACAAATTATCATAGCATAAATGACTCTGAAAACGGAGAGTGCTGGCAATAACAAATTAATGAATGAACAGAATGACCCAGTTAATATAAAGTGTTAAAGAAAACTGGATTCTCTCATCTTGACAATGACTTCAGTCTTATCACCTGTTAAGGTGTCACAAATATCACAAAAGACATTTGTTGTTTCCTTAACATTCCAACTTTTTGCTTATGTGCTTATATGTTTTTATGCTTATAGTAGAACGTGTCTTTCATAAAATATAAAACCTATAGCCCCTATACAAAAAAGCTTCAAAAGCATGACGATAGTGCACCTGAAAAAATAAAAGGCTAAAGAAGGAATAAAAAGACACCTTAATTTATTATTTTAAAATTTCATTAATTTGAAAGCAAACTCATGATTTTTATTAGAGGCCAGTGTTTGAACTCTTGCTGTTCGCAATAATGGAACTGTGTCCTGTATTTATAAAAATGACATCCAATATAAAAAACAAAATTACTACTTCTTAGCACTTTAAAGTGTCCTGGTTCCTGTCCATGCAAAGATTGATTAGGTTCTGACCGTGTCCTTGATGTTGCACAGGAAAGTGAAGAAATGGTTCCTGCTTGAACCTAGTTCACCGCAAATGACACCAAGATAAGGACACCTCATTTTCAGGCGGGCCGTCTCCTACCAGACCCCAAAGCACTGAGTAAGGCACTGCAGTTCCCTGTACATCAAGGGAAGTGGCATGCCCAGGAACATGTTTCACAGAAGTTTGTGCACAGACTATGCCGATCAAGAGAAAAACAATACCGAATGCTGAAGAGCCTATGTGATTTAGGATTGAACTTGCAGACGACCTGAGTTGTTGCTTCTGCTGTAGCCACCTTGCTGGAGTGCTGGTTGCCCAAGCCACCATTTTTACCTGATAGCTTGCTTCTTAGAGAATTCTCCTGGGATATGAGCATCCCGTGTTCAAATCCTTCCTCTAACTCAACAGACAGCAAAGCAATTCTGGTAGTGCATATTCTCAGTGATAGTTCAATCTCTCAGCTAGAGACTATTTCTTTCTCGCTCTGCACCCATCGGACAGTTACATTTTCATGTGCGATAGAACAGCTTCAGCAGAACCTACTGAGCAATGACCCCATCCTCTCTTTGGCTAGGACATTCCTGGCAAATGTGAAAATCCAAGCAAACTGAAGAGTGCAACTAGATGGTAAATGGGAAGAATGCCTCTGTGGACAAGACAAAATAATTGACACCAGATCCAGCATGATGTATGACAGAGATGTAGTGAATACCAGCAGGATAGGATTCTATCTTTTTGGTACTACTGCTACAGGGACATGCCTGCAACAAACACAGAGACTTCTCTGAGTTTGGTGATGAGGGGCTCTAGATGGTTGAGGATCAGGCAGAAGCTGTCTGGATTTGTGCAACTAAAACAGTAGTTACGTGGCTCCTACAGTCTTCTGTGGTTCCAGCCACTAGTCTTTAAACAGAAGGACAGTGAGGCATACTGCAGTCATCCTCTAAAGCTCAGGGTCGACTGGACACACTTTCATTGCTTCAACCTACTTTGAATCGGGCACTCAGAACAGGATATTTGTCAAGGATTTTTTTTTCCATGACCCTCATTAAAATAACTTTTATTGAGAAATGAATGTAGAATCAGCTAAACAAATACTGCAGAATAAATGAGCTGTAAGGGAGGAGGTTGAAGAAAGAAAGCCTGGACTTTGGAAGCTGGCTTCTGAAGGTTATTAAGACTTCCACCCCAATCTGGAAGAAAATTTGAAGGGCATGTTTACTTTTAAGTATCTTAACAGTACACTTGAGGTCTGCAGCACACAGATAAGGGCAGAATGCTAAACAATACAAATTTATGAGAGTAGAGCAAAGACAAAAAAGCTGAAACTGAGCAAAAGGAAAAGTGAAGCTCTCAGTCTTTACTATTTAATCAGAGAAATGTTATGTGTTTTGATTTTATGAGAATTAATATCTAGGTGCAACCATAAAGGGGCAAGTGTGGCTCTCCTCTCTTTCCTCACACTTGCAGCCATGAGGTTGTCTTCTTTTCTGTCTGCACCAGCTCTGACACTTTCTGGAGCCGAGCTTTTTCAGCTTGCTAACCCACCAGGAAAAAAAGCATCAAAGCTAGCATCAGACAAAAGTGCATAGGCTTTTTTGATGGATTTATTTATGGAATTAGCTCAGTGCAAGATTCAACAAATGCCAAAACAAATGCAAAGGAGAAAAATGGAAACACATGACTAGGAGAAATAGGGGAAGCAGGGGGTGGGATTTCCCTCTTTGGGCAGTGATAAACTGTTGAATTGGTTCAGTCATAACCCTTAACTTCACATCAAAAGAGAGACAGAGTTAAGAACTGGAAGCAGAGATTAAGGAAGGGAAGCACTACACCTCGTTCTGATCAAGAATGAAAAGAGTACCAGAGCAAATACAAAAGAAATAGCTGCTATCACCTCTAATGGACATCACTTGGGCTTCTGTTGCTTCTTTTAAAATAGATCTACATTTTCTGGTTAGACATCAAAATTTACATTTCAGTGAATTTTTAAGAAATTTTTAGTTTTTAAAGCTGAGGTCCTTCAAAGAACTGTATATTTTCACGTTTCTGTTCTACATCATGTTTTTTGAAGCAGTCCAAACAGAATACACAATCAAGCACGGAAAATTGGAGACAAGATGATGATAAAGTGGACTCGATCATAGTTCTTCTTTTTTTATGTTACAGAATTAGGCAGTCAGTTGATGTATCTTGATATAACGACATTAAACTAACAGACATATTATGAAGATTTTGTCCAGTTTTATTGTCTTTAAATCTATTCATAGATACAATAGCACATCATTATCTTTCTTTAAAGAAATACTTTCAGGCTTTCAGAAAGCATTTATTGTATCTGTAAATTCATACAATTGTAATTATCATTGTGGTATCTTGATTAAAAAATTTCATATGGAACAATCTTTTCTCCCTAAGGCATAAAGGCATAATATAAGTCCTGAAAACATTTCAATATTCTTACAATATTCTCTTACTAGAACTACTCAGGAGATAAAACTACTGCTAGAACTAATATTGCCAAACCGATTGCAGGATCAGGGCTTAGTCAACAGCCGTAAAATACTCTGCATTCACAAACACACGACCTCCCCTAAAGGCAGATCAAGGAAGGAGTAATCACAGTGCAGCAGATCTATTTCTCTGCGTTGTTTTGTGAAGCCAGTTCCTATCCTGCTTACACTGAAGGCCCAGTGATATCAAAATATTTGGGTTGCACTGACTCACTGCATTTATACCATGGCTGGTCAAGGAAAGACAAAAATGAGAGGGTTGCACAGGAGTTTAATACAAAATCCCAAGGATGGCACTTCAGTTGCCTTCTGGCCCTCAGGGCACAGAGCTTCATGGAGCTAGAAGTGGAAAACCCAAATTACAGTGATTGGTAGCACGTGTGATGCCAGCACACAGACATCTCCCTCCCCAGGAACCAGCTAGGAAAAGCTCCATTAAATACACTGTTAGGGTCCCTCCAGACTGAAACATTCATGAAAGGAATGTTCTTCACTAAGCACTTGTGAGACTTTTAATTAATTACAATTCAATTCGGTTTCCATTAACTGCAAAGGAAACAGACTCAGCCCTTAATGGCATGGAAATTTCTTTGAAAGCTTCCAGTGAAAGGAGTTAGGGGAGTGTGAAATTGCACTTTTGTCTCCAAACAAGGGCTCTTTTCCCGCAGCGCCTTCCCAGCCCATGTCATACTCCACCTGGTGACATCACACTTGGTTGCCATAGCAAAAGCTTAGGAAATTCTCATAGAAGATAATCACTTCATGATGGGAAAGATACATGTATATATAAATATATGAACCACGAATGTATATTTATTTTTATGTCCTATGTTAGCAGGGAAATAGAAGATGTAATTAATGATGTATGAGCAGTGAGCAAATCTCTTTCTTAACGGAAATTTCTCTGCATTTAAGATGAGGTCTTAGTAAAAAGTTTAATCTTTGCAGAACACTTGTATAGTCTATCATTTCTTGAGATTATTTCTTTTTTCTGTTACAACGGACTATAACCCACTAGGCACTTTTCATTACGTATTTATCTAAACTATCTTTAGCAAGCTGTGAAAGGGTATGTAGGCTGGGGTAAAAGAAATGAATCACAAATGGATAAATAACCAGTTCAATTATTAAACGTACCCTTGCACCAGCAGGCCAGTTTTCTGTGCGTGCCAATAAACTCACATTTTACCTCCAGATTTCATGTCTAAGAGCATACCAAACCACAGATTATATCATGAGTTTGCTTGTCAGATTGAAACTATACTGCTTTCAAGAAAAAAAAACCCAGCAAGTGAAGTTCAGAAAAAAAACCCCAGCAAGTGAAGTTCTGAAAGCAGGCTAAACACACACACAAATTCACTATGAAAACCTCTGTGCTAAACACCAATCTCAGTAGAGTCTACTGGAAAAATACAGCCTAAATTTTCACCTTTGCAACCACAGAGTAATTAAAAATAATATGTCCAAAGTAACTATAAACTCCTTTGTAAGAGGGATACAAATATTTCTGCTGTATTTCTCCACAATGAAAATTACTATTAGCATATTTCATTTATAAATCTTTCTTTTTTTTTTTTTATCATCATTTATGGTGCAACTTTTCAGTAATGCATAGGAAATTATAGAACGATAGATTTATGATCCAAATCTCCACACACTTCATATAACAATTCATAGTACTTTGATCTACATGTGAACAAATCTGAACAAGCAAATGACTTATCAAAATAAAAGGCAACGCATAATTTGTGTGTTTAACCAAATTCTAATGAACAAATAAATGAATAAATAAATATCTGAAGATTTTTAAGTGTTCACATAACTCTGAATAGTTTTTTTGCATTCTAATTTGAAATATTCATGCTGACTCTTGGGAGAGCAAAGAGCAGGATTGTTTTTGAGCAGAAACATAAATTCTACAATGTCCTACCTTCTAGTGAAGAAAGTTGCTGCTCAGCTTCCAAATACAGCTGAGAAAAGATTGGTCTGGGAACTAAGTTGTTTGAGCGGAGAGAGGCCTCAATAGAATTATGCAACACTTCTTCAAATCTTGTTGTCTTGAGCTGACCCGCGTAAGAATTTCCCATCTTCTCAAAGAAAATAAAAAGATAAGAAGGAAAAAAAAAAAAGATTTCAATTTTAGTACTCAGAACTCGATCACTGCATGTTGATGTCAGGCTACAACATTTCTCATGAAAGAGAGGAGCTTCATTGTCTGCAAAGAAAGGCAAAGGAAAAGAGCATTGACTGCAGCAGGCACCGAGCAGATCCTGCTGGTAAATTACAGGAAGCTATCTAAAAGTAACAGCTTTCGGTAATTCAGTAGAAAGGCAGCAAGCTTTGACACCTTCTTGAAGATGTGCCTAGAAATCTGCTGCTAGTAATTTCTTGTCTTATGTAGCAATTGAGGAGATGCGTTTTCAATAGCCAGCAATCTCATCTGTAAAAGAGCCTTTTTGTTTCACATTATTTGAACAGGAAAGAAAAAAAAAAAAAAAGGAATTTGGGGATAAAAAAGAAAAAGGAATTTGGGGATAGCAGTTTAGTACATTTTTCTTAGTGTGGCCCATCATGACTGAAAACTCATGGCTAAAGCAGATATCTTTTATAGGTGTTGTTTCATTGTTTCATAAATAATATAGCATTGCCACAACTCATATCTTGTGAAAGATAATAGTTTTTCCTTTCAACCTTAAACAACTTTTTCCTGTAAGCATATTTTTTAGAGCAAGCTAAAACCATTTGATATTACAATTAATTAAGAGGTTTTTTTTTTTTTTTTTTTTTGAACTGCATGATTTACTCATTCTGTCACTGAGGAGTTGGTCTGATCCAGCTGGATATCCCAGTAGTTCACTTCCCACGTACTTATCCGCTGCCTGCTTTCCACAGTGAATACAATGAGCTGGTATGACCAAAAGCCATGTCAGCTTTTTTTTTTTTCTATTACAAAGTAGCTCTTGCCCTGGGCCCCATGTCCTTTCCCTCCTCAAGTAACTGTGAATAGAAAGCATGAAACGCTTCCTGTTTGTGGCAGTAATTCCTAAACACTGAGCAGCCCCTCCTCGGCACCGGGCACTGCCTAAGAATGAGCCTGTCGGGAAGCATCCTGCAGGAATCACTAAAGCAAAAGAAAAACTACTGTGAGCAAATCAAGCCACATACCACTCTTGATAGAAAAAGAAGTCCGAAAGGAACAACACACAAACTTGCCTACTTTGGGTATCTTTTTATGACTTTACAATGAGTATTTTATATCTATAATCACATCTTTGTGTAATTTTGAGCATCTTCTTATGTTAAGATTAGATGCAATATTAATTGAAGAAAAATATGAATCAGAAAACAATGCAGGTAGCATTTAAGAACATGGTCCAGAGAAGGAGTGGACAATACTGACAAAACATCTAAGCATGTACACAAAAGGAAACACAAAATTGTAATGGGCAGCTTGGATGAAATTAATAGTGTACCAATTTGCAGAAGAGTGAAAGGGAAGGTGCAAAGCAGATTAGCCACCTTCAGTGCTAACATGGAAACCTATTTTCAACATGACCATGCCAAGGAAACTAGTATATCTGGTTATAAACTAGGCAGGGAATTGATGGATGCTTGCTTGCATGCATGCATGTTTTTCAAATTTACTTACTTCTTGAAAAACTTGATTAAAACACATGAAAAATAGAAAGTTTTCAAATGTATGTGAAAATTCTCTGCAGAATTCATTATAAAGATATAAATCAAGAGCAAGACATAACATTTTAAGGCAATTCAAAAGCATTACTGCACAAATACCCCTCCCAAACTGCTTTATGCAATGAGGAATGAAGAGAATACGTATACCATTTAGTAGCAGCTAACATACACTTCAGGATTTCTAGAGCCCGCTGGTGGCCAAAAAAGATATCCACAGACTTTATGGGGTTATTTAGTCTGGAGGAGACACGGGGGAGACCTTATCGTTCTCTACAGCTACCTGAAAGGAGGTTGTAGTGAGGCAGGGGTCAATCTCTTCTCCAGAATGACTACTGATAGCACAAGAGGAAATGGCCTCAAGTTGCACCAGAGGAGGTTCAGGTTGGATATTAGGAAAAATTTCTACAGGGAAAGAGTGGTGAAGCATTGGCACAGGCTGCCCAGGGAAGTGGTGGAATCACCGTCCCTGGCAGTGTTCAAGAAACGTGCAGATGAGGCACTGAGTGCCATGGTTTAGCAGGCATGGTGCTGAAGGGCTTAGGGTTGGACTCGATCTTGAAAGTCTTTTCCAACCCAAATGATTTTATGATTCTGTGATATAAATTGCTAAAGTCTGTCTTTAGCAGAAACTAAGAAGAGGATGGAAATATATCCCTGACTTTTAAAGACGCTGTCCAAATAGCAAATTCAATCTTACGTAGGACTTTTAAATTATTACAGGAACGATTTTATTTTAAGCTGATTTTTTTTTTGCATTGTAATTGCACCCCCCTCCCAAAGACTCAGCAGCATCCAAGACACAGTAGAATGATTCCTTGCCAGGACTCAAGACTTTTTTAGGAACAAGTAATACACCAGTTCGCATCTTCACGAATAAATAAAATGGGCTAGGGCCCATTCCCTACTCCTGTGGCCCACAGCCACATCCACAATATTATATGTTATGTCTCTCCTAATAGTCTCGAAAACAAGGTGCCAAAACACTGTCCAAAATGCCTTGGGAGAAAAGGGGGCTGAGAATAAAGATGGTTACGCTAAAATACTAGAATAGAGAAAACTTTTAAAATATATCTTTTTATTTGAGATCACTTCCAGAGCACTATTTCCTTTAATGACTTTCATCAAAAGTTTAAAAATGGATTTGACTTTTTGCTGTTGGTCTTACTCAGACTGAAAAAAATTGACTCTTCAAAAGTTGCTGAGAAATAAAATGATCCTCTGCTTAGCTCAGCTCTATAGTGCTAATAAAATTAATATCAGTAGCTACTTACAAATCTGCTGGTTGAAACTCACTTCTCTAGTGAAGTAATTTGTTCCACAGGAATAAAGCTGTCAAGTCATTTAAAAATCTATGCTCGATTTGTGTTTCACATATGAATAAGGTTATAGCAGTTCACTGGGCCCCATTTGGCTATTACATTTTAAAAGCAGCATTAAAGCTTTAACTTCAACCACAGCTATCTCTGCCAGGAATTCCAGCTCCTTTTCTGTTACTAGATCTTAGTACTCATATATCTCCTTTTAAATTATATTAGAAATGTTATCTACAAAACAGATCAAATTAAACTTAATGGTTTCCTAATAATGCCATTTTGGAAAGTAGTTCGTGATTAAACACAGATGCTCTGATTAAGGTTGATGACAGGTCATAGAGAACATAATCCCACCATCTCTATACAGCCAAGAACAATTCTGCTACTGTTTCCATAAAGACTTCCATAAAGCACACTGCAAGAAGACTGCTCAGATCTCTGCCACTAACCCCTTCTCCTTTTGCTCTTGCTTTTAATTTTTATCTCACATTTAATTTTGACTTTGAAAATCAGGGTGGCTGTGGACACCGGATTTCTCCTGCACTCCTAGTGAGATGATTTCCCTGTGTGTCCAAGCAACAGGTTCTTGGAAGAAGAGTTCACATGGAGAGGGGCCAAGCTTTCAAGTGCGCAGGGATAACGAGGTCGGAAGTCAGAAGTAATCACTGGGCTTTTTGCAACTTCAGATTTCAGATCAAATTTCTTTTGTTGCAATCACTGAAATCACTTCTCTCACTCACTTCGTAAGTAAATAATGAGATGCGTTTCTTATCAGGAGATTGCTGCAGAGACTAATACAGACACCTTTGCAATGAAATGAAATATATGCACTTTGCCCCATCTTTTGAAAAATCAAGCCCATTTGTAAACTGCCCTTGGAAAAATTCCCACAGATCCATATCCAAGGGCTAAAAAACAGATTTGGTGAAGTAAATGTTCAGCAATCTCAGCAAAAACATGATTAAAAAGTTACTGCTTCTTTTTCTTCAAGTAAATGGTAATTCAAACTATTTAATGAATAACCCTTAACATGCAATTATTTCACAATAATTTTTGGCCATTGGGAAGAAAAACATCAGTTAAAACTAAATATATTACTATTTTTATGAAATTTCGCAATTGTAAAACAGCTAGCAATACTTTTGAGGAGAAAGTGTTCACTTTTTAATGAAAAGACTATCATTCCTGTGGGGAATAGCTGCAAAAATAACCAATGATTATTTCCTAGAAATAACAATTAAAAAAACCTTTCCAGACTACCTCTACAAAACCAAAAGAAAAAAAAAAAACAAAAAAACCCAAGTATTTATGAATTTCCCAAGCAAATTCAACTTTAGTTTGAACCAATACATAAAGCTCAACTAAGTTCAAAGCAATCTAACTTGCCATAAAACCATTAAAATATATAGCTATGTATTAGGTTTGGAGATCTGGGCTGAGGTATGTTGGTAATTTAGTAAGAAGGAATTTAAGCTGTGACAGCCTACATTGTAGCTTTCTGAGGAAACAGAAAACTCCAATTGCAACCAGATTCCTTTAATTATTTAAGAATGAAAGGTTGCTTTGATTTTAAGATGATAGATTAGTCTTCCTTTAAGAATACAGAAAACTTTAGCTTTCTTTGCCTTAAAATTTTCAGGCTTAAAATCAATTTAGAGTTGATTTTTTTGAAAAAAAAAAGAAAAAAAGAAAAAAAAAACAATGATTGGGATAAAAACTGTAGTCTATCTATTTCAACCTCTCTTAATAAAGAGGAAACAATGCTCGACCAACTTCACATTGGTTGTAATAAAAAGTCCTCAGTGAAGCTGTGCTTCCTGTTGCTAAACTAATTTAAAGAGAATCATAATCGGTGTCAGGATCAGATACTTCATACACAGGCATATTAGCAAAAAGAACTGGGGAGAAAACAACTGGCCTTTTAATAGGTAACTGAAAATCAAAAAGCAAATTAGTTTACTTCTTAATGATAATTTTCACACGAAATCTATTTTCAGCCATAATTATAACATTGATTTTTGTTTACTTGTTTTTTTAGTTTAGAGTGTGTCTTCTTTCCACAGTCAATCATACATGTCATTCCTTAATATCTTGCAAATTGGGCTAAGAAGCCGTTTCTTGAAAAGTATATGTGGAGCCAGGTGGCAGTCCAGCATTGCGATAACACATCAGACTAAGCCTAATATATGATATGGCAATAAATACATTCAGGCAATGGCACTGCATCCTGTTAATGCTTTTGCATTCCTCCTTGCAGGAAACACTGTATTCTGATGTAGATTTCTGTGATTTTCCTGCAGGATCTCATAAACTTTGCAGGTGTTACTGGAGAGAAAATCCCTTATCAGCAGTTTCCACTGCAGTTCAACTGCTGCACTTTACTGTTTCTCCAGCCCCGGATCCTGACCCTATGGCTGGTCAGGCAGTTCTGCCTTGGCTCCCATTCGGCTTTTGTGTCTTGCTTTGATCAACTCCTGGCTTTGGATGAAAGCAATTCTTTCAGAGACCACCTTCAAANAAAAAAAAAAAAAAAAAAAAAAAAGGAAAAAGAATTACATACATAAAACCAATTGAGCTTGTTAAGCAGCAGGAAGAAGCCAAGCAGAGGGAGGAGACAGGGAGGGAAGGGGGTGCCACAAATCAATACGAGGAAACGGTGATCGAACTGGCAAGCGGAAAATCAGTAAAAAATGTTCCCTAAGTTGTCCAGGTCTGGGTCATTCTCTTTCCCAGATATTATCCCAAAGAGAGCTGCGACTCCCTTTCCAAGAATCCTCTCACACATTTGCTCTGCACCCTCCTGTCTGGCCGACTTGAGACCTCAGTAAAGCAGAGAAGACTTGTAAGCCAGAAGGAAAGGGATTATCTATTATCTGGAAATGCATGTTTTTCAACGGAAATTATTAAGAAATCACCATGTTACCATTTTTTCTTCATATTACTGGTGCTAGGGGACTAGTCTGGGGAGTCTCCTCAGAGTCCAAGAGCTAGTAGACAAAAAGTAATTCTGAGCTAGCTACAGAGCTATAGAGAAAATAATTTTAAACTGGTAAAAGGTTAATTTTTGAGTCATCCTCAAAACCTGACTTTTCTCTCTCCATAATATAAGCCAACCCCTCTAGGCTGGTTCCTGGAGGCAGTGCCACATGCATGTGAGGAGAGCAGGACATGCAGCTTAAAGACACTTCCAGGCTGCTCTTTCAGGGCAGCCGAGGCACAGGCTGCTCTCCATGGACCTCCACGGGCTTCAGTTTCAGAAGCACGGAAGGCCCTGATCCAAAGAGAGATTTTTACTGATTATTTCTAGCTATGCTAGGCCTTGATCATATTTTCTATATAATCAACAAAAAGCAGACAAAAATACAGTGGGAGCAATCAAAAATATCTTCTTACTATTTGTGACTAAACTGCTGTAGAACTTTAACAAAGGATAGCAAATACACCTCTGGACACTTATTTAACTGAAAATTAAAATTCAGCATCAGGGGATCTGTCCCACATGGATTATACTTTAAAAGTATATTAAATAAGAAACATCTATAAACATAAATATGCAATCATGAAGGTCTGAAACGAGGAACTTTAGACAGAGAACCAGTACAAAGCTCAAATTTCAGCCATTAAAACACATGAATTTAACAGAATTTGAGATCTGGGATATGGGCTATCATTTTATGGGCTTAAAAAATTAAAGTTTTCTATATTTTACAAAATATCTCAAAGTTTCTGTGAGACAAAATTACTCAACTGCGAGTGGCTGTACAGAAGACGATCAAAATGCATAAAAATGCATATGCTTAAAACATGAAAATTAGTTCTTATAAAAAGTCTCTCAGTTGCAGCATTTGCACAGTAACTAATACAAGGCAGTGTGAGAACCTCCACCTCATACTTTAACATTTTCATTAAACATAACAGTATTTTTCAGCATGGAAGTCCTGCTTATATAACAAAAAATATACCGTACCGTATTGAAAGCACGTGCTCCTCATTCATATCCAGTAAGTCACTGCTAAAGCTTCACATTCTGATTGCACTGCTGGGCATCTTACACCTGCGGTAACTGCGAGCGATCGTATCGTTATGGAGATTTCCTTTTGATTAAAAACCATCTGCTGCTGGGAGAAGTGGCTGGGGCACTTAAGGCTCCTGAGTCAGCAGTGTTCGCAACCGAACAACTCATTGAGGTCACCGTGACACGAACACCCGCCTGCCACAGCAGAGCACATGAAGGTTTCAAAGCTATCTGTTGTGCAGCTCCAGCAAAAACAAAGTAATAAGACCACGGTATAACCTGGCAAGCTGCTCTCTAATTTGTGTGCCTGCTCTGCTAGATGATAAATGGTACGACTTGATGTCTTATTAATACAAAAGTGTTGCGCCGGGTCACGGTGCTCCTGGTCAGGTACACATCAATCTGTCAGTCTGAAGCATTATTATTAACGTCAACAGTTTTGTTGCTGCGTTCTGGAAGGATTGGAGGTGGGCTTTTTATTTCATAAGAAATAGAAGGTTTTTTTTGCATTAGATAGATAAAAAAGTAAATAAAGCATAAGGTATATACTTTAAGTACTTCATTTTGCTAACAGAAGGGAAGATTAACAGAACGGAAATTAGATATGCAGCAACATTAGCATTGTCTTGGTATACTGTATCTTCTCTATAAAAAGGATAGGAAATCAAACTGAGAGATTATGTGCAATATAATGCCTGGATAGACAAAAACCGGCTATTACAACTTATATAAGGGGACACTGCTTCTTTTAAAACATACAACTATCATACATGCACAGGGAAGATTTATTTCTGGAAAATATATATTTCTCAAACATTTCCTGAAGTTTCACATCGTGGCATATCAACTTCGGCTGATGAAAGCTACTGTTTTCAAAATTGAATTTTATTTTTCCTATGACTTCAAGTCATGAAACATTAATATGTGCACATGATTTAAAATTTAGTCAAATACCAATGAAAACAGTAAAATGAAGCAAACATCTAGAGGTTTGGTGTGCCTGATGCACTGAACAATGCAAACACTATTTATTTTTGTACATTTTCCTTTCAGTTTGTATACAGCTCTATTCTCAGATAGCAGTTTCATGATTGGCTCAAGATGCTCTAAACTTATATTATAGATGTCTTTCACTCTTGGCCATATATTTCCTATCTTGTTCAGTGGCACGGTTCAGACCAATTTGGTTAAAAACTAGTCATTTCTGTAGGGTTATGTTCAGCTATATCAGCTTCCTCATCTAACTCCACATATAGTATACAAACACTAATATATGTAAAAGAAAAGGCCAGGATGGGCTATGGATGATGGTGGGAGGACTTCTTTTTTCCAGAGTCAATATAAAAATACTTTAAATAACAATACTTAAAACATAAAACTGCAGACACAAATTCTCCTTCTTTAACATAAAGGGGAAGGAAATTTGGAATTGTTAAGACCCATGTGAGGAGTCCCTTGGAAACTTAAGTGGTAGCATTTTCACTCAAAATAATTTTTACATTAATTTAAACAAAGTATGAAGGAATGTGAAAAGGAAATTTTAAAAAGTAGCAAGATGATCTGCCAAAGCAACTAGCATGTTTTCCTACCACCAGGGAAAAGAACTGGAAGTTGGAGAATTATTCCATATTCACTGCCAAACATACCTGCCCATCAACTCCAGTATATTCATGAACTAAATGTCCCTATGATGCTGTGAGGTCTAGGATGTCTAGGAAAATGTACTTCCTGTTTCTAACTTTACATTAGGGTTGGGAAGCATGACACCATCTTAAAGAAGATCAGCAGATGATCTCCTATGCTCTGTAGGTTTGCAGAAAAAAATATTAACCTGATTTTCAGTGGTAAACTGCAGAGTTTAAAAGTGTCCTGTCTGCTTCAGATATAGGCATGGAGCAGGAGTTCTGAGGGAGGAAGAGGAAGCACAAGAAGGCATAGAAGAGCCTTTTGCATTTGATTAATTCCCAGACCAGGAATATTACGCCCCAAATCCAGGCAAATTGTTTGATTAATACCCAGAATGCCAGGAATAGGTGATGGACAAGAAAAATATGTTTATGCAGTCTTGTATTGGTCTTGAACCAGTGGGAGTTGATTGGCATGTAGCTGCTGATGCATCTATCAAAAAGCATTTGTCCACCTGCTGAAATGAGTGACTGAATCCACATAGAATAAATGGTGAATATAAGTGATGAATGGATGGAACAGTTGTTAGGGGAAAGCCAACTATGTAATTATTCCAACAAACTGTATGTAAAACACATACATTGTACCCCAGGCAACTACTGAAAAAAATGTTTTTAACAGAAATTTACAGGCATGTTGTCTGAAATTTGGGAATACTGGGATAGAAATGAAGCAAGATCTTAATCTCAAAGCAAACCCTATGGTCAAGCCCACCCTCAAAGTCAAGAAATGGCATGTCCATGGTTACGTCGACATTATCTAGTAACTTGCTTCCAGTTTGCTTCTGGCTCCTATCTCCTGAGTGTCTACACTGCATATACATTAGTCACTTACAGGCATTCTAAGCTCAGCCCAGTTCTGTGAATAGTTAGCTGAAGGTTCCCCTACTCTATACTGCATGGGCAAGATGGTGCTCCCACCACTCTACACTGTCCCCCCATAGCCTCCTGCTTCCATCGCCTACCTGCTGTCCCTCCAGGCTTCAATGCATGCCATGTGTGCTGTGCCATGAGGTCCCAAACGGGCCATTCTGGCTAGCTGCAGTGCTTGCTTCGTGGTATTTTAGTCATTTGAACCCAAACACCATCCCCATCCCACATTCATGCAAAAATCACGTTGCAGAGGCACCTAGCTCACGCAATGTGCCCTACAGATGCGGAAGGTCCTCTCTGAAAAATGCTGAACAGAATAGGCAAGACCCACCACACAATATGGCCTGTGGGCCAAGGATTTCTCCAGGGAGCAACTGCATGTCCACAGAGGTGGAGGTGGGTTCTCCTAGGGTAGCAAGAGATGATGAGGGTTCTCAGAATTTTGGTTTTGGACTTTCTGTGCAAATTCTACTAAGCCCATTGCCTCCATCTTTTTCTATTGTATTTTTTCTGTGGCCTCAGTGTCCTTCTGCTGTTCTTACTGGTTTTAAATTGGGGGATTAATCCACTTCTCTAAGTTGCAGAGAACAGATAGGCTCCAAATTATGAGTTATCTTGACAGTGTTGGCAAAAAAAAGAAAAAAAAGTCAGGAGACTACTCTTTAATTTTTGCAGATATTAAAAAAAAAGTTTTTAAAAATTAAAAATAAAGGAAATCTGCAGGCATCTATTAAGAAATTCCATAAAATGTGAATGAAACTGAGGGAGTAAGCATAATGAATTGGTATTTATAAAGCAACGGTGTATCTGGAGTAGGATTTTCTTTCCTATGGAAATGCATTCAAGGTTCACAAGAAACTTCTTAAATACTGCCTTGCACTTAAAATCATACAAATACTTTATAGCACTGAATTTACAAATAATTTTATCAGGTAGTTAAAATCTGAGAAAAAAAATGTTATTAAAAAGCTTTTTAAAAAGGCCAATTAAGTTTTATAAAATAAGCAAATGCTTCAACAATGAATGAAAAGAAAGCAAGAAAGAAAATCATGGAAGTGAATGCATACTTGCAAAAGAACTACAGAAGCCAATATGTGGCTATCTCTTGCTGATTCCTCCCACCGCACAGAAATTCAAGACTGAAAAAAAAGTAAACAGGGTCACTCTGACCTCAAAGCAAGCAACAGACTTAATTACTCTACCAGGCAATGATGAATCATACCTAAGCGAACCTCCCCTTCCTTTTCCATAGAATGTGTTGTTAATCAGACACATTGTTTTACAGCTGGTACAGCTTATGCCAGGGAAAGCTTCACTTCTGTCAGTGCACAAGAGGAACATTTCAGAATGTCACAACTGCTTCTTTGTTGCCGTTATGGTAATAGAAGCTTCTGTTGCTTCCATATCTCACCCGCATTTCACATCTGTGGGATTTTTAATTGTGCACCACACAAAAGCATCAATTATTTGTCCAGCCATGCTATAAAGTCTTAAATGTAAAAAGAAAATCTGTGTGAAATCCTAAACAAATGTTCAAAGGCTTTTGTGAAAAACTTAAAAGCTACAGCCTTGCCGATACTTTGATAACTATTAGCAGCTCTGATAGTTCCAAACACCTCTTTAAGAGTGTTCCTTCATCTCTAGTAATTGTTGTACTGGCAAAAAAAAAGCTTAGAACCTCTTGGCTGAGTAACATCCAGCTGAGTGCTTAGAGAAACAGCTCTTAAGAACTCTCAACTTCCTTCCCTCTCAGCGCGGCACAGCTCAAGCGGCACGATGCAGGACTCACTCTGTCTAGTACATTGGGTCAGGAGACAAGATGTAGCACCATCTGAGAGCTGGGGAACAGGCACATTACATTCTGTCGCAAACGTGAAGTGAAGCTAATTGCGCAAATCTTGTGACTTGATGCGCTTGTGTAACCTGCTACCTCGTTTCACCTTCAAAGACAGCGATGATACCATTCCCCTGCAATGCATTAAAGATACGCAACTTCCACTGCTATTTCCCTGCTTTGTGCCTATTTCCAAACCTGCTATTTATTCATATTCCCAGTCCTCATATCTACTTAGGAAAGTATCATGTCCACTTCTACTGAGGTTTTTTTTTCACACACACAATTTTTTTCTTGTACATAATTTCAAGTGCATGATTTTGTTTCTAATCAAAACATATGTGAAGTATGACTTGCTATCACACATACTTATTTTAAGTACTAGAAGTCATTAGAGTTTCAATTTCTTCAGTTTATCTTGGTTTAAACTCATTTTTCTTAAGAATTCTTTCTTCTGGACACTTGTACTCAAAATTGATACTGCTACATTTTAGATGCAATAACTGGAGAAATTCTCAAAAATGCCATATTTTCAGTTTCACTGAAATAAAAAATGTGCCTTCTTAATTCTGAGATGCACCAGAAATCTCAGACTGTCTTTCTTCAGATCCTGGTTGATGTATCATAATTCCTGAACACCTCAGCATTTAATGACCTCTTCCTTGAAGAACTAATTAAGGTTATGCTGTTTCTCAATTTCATTGTTGGAGAACTAAGGTGCAGTAAGTAGTACAGTTAGTACTACTGTAGTAGTACTTAGTACAGTTCCAATATGGCGCCCAGAAGTCATATCAAGTAATTTCATCTAAATATTTTAAAAATTCAGCTCAGTCAAAGTCATGTCGTTCTTGCACTGGATCACCACATATTCTTCCATCTTATTAAATATTTACCTATAGTTTAAATGCTGGTAGTTGTGTGGAGTTTGAAGGTTGGAAGGAATTAATCTTTCGGTCCTCTCTCATTCTACTTGGAAGCAACAAAAATAGGTAGAGCCATTTAAAAAATGTAGTGGAAAGATGTTTTTGATAAAAAGTGGACTTTCTTCATTATTAAGGTAAATGCTGCGAGACTTCTAAATTTCTAAATTATGCTTCTAAATTATAGTAAACTATAGATAAAAATTTACAGCTTTCCCTTCTCTTGTCATCTTCCTCTACATTTTCTTAGTTATTCTGCAATAAGAATAAAGATCCAGATCCAGTGAGATAAAAAAGCTTCTGGTGAAAACTGATACTCATTATGAATGATCTTATATGTTAACCAGAATTTCTGCTGATTTTCATTCACTAAAATATTGTATGCTCAAGTGAAAATTCATCATCTGCGAGATGAACTCCATAAATATGGATACTAAAGACAAGCTTCTCATATATAATTTATTTAGTTAGTTACACAGCAAGCATCTTATTCCTCTGCTTTGCCAGATTCTCACTGTCACATAGTTCCACTGGCGAACAGAAGAACAGATCCTGCAAATTTCTGTGCTGAAAATCACTCACATCTACAAATGTTAAGAGGACTAGAACAACATAAGGCCAAAACAACACAAAACACAAAGCCAAAATAATAGCAACTCTCAAATACCAATATAGACAGATAAACACTGTTGACCTGACTGTCATTACAAAACTATTTTAATTGATACTACACGGCACCACTCACCATTGCAGTGTCCTTAGTATTCATATTAACTTCTCATCATCATATATCTCTGCCTTCCAAAACCCTGTATAACAGTAACTTGTGGAATAAAAATGAATAGGCCTATAATTCAAAGATGATAAAATGTTACAATGATGAGCTCAAAGTAGGATTTGGATATGCTGCCATGTCTGTATACAGGCAAGATAATAACAGACTCCTTTGAATATTATTCTTTTAAAAAATACTCTTTGGCTCTGCTAAAAACATCAGTATCAAACAACTATGGAATAAATCCTTTGATCAAAGGAGTTTTCAAGGCCTGAAAATTTAGCTTTTAGTGGCATACTGAGAATCAGACTGCTAAAGCAAAGGCCCTGCAGAATCTCTTTTAATTTTAAATTCTGAATATCCAAAATTTGATGCTGAAATACCACGACACCTATACATGACAATCTTAACTTTTAGAATAAAAAAGACAAAATTAAAAAGGCAAACATAAAAAGGCAAATTCAGCATCATTAACTCCTCAATATCTCCTCTTTTATCCTGAAAATTTCAACAAAGGGAAATGCAGATTCCTGCAGTAAGGCAGCTTGGTGTAAGACAGATACAGAGCTTCTGGAGTGATTTCATCTGTCCTATGAGGAAAAGCTGTGAGAACTGGGACTCTTCATGTTTCAGGGAAAAGACTTTTAAGGGGATCTTTTCAATGTATATCAGTATATGAAGGTTGAATGTAAAAGAGGATGGCGCCAGGCTCTTCTCAGTGGTGTCCAGTGACAGAACAAGAGGCAATGGACATAAAGTGAAATGCATAAAGTTCTGCTGAACATGGCGAAAAGCTTCCTTACTGTGAGGGTGACTGAGAACTGGCAGAGAGGTTGTAAAATCTCCTTCTTTGGAGATATTCCAAATCCAACTGGACGCTATCCTGGGCAATATGCTCTAGATGACCCTGCTTGCACAGGGTGGTTGGACTAGATGAGATCTAGAGCTCTGTTCCAGACTCAACCCTCCTGTGATCCTGTAACTGGGATTGCTCTTGCATAATGCCATCCACCGTACATTGCTCCTGCAGCAGAGAAGAGTCTCTCATGATCAAGAAAGATCTAAAGAACACAGTTCATGTGACTGGATGAAAGAATGGAATAGTGCTCTAAACAAACAGCACGAATGGTACAGAATGGTATGTCTGAAATACAACAACTCGGTGTTTTGTACCGATGGGCCTTTTATGAACAAGCTGTTATACAACAGCAAAATATTTTACTTGAAGGGGTGACTATTCCATATCTGCAGCATTCATTTATCCTGTAATTTATATCACATTAAGATTCTTTGCTTAAAGGTGACTATTCCACATCTGCCAGCAACCATATATTCTGCAGTTACGCATGCTGTATATTTTACACATAGATTTCAACAGCAGTAAAATTTTTTGAAGGACTGTCTTTTTCCTAAACTTTTTATAAAGGCTCTTTCAGAAAAATACATTTTAGCTTTATGGTATAATCTGACATTGGGAAAAAAAATGCATTCTGAAATGTAATCGTAAGATTAGCAGGCAAGAAGTTTAGATTTCTGACTCAAACTCAAAAATGACAATTCACTTTGATTACGAGCAGGTTGCTCCTCCTGCCCACAATGGAACACCACTTTGTATCATATGTCTGTTTTTGAGAGGCTTAATATTATCCTAATTTGTTACATTATAACACAATTTGAGCTTTTGTCCTCTAACACTATATATGTCTCTCACTATAAAATATGGATATTACTAGGCTAAGACCAGAAGTATTTGCAAAATCAGGATACAATTATGACAAGAAAAATAGTGCAGGGGTCACAAGAAAAAGACAAAATAAAACCGCATTATAAGGTACAATGCTTATTTTTTTCCCTAGTTTCCTATAAGTAAGTATTTTATTTGAACTCTTAGTGTAGGAGTGAAGACAAAAACAATCAGTTAGCTTCTCTGGGATCACTGAAGCACGTTAGCAAATCCCTAGTTACTCATCTTCTTTACTGGATGAGGCTATAGCAAGGTAAGTAATGGCGAGTCATTTAGCAGTCCAAAATATCAGTTTTCAAGTGAATTCACCCAAATAAATAACAATTATCTTGGCACATGTTACTTGCTATTATTTAAAGTCTAGTTTTCACACTGTAACAGTGATATTATTACATGTTTTAATTAAAATTAATGCATATATTTATGTCAGTTTTCTCTTCAATCCTAAATTATGCTGGATGAAATATGGTAGAGAAATATATTCCTATCAAACAGTTTGATTTCAGACTTCTGAACATAAGACACTGCACTTGCACTTACATTTTCAGTTAAAGACGTCAAATAATATTTACTGATGAAACACCACTGTAATTCCTTCTTTTTAAGAAACTGTCATTGATTCACTTCATCTTTGTTTTATTTTTAATACTTATATTACTATATGGCCTAAGTACTTGGTATTGAAATCATATAGAATTCTTATGACAATAATGTGGATATTGACATGGCCTAATTTATTAGTAAAGTTTTTGAGTACATTTTAATTAATACTGTTAGTAAATGTGGGCAGCAGTGACTCCTAAAGCTGTTTTTATTAAATATTCTGAGAGACTGATGCATAATCAGAAATTCTACTTAGTTAGCCTTTAGTTCTGCTGAGGCTTGGCTTTTACACTAAATCTATTTAGTTCAAAAATGACAGTGATGTTGCTTAATGATATATCCACTACCAGTTGTTGTGATCCCTTTCTATTCTGACTTTCTCTCTGTTGATGCCTATCTCAGACTTGTGAGCTCCTGCATGACTGAGCCTCAGACTACTGTCCTGGTTGTTCACCACAATACTAGCAGTAACCAGCATGTCTTTGCAAAATTAGAGCTTTAAAGCACTCTGCTCTGTAAACAGAAATCCAAAGAGAACAATATAATTTGCCTTGTGCGTATGCACAAAACCAGGAAATATTCTTAATAGATTTTTTTTTCTCATAGCATTTTCAGAATGTTTTTTGATTGCAATTGGCAAAGAACCGTTAACAATGATTATTTGTTCAACAGAATAACAGAAGGTTATATAAGCTATACAGGAGTTGAAATATATTGCATATAGGCTTTGCTGTTGTAGAGTAACTTTTGTGTGTTGATGAGGACAGCACACTCTTCTTGAAAATTAGCACATAACTTTCAGATATTGATGCTTTTTGACTTCAAAGACATCTCAACACATCACATTAATAGAAAAAAAAAGGGTTTTTTTCTGTGTATGTTAGAGGAAGGCTATATTTTTTTCTCAGAAGAGCGTGCCGTAATATGTCAGAGTAGGCAGGAATGGAATTCTTTAAAGAATATGGTCTCATCAACTGTCCATTATGATGAAGCATTAAAATTGATTCTCACACATGCAATGTATAATTTATAGGCTAGACTAATCTGCATTTTTAGAAACTAACAGATTGTTTCACTGGCTAGTGCAAATGTTATTGATCTGTCTCCTGGCTGAATTAATAGCACCAGCATAGGCCAACTCGCTTTCTCAGTTTTCCCCAATGTTTTCCTGAAAAGAGGCCCATTACATGGCAGGGGGCAAAGGACAGGCCTAGATAACACTGTTTAGACATTTCTTTGATGTCCACAGGCATCATCCTCGACAACTGACCACTGGAGACAAAAGAGAACTTTTAGGCTGCTGGAAATCCCAGCCATTCTTCTCACCACCTTTTGATATCCCAAGGCTTCTATGCCCTGACCCCTGCACTCCAACACAAAGATCCCATTTGAAGAATAGTCAGCCATGTCAAAAAATCCTTCCAAATTTAGCCAATAAACCAGGGATTTCTTTCGCTTTTCATAATTCCATTGTGCCCTAGGGTAGATAGATGATAGAATGATAAAATTTTACAAAAAGAGGGGAAGGAAAAGTGGAAATGAGAAAAAAAAAAAAAACTTAAATTTTGTGTTTTTGAAAGCATTCTCAAACATTCACACTGTTTCACAAACAGCTCTGACTAAAGCTTCTGGATGGCACTGCGTTGTGCAGACATACCCACAGGGTTTCTACCTAGAAAGTATCATATATAATTCTAGTTTTAACATAACAGATGTATGAGCTTGCTAATAAACTTTATTTCAATACATTTTAGATGGCATACATGCTGTATTTTGAGGATCAGTATTAAACTGTATATGCTTATTTTTGTTCATTTAGATGTAAAAAGGAAATAAAATTTTAACCACTTTCAAAATATTTTTTCTCTTTATATACCGTGCAATTGATATTAGGTTCATCTTTCCATTGTTTTCTAAAATATTTAGAGGAAACATTTTCCACAAAGCTGTCAGTCACGAGTATGGTACTTTTAAACAAAGAATTGCATTTCCCTCCTTTACAAGGGATTAAAATTGAACAAAATAGTCAAATAGAAATATGTATCTAGCCAAAAAATTGGAAGTTCCCTATCCTCTTTAGTAACACAGTAGATTCCCTATAGCATTCAAATAATATTTTTTACACAAGCTCAGGGGGGCAAACAACTAGAAGAATATCCTTCCTGTCCTTCATTCTTATGGGAAACCCTGCTCTGAAAACCCAGTCTAGATATGTAAACCAAATCTCATATCAGAGCAATAGTTTTAACAAGACAAAATTATTGCAGAGCAATACATATGTACATCTTCAGAGGAGTTCAGCCAAAGTAGTGTCTATATTCTGGCTCTTGCACTTTGACAATTATCTTCATAACACATTCCTAAAATGTCATTCTGCCATGAAGCTCTATCGGGAATAAGGACAAAGTCTGGTCTAAAATTTGATGGATTTAACAGTTTATACTCTTCTAAATAAACACTAATTTCGCAATCTATGCCCATGTGGTAGCCTGTTTGTTCTGATTTTTTTTCGGAAAAATCTGGCATTTTATTTGGCATTCAGACCAAATATTTTTCTACACTGCATATTTTTGTCTTAATTTAAAAGTAAATGACATATCAGTGATAACTAATAAAGAAAACATACATGCCATTTTAAAATGAAAACCTTCATACTAATAATGCCAATAATGGGATCAAGAGTGCTTGCCAATCCAAATGATCTAATACTATCTCTTTGGCTCAACCACTTAAATTCAGATATCTATCTGAAAACAGTGAAATTCTACTCAAAAATGGACTGGAGTATAATTACAATGACCAAGATTCTTACCATTTTTAGAAACTCTATAGTAACTTACTACTATAAGAATTAAACCAATACCAGGAGTGCTCAGGCAATATGATAAGGATATGACATACAAGGGCTATTAGAATTGATCCTATTTATATCAATGGGATTTGAATTACAAATTAGATCCTGAGCATTTTTGCAAAGAGATTACTCTTGTTATTTTAGAAACAAATTGCGTATTTTCAGAAAGATCAGAGGACCAATGAGTCTTGCTCCAGCAGGTAGAATATAGTTAAACCAGAGTAGAAAAGTTGTAGTGAGCCACAAGTCTGTTTCAGTTCAGCTGAACCCTGTCCATACATTTAACACAGCCAGATTTACCCCAACCAACCCGCAGCCCTATATACCAATAAAAGGCCATATCTATGCAGCAATTTTCAGAAGAGACAAAACAGTCAGTCGTGTCAGCTTAATGCAAGCATCATCACTGCTCGGATGTTGGAAATTACTGCCCGAAGTTTTACACACATTTCTGTTCCTATGAGCAATCCATGAACCTACTGAGTCAAACAGGTTTTTAAATGCTAAGGTGAGACATCGTTACCATCCAGTGCACTGTAACTAGAACAGATGGGGCACTGTGCGCACGGGCAGCTCCCGTGGCAGACTCAGCTGTGATAACCCCTGACAGAGGTGCAATAATGTGGTACCGGGAGCCAAAAACTTTGTGGCCAGCACAGTTGCAGTCAGAAGAGGATGTGTGAATACAGCCTTGGTGAAAAACATGACATTATCATATGCATGTTTTTATACACTGCCCCAAGTATAGTCCAATTCTAAGGCTGCAGTTACATTTAATTCTCTTGGATAGGTCACTTTGACTATTTGTCAGAGGCTAGGGCTTTTACAGTTGTGTCCCCTTGTTAGAATATGATGAAAATATGGCAACTTCTAACAAATGCAACTGTATAAACACTTCCTAACTGTACATATAAAAAGATATGTTTTAAAACAAACAAATAAACAAAAAAGTACATCTTCCTGGATCCAAAGAAACATACGGTGGGGAAAAAAAAAAAAAAAAAAAAGACAACCTTTTTCTGTAGACAAGACCGTATTTACCAAGAGTTTAAAAGGATCACTCCAACAGTACGGTTTAGCTTGAATGCAAGGCACTCTTTTTCCTTTAGAGAGTGAACACATTGCCAAAGATACAAAATTATATGCAAAACAATGTCACCTAGCAGTGAAAATCCTTTGTGAAGCAGCATGGCTAATTTGAAACGGGCACAGCTCCACATGCAGCTTTGTTTCCTGCTGCCATCCTATGCAGCATTACTGCAATTCAGACTGGCTATTGGCATCTCTGTTTACATAGTCTGTATACATGCAGTATATTGCTAAAAGCATTTGGCCCAGGAAGAGCTTTACATCAAAGGATGCAGAATCACTAGTGCCCACCCTGTTCACAGCTAATCCCTTCCAGAGTGGAAGGACCATGTTCACAACATTGACCCAGGGTTTGGGGGCCTCTGTTGCATCTCCATGTCCCTGACATAATTATTTGTGTGTGCTTTTTCTCCCTGTGAAATTTATTTAATTGAGTGTTGTATTGCAGCTTTTATCAGATCAAATGTTTTTTGGCATGAAACGGAAAGCACATGATACATGAGCAAGGATGCTGCATCCCATTACACGCAGAGCACTAAGCCTCCTTAACTAGTATTAGGAAAATGTATGGGGTTGAGAAAGACATAAGTAATTGCACCATCTATATTGCTTCCTGAGAATAGCGTTTGAAGGTAGCTTGCTCCAGAACCATGCATAGTTTTTATCTTGGAGGGAAACAGTGAAGTTACTGTGACAGAGAACCCATGAGAGAAGAGCCCCTTGCGCAGTGCACAAGATCCCCTAGAAGCCGGGAGCGGAGCAGGAAACTCAGGCACCTGGCACCTCCTCATCTTGCTCCTCATCTTCCCACAGCAAAATCACCTTGAGCTGAACCCTGGCACTTGCTCAAGCAGGTGACTGTAGCTCACATCCCGCTCACGGGCAGCAGTTCCTACAGAGGGGACAACTCTCAGTCTCTTCTTTCCAGTAGTTCCAGAAGATGAAGGCGTATGAGCAGCCACTAGAGCAAGTGAAAACCTAAGGTGCCAAGACAAATGAGATAACTTAGAAATATAAAAAAGTCAAAATCTAAAACAAAGCCTCTGAGAACTCCCATTTACATCTACAGAAAAGTTTCCAGATTGCCACTTCCCCACAAGAACTGTATTTGGGCTGCTGGAAAAGATAGACTAGGGAGGTGATGTAGACATTTCCGATAAAGAGCAGACACACAAGGAAAATATATAAGACGCTACCACAAATCTTAAACAAGGTAAAATCCCTCTAGAGAAACACATTTTTATCAGCCTGACTTTCAAAGAGCAGGAGTCTCATTTGTAGATGTCATGGGAAACTCAATCAGAAACATCCCAGCATATTTGTATAAAATACAGTACAACAGTGCTGTTTACATGATTCAGCCAGTATATCAGGCACTACTTCACAATTATCTTTAAATTTATTGCTTTCATTCATCTTATTGCCAAGGATTTTTTTTAATTCCTCCTGCTTCTGGCTATGTACCACTATTTCTGGTGAATGCAGATAGGACAAGGGGCAGATGTGTTCATTTTTGAGGAGCTCGTTTAGTTTCCTGCTTTCTCAGCTTTCTCTGTCCCATCCCTGTGTGTTTTTAAAGTATTAATTTGGAGCTATTTTAACAACTAAGAGCTGTAGTTCAATATTTAACCCTACACTCATTGACCAGAAGGAGCCATTTGCTACACTTATTCATACTGTCTTATACATCCCTTCCTTCCCTCAGCTGCCTTTGGCCTCCCATTGAGTGTACAAGATGATGGCTGCATAAGAGAAGTAAAATAAGCATCAACATACATGAAAGCCTCACTGCAAAAGCACAGCAGCACCAAAAAAGAACCAACATGTATAGAAAACTATACACAGTCACTGCCCAGGATTTCTCAGAAGCTAAGATTTTAGCTCATACAAAGGTGAAAAAGATAAAGTGGCCATTTGAGGCAGTGATTCTTTAAGGAATTGTAATAATGAAAAGACAAAAGTGGATAAGCATAAGCAAGGTTTTGCATTTTCGTGGGTTATAAAGGCATTATCTCACTTTTTAGTAAGCATACCTCTTTTCCAGAAAATTGCAATGTTAAATTCATAAAAGACTTGCCTTATAGCAGGAGAATAGTATTGTCTTCTGTGCACTTTGCATGAATCCACCAAAATGATTTAAAAAATGTACCTAATTTAATTTATATAGTACAAAGAAATTTGCATGTATTATGCTATAAGAATATACATTAGGAGTATAATAAAGAAAAATCGATGCTGGACAAAAGATTCCCAGACTAGCAGGTCCATTAACCAAAGAGCTTCATCTGAACTGATAAGAAGTAAAACCAGTTTTTGCATCTTCACACTTACTGCATAATGAATAATCTCAAACACAGCAGACTGTTCTTCCATTCTATTCTATCAGCAGTGCTAAGTACATCTTCCTAGAAAATAGCAACACTGCCTGTCTTCCTAGTTATTCCTCCTATTATTTTTCTGAACAAGAGTGTTCTCTTTCTCTTTGTGTTAAACTTATGCATGCAACCCTTAAACGAGAAACTGTAAGACTCCCAGAGTACAGGCTGCTTGTCAAAGAGTACATGAAACACACAGCCTGCTTTTCAGAAATCTCCACTTTGGTTCTCTCAAGCCAAGAATAGCATTAAAATGTACTTAAATTAACATTTCAGTATAAGAAGTTAAAAGCAGTATATTTGATGGAAGAGGAAGGAAATAGTAGAAGAAACGGAGAAATATAGAGCATGAGGTAGAAGACAGTTTATAAAGTGGAGACTGGTGAAGGATAACCTAAGGTCCCTTCACAGAAAAAGCTTGCAGCTATGGGGATCTATGACCAAAGAGCTGCTCAAGCAAAGAGCTAACCCTGAGTAACCTACGCATATATCCATACCATATCTTGTCTGTTTAGGCTGTAGGCCCTTATTACATGCAGGTACAGTTGGTCACAGGCAGAGCCAATGACCCAAGCTGGGGACATGTGAACCTTAGAATTGACCAATGATCATCAGTCATTGCCAAAGCAGGCAAATGCAAGATACTCTAAAAATGGAAGCTTTTATGATTTTATTCATTGCATGTTTTTGTTCTAGTTGCTTTTTCAAAGTTGCAAAGTTATGAACTTTAGAGCTGACTGCTCATACGTACCGATTGTAAAGCCTCACAAAAAGAGCAAGAATAGATGTTTCATTGTATAGTTTCTTTCCTACAGCCTTCTAAGGAGTTCCACTTACCAGGAAGCTTAAGATATGAGGACTCTCTCACAAGTATTACATAAAAAGAAGTGGACTTTCAAGGAGTCTAACCATCATGGACTTTTCCTGACATTGCATATAAATCATAGAATCCTTACGGTTGGAAAAGACCTTCAAGATCATCAAGTCCAACCGTAAACACATAGTAATTTATCTCAGCAATTTGAACTTGCCATGAACTACTGCAGAACAGTATTTATTGATGAATTTTGAAGCCTGGGGCCAGAATTAAGTAAAAGACACAAGGATCTAACCATTGGTTCTGCACAACTTCAGAACTCACCTGTGCAGAGCCCATAGTAATGGTGCCTTGCCAAGCTCTGTGACTTGGAGCAACCATACTCAGCATACACGTCAGCAATAAAAACTGTAACAGAAGATTCACCAGTACCAAACTCCACACTGTAATGACTTTATGATTCATATCTAAGATAGAGTGAGACTGACTTTATTACCTTGAAAGCTGGATAATTCCAACATCTTTTTCAAGCTGAGTAAAATACAGATAAGCATTTATTAGATTAAAATAAATTTTCAGCTTGCACATAAAATTAAGTAACTTTCTAAACAATCTTTGACAATAGGAATGAGAATCTCTTACATATTCAGATCATTTTAAAAATGTAAATTCCACAATAACCCAATGACAATATTAAAACTATACCAAGTTACACAGTAGCAGATCAGTTTGCCCTAGAGAATGAACAGTGTTGGTGGCAGACCAGAGCTTTTCAGACACTCTCTGCTTCTGCAGCCAGCTCTGTTCCATGCACTTGAGGCAATTTTCCAGGCTTTTTTAAGCAGCCCTGTTCACTCGATGTGTCAGCGTCTCATGAGCCCAACTATGCTGCCCCAGTAGCAGAAAAATAGGATTGGAGTAAGGCTGTTGCCTTGGAAATATCCTTTCCAAATGCCCTTAAAAACGTGGATGCTGTTGGGAGGCTGAGTTCCCACTGCAGTGCAGCACCAGGATTTCTCTCCCACATCTCAAGCACCAGGTGCACTTCAAAAGATACTGGCAAATAGCAGCGGATGTGGGAGTATGGCAGAGGATATGGGAAAATGCTGATGTAGGTAGCAACATATACCTGTTGGCTGAGGATTTTAACTGAATAAAATGATAATATCTGAAAAATATGTTCATAAAAGCCAGCTAAAGATCAGCAGATTGGAACGAGGTGGCAGATGCATGGATTTCCTCCCCAACAGGGGGAGTGACAAGTAATTTTTTTCATGCATGGCAGAAATGACTCTGTGGCCAAGCTACATATATCTATGCATAATATATCTATCTATGTGTATGGCTACAGTATATTCATCCACGGGCTCTGAACCATTTGGAGCCCAAACATACATATTTCCCTCAACTAGAAAAGACCACTTAAACCTGGTTAAGTTGTTCACTTAACCATCGACATCCAGGCAAGAAAGTTCCAAATGTTTTTGGAACATTTGGAAAAAATGTATTCACATAATGGATCAACCAAGGATTGAAAATAATCAAAACAGCTGTCAGATGAGGATGAAATAATCTTTAAAACTTTTCAGAAACTTCAAAATCATGCTTGTGTCCAAAATTATTTTTAGCATTGCTATTTAAAACAATAATATGGAGAATTACACTGGTGACATAAGTGGATTTATCCATTGTTTTCTCTACCTGCCTTGATCTTCCTGTTTATAGGAAGTTCCTGTTATAGGAAGACTTTGCTAACTTAATCTGTAGTTCATTTGGAATGTGGGAATTAACAGATTTTGAAAACATGTGAAAATCAGAATCCAAACCAGAAAAGATACTTTTTTTTTTTTTTTTTTAAATATGCTAAATTACTGGCTTATAGAATCAAGAGAGGCTTTTAAATGTTCTTTATAGACTCATTCAAATCCTCCAGGCCTTGATACAAATACCATGCAGATTAGACCTATGTGATGAAATCATAATGAAAGTGCATTGAGATTATTTGGAACTCATAACTTCCAAGTACCATTTAATGTCATTGAAACATTACAGAACATTATTTTGCGTTAAATAAACAGTACATTTGTAAAAATAATATACAAAATTGTAGAAATGAAAAAAAATCCCCATCCTCACAAGAAAAATTCTACATATTTTTCTGCTTTTCGTGAGGACAGAAGACTTATTCCATACTCTTTCCTATCAAGGATATCTAACAAGGGAAACAGGGAAAATTTTAGACAACAGTTTTTAACAATACAAGAAGTGCTAATGCCAGAAGAAGGAAGATAAGTAAAGTATCATGATGAATTTTGAAATCAGTTTGTCATTCCCTAACATTACAGTCATGAAGTAAATGTATTTTTTACAAATAAATTTGCCTTTTGTTTCTATGGCATAATTACACAAGGTATGTCTCCAGCAACATCACAGAGTCCTTTTATTACTACTAGCACTGCTACATTGCTTTGTTTGAAAATAGTATTTTCTCTGTGTAACACTCAATCAGTATTTATAATTAACAGGATTTTTTTTCTGAGTTATGTAATGTCTAAATGGCAACATCGCCCTACTGTTCAGAACTACACAACCGGTCAGGTTGCCTTTTAAACGTTCTCATTCTTCACATAAACAGAAACATTTAAACATGACAGACAACACAAGGATAATGGAAGTAAAGACAAACTGAAAAGCAAAGTAATGTTCTTTGGAATTCTTAAGTGTAATCATCAATTAGCAGTTAAAAATCTCTATAAAATATGCATGTGTCACAACAGTAAATAGCAGTATTTCCTGTCCCAGTCTATGTTACAGAAGTCTGGAATAATTAGTCAAATTAGCAAGCATTAATCACAGTCTAGGCTGAAAAAAGCCAAGACTTTTTTTGCTGAAATAAAAAATACAACGCTTTTCCTGCATATATATGTAATGTCTACATGCGTTCATAAATCTGTGCAAGTAGCAATGTTCATATGTATACTTTTTGTATGCATTTTGCTGCCGTATGCATATTTTTGCTGTTAGCTAGTTCGCTAGCTTTTTATTTCTTCCCATAGCATCTTTTATTCAGATGAAATAAATACAAATTAAAAGTAAATAAAACGCTTTATCTTGTATGAGGGTGACAAAGACTGATGGATCACAGATTCCCTGCGCAGGTTTTGTATTCATTAGAAGAGACAGAATCAATACGAACCATAGGCATTTTCTTCCCCAAGGATAATTGTGCTCAGCATCCCTAGAGTGTTCAGGATTCCACCAGGATTTTGCTTATTAGCAAGACCATCTACGGAAGTTTTCCATTCACTCATCAAACTTTGCCCTTACCCGAGGAGTGCTATAACATATTCCTGTTGTTTTGATACACAAAACTGTTCAGGTTTTCCCATAGCTACTTCTAAAGTACCTAAGTTTGTGCAAGATGCAAATTAAAAACAACTACAAAAGTGAAACTGACTTAAACAATTTTCATATTTATAGCAATCTCCCCCCCCCCTTTTTTTTTTCTTTTGGGAGGGGAGGGTTGTTTTTAAAGAAAAAAAGAAAAAAAGAAAAAGAAGCTGTTTGAAGTCATAGATATAGAACTCAATCTTTTAGTTAAAAAAGAAAACTCAAAGCATTGTCTTTAGCTTGCTAATTCACATTAGAAAATAGTTCTTTCCTTAATTTAGAGCATACTAGTCACAGCATTATTAAGGGCTCTGAATTTTCATCTAAAAGATTCTGAACCATCTTGTCAAAAGATCTAAGGCTAAAATTAGATGAGAATTTCTACAAAACTACACATTCACAGCATAAAGGAATATTTCACATGAAATAAATGTAACACTGCTTCAAAAGCGTTGTGCCTAAGACAGAGTCACAAAGCAAGGATGATTAGTGGCATAAGTGAAATTCCATCCCTAAATCATTCCATTCTGTGTCCCTGCTCACAAGATCTTCTGGCAGGAGCTAATCTCACGTGGCAGCCTTGATCCAAAGCCATCTGAAGTCAATGGAATGTCCCTTCCTGAATTCAGGAAGCTTTGGATCAAGCCCATATAGACTGCAAGGACAACACATTTCACAGAACATTGTTTTAAGATAACAATAGCTAACTGTGCTCTAATTAGAAGATAATTTCATCTTCAAATAAAATTCACCTGCTACAGTAGATTTGAGTTAGTTCCTTACTGCTACAATGTTGTTGCTCTTTTTTTTTTT